>CM057811.1:33757263-34357263 GCA_030067965.1 Latrodectus elegans | reverse complement strand
TCTTTACTGTTTGCGGTCGCTTACGGTAAGATTATTTATATTATTTTTCATATAAATAATACTTTAATTCAATTAAAATAATAATTAATTTCATATAAATAATTTTATATGATTTGAAAACATATCCTGAAAATTTAAAACTAAATTTTTACACTAAGAGAAATTTATCTGTAATAAATATTCTGATTCGTTATTACTTTTCAATTACAAACGATATCTTACATTTAATAAAATGTCGACATTCTCTTGTAAATATTAGTTTGCTTTAAAAAGCTGATTTCATTTTAATTTAACAAATAGCTTAAATGAGTATTAATTTATATTAGAGTGATTGTGTTAATTTTTAAAAATGTTTTAGTATTCTTTTTTGGAATAAATTTCAATTAACATTCAAAATTATAGATTTCTTCAATAATATTCTACGTGTTTAGAATATTTTACTTATGTTAAGAGAAAAGATTATGTGTTGATCCTTTGAGATAGGTAAAATCTTTGTTTATGTATATATACAAACATACATACATACATACATACAGGAGGGTGTTTCATATTGAAAGGGACAAAAAGAATGGAGCAATATGAATGCTTTTTAATGGATTTATTCAGTTGAAACAAATTTATTCTAGAACTACAATTATACAGGTTTTATTTGGCAACACGGAAAAACATCGAATGATGAATTCGTTGTTACAGGCGCTGTTAAACAAAATGGCGTCCAAGAAGGACAAAAGCATACTGTGTTTTCGAATATGCCAAAACCTCTTCGTTTATTATCGTACAGAAACATTTTCGCACAAAATTTCGTAAAAAACCACCGCTTCGTTACAATATCAACAGATGGGTAATCAGTTCCAGGATACGGGCTGCTTACGCAAGAGCAACAGAAACCGAAGTGGTTGAAAGAATTCATGAATCGTTTTACGGAGTTTCTCAAAATCATTGCCATGGGCATGTGCAAAACTGAATGTCACTCACACAGCAATGTAGCGTGTTTTATGGGAACGTCTCCAATTCAAGCCATACAGATATCAGATGGTCCAGGCCCTAAAACCTACCGACAAACCGTTGCGTAAGGACTTCTGTGGGAAATTTCAAGAAAATCTCGATGTGAAGGAATTCAAGAATAGATCGGTGTTTACCGATGAAGCCACATTCCATTTATGTGGCAAAGTTAATCATAATTTGCTATTTTGGTGCACTGAAAATGCCCATATAATATTGGAACATCGGCGTGATTCTCCCAAGGTGAATGTTTTCTGCGCTTTAACAAACAGTTGTGTTTTTGGTCCGCTTTTCTTAGTAGAACAATCCATTAATGGGGAAATTTATCAAGAAATGCTCTCTGAGTGGTTGCTCCCCCATTTGGAGGAAGCTGCTTTTGCTTTCGTTTTGCAGCAAGATGGTGCTCCCCCGCATTGTAATAAAAACATACGTGAGTTCCTGAATGAACGTCTACCCCATCACTGGATTGGCCATGCTGGGCCACAGATTTCGACATTACTTCATTAGTTGCCGAGATCCCCAGATATAACGCCCTTGGATTTTTTTCTCTGGGGTTCCGTTAAAGACAAGGTATTTGTGCCTCCTCAGGACTTAGAGAAATTGAAGCAGCGGATAACTGCAGTGTTGAACTTCATCACAGGAGATACTCTATCACGAGTGTGTCACGAGTTTGATTGCCATGTAGTCATTTGTCGTGTCATCGGAGGGGCACATATCGAACACCTGAGAAACTTGAATAACTGTATATATATATATATATATATATATATATATATATATATATATATATATATATATATATATATATATATATATATATATATATATATATATATATATATATATATATATATATATATATATATATATATATATATATATATATATATATATATATATATATATATATATATATATATATATATATATACATATTGTGTATGTGTGCATTCATATGATAAAAAATTCTAATTTATAAGATAGAAAATATTTCATTCAGTAACAGGTTTCATTACATTATTCTGAATTGATCAGTAAATTAAAAGTAGGTAGATTTCTCTCTGTAATATTCAGATAATTTTTATAGTAAAAACATTTTAATGATTTCGACGACGCGAGATGGTTCTGCGAAGGCATCAAAACCTAGTTTAGAAAAAGAAAAGAGAAAGGTGCAATGGATTTTAAAAAAGGAAAATGGGACTAGCCTGTTGAGATTTTTATTGTATGTTTTCGTTTATATAATGTTTCTGTAAATTTAATGTCGTGTTATGTGCAATTATAAGAGATAATAAATATTTGATTGCTGATATATTGCGTAATAAATTCACAGCGCAAATTCAATTCAGCGTCTTAACAAATCTAAAAATTTTCCTAGGTAAATTCCATGATAAGAGAATTTGTGACAGTGGAGCTTTTGCTTGTTATTCCACCGAAGAATTTCCAAAGGGATTTCCAAAAGATGAAGCAGATATGGACAAAAGATGCAAGTTAGTATATAATGTATTTTCATATTTTTATTGCAATCTATAATCATATCAATGAAATGATTATAGGTTGGTGTAAAAATATGCATTGAAATGAATAATTTAATTTTAAGAAATGAAATATATTAACAGCTAGTTTTATTGAGCATCAACCATTCAAAAGCAGAAATTTATTTCTGAGAGGGAAAAACTAAAAAAAAATTTCCATTAGATTTTTTTCATGATCCCTTAATTTGTTAAAATAACTGTTCAAGATCTTAACAAAATATTATTGTGAGATAAATTTAGTTGTTAGTAATACAAATAGATTAGTCTTGATTTTATTATTTATAAGACTATATATATATATATATATATATATATATATATATATATATATATATATATATATATATATATATATGTGTGTGTGTGTGTGTGTGTGTGTGTGTGTGTGTGTGTGTGTGTGTGTGTGTGTGTGTGTGTGTGTGTGTGTGTGTGTGTGTAGGATTCACTTGATACGTCATAAAATAAATGATATAATTTTTTACATTTTAGGCTAGTTCTGGACGATATTAAGGATAAAAAAAATCTTATATTGTAGCAAAAACATATCAAAATAGAACCCAAATATCATTTATTGAATTCCTTCGCAGCTTATCCTGAAATATATATATGGAAAAATAATACTATATCCAAGAATTATTGTTCACAGAGAAAAATTTTGTAAATCACTAATTTTGAAAAAGCTGCTGAAGAGTTTATAGAGTGAATATAACGCTGGGTTAATTTCTACTGAAATTATGAACTGCCACAGAGTATATAAAGTGAATATCTAAAAGTACTACTAGTTGTGTGGTAGTGACCCGAAATGTACCTATCAATTATAGTTCTCATCATTTTTTTGAAAAATAAATTTCTCATATTTAATAACACAAGTGTAACAATAATTATGACGAATTAAATCAAGGCTTTGAAAATATGAACTTTAAATGAACATAAGGTCAGAATTAAGCAAAAAATATTAAATGAAGAAAAATGATATTAAAATAAAACTTAAATTATGCCTTAATTTTAAAGGATAATGGAATTTCATAATTCTAAAAATTTTGACAGTATTGTGTTTCACTCGATATCCTAAATCAGTGTGAATTAAATCCAATAGCAGCTGTTAGGGATTAAATTTGAAGCTAAAAAAGCCTTAACTCAAGCGAAGGTATCAATTAAATGTTAGAAATTATCAATCGTGTGATATTAGAAAGACAAAAGAAATTTTCCTGAGATGTCGAAAATGTAAAAGTAAATAGTCTTCAACTATTTACTTTTACCTTTTTGTCAAAACTTTTTTACTTATCAGAGCTAATGAGAGGAAAACTTTTGAAAACCAACTGGGCCTATGATTTACTTATAGTTTTTACTTAGTTAAAAAAAAATCATTGAAGAGATGAGTGTTATTTGAAAACTTTTGACACAAACTGTGTTCCCATGATAAGTAAATCTTATTCCGTTGAAAATTAAAACATTTCAGTAATTTTTTAACTAAAATATTCAGAGCACACATAGAATTCAAAACAAATTAAAATTTTTTATTTGTATCATAGCCAAAAGAATCTATATAAAGAGCGTTTATATTTTGGAAAAATGTCAATAGCAAATGTGTCATTACGAATTATAACAATCAAAACTTCTTTATATTTTGCAAACAGAAGCAAAGACTTGAGATCAGGTCTACTATATTATGAAACATTTACACATATGAATGATTTTATACATTTGTTATTAAGTTTTAAGCATTATTTTTTTTTAAATGTCATCAAGCAAAAATTATTTAAAATAAAAAGCATTATGTTACCAATAGACATAGGTAAAAAGTCGTCGAAATAGAAGCTATAAATTTACTTGCTTATATATTGGAAAAATCAATTCAATTATTTGGCACTGAAAGTAAAAATAATTTTGTGCCGTATGGCTGAATGTGCTATTGAAATAATTTATACAAATTAAATATAATATAAAAATAAATTACTTTGAAATTTTAAAATTTTAACCTAATGATGATATTTTTTAGGATAGTTGTAGAGCAGGTTGATTGTATGAGTGATTTGGTAGAACTATGTGGCAACATTTTTCCGGAACCGGAAGGTTATTTCAGATATATCCGGGATATTGTGCATAAAGTGTGTGATAAAGATAGCTCATTAAATCAAGGTAAATTGAACAATTGCTTTTTATTTCAAATGACATCATGATTATCACATTTTTTGACAATGCTCAGTTTAAACATAAAGTGCATCCAATAAATTGCTAATATTCTAATTAGTTTTTTTTCAAACAATATTGAATGTAGCAATATCTCAGAATGTCTTGATTGAAAATAAATATAAAATTGAAGATATTAAAATAATTTTAAACTTCATTGATTGGTGGCATTCCTCCCTACTCAAAAATCCTCTAACAATCAAATTAATTATTTTCGAATAGATAAATTTTCATACAGTGTTCAAACATAATTTTTATATTTAATCCTTCCGCAAAACTTTAAAATAAAATCGTATTTAAAAGATGACACGTTATATACATAATTATTCCGCTAATATAAGGCTTTTGAATCAAAAGATTCGCAAAAATTCACGGCAGTGAATCAAAATGTTAAAGTTAACAATGTCTGTAGCAAGAAATAAGGGAAATCGTTTTCTTTAATTTGTGTTAATGACGTTTGAGTCATGCTTTCGCCACCAGCAAGACTCAAACGTCATTAACATAAATTAAAGAAAATGCTTTGTCAAATTTTGCTTGAGTTAAATGGAATATAAAATTTTTGATTGAGTTAAATGAAAAGTTTTACTTTTCATTTTCAGATGTTATTATGAGTTTCAAAGATAATAATTAAGACTTTTATACATTATCTTATTGCACTTATTATTCGACCACATTATAGAGTTTTTGGATTTTATGGTGCAATGACTCAAAATTGCTCCTGGTTAGTGTTGCTCAGTTCCTAATTTGAGCTGTACAACAATATAAATGCCTAAAAATATTAAAATATGTATACAAAATACTATTCAATAGAATATACCTTGCGTAACATAATCATACAAGAAATAAACCATGCAGAATTCTACAGTTTATAATTTGTGATTATTTAAATTCACGTAATCTGTTTGTGATGTACGAGTATCAAAAAGAAGGCATTTTCTAAAAAATGTAAATTATTGTGAATATTTTAAAGATATCATATTGCGCCATCCATAATATATTTATGCTGCTCTGTTTTGTCCAACGGTCAATTTTATTTGCTTGTAGCTCTATGGTCACTTTTTGCCACTAGACCTAATTTAAAGGAGTTTTCAAATCTCTAAAATATACAGTTCTTTTAATCTTGGAGATTTTGAGCTATTATTTCATCGCATATACCTCTTTTGCATTGTTTCATTAAATTATTTTTAAAATTTGGTCAAATTCAGATCAGTTTTTATAAGAAAATTACCCAGAGTACAAAAATTACTATCATACTAACATTTTATCCCCATGAATATTGTTGCACCAGTATGCGTTCCTCTGTCTTGTCCTGAGTTGGACTCTACCAGTTAAATAGTAGCAGCCGAGTGGGAGTCTCCGTAATTTAGAAGCAGGGACCAAGCACAAGTCTCCCAAATAGTAGGACTGCCATCCCCAGAGGTATCATTTCACGTGGAGGACATTGCTACATATTTAATGTGCCCAGCCATGATTAGCAAACACAGCGAATCTTTGTTTGGATTGAGATTCGAACTCACTAACTTCCGATAAAGAGAACAAACGCTCTAACCCTACATCGATTTCTCTTGCTTGATTGGTTTAGTTGATACTCAATCGTCACTTTTTGCACATGATGACTAATTGTACCGGGACCTATAGTTTAAAGTGGACTCCAAATTACGACAAACATCCATATCTTTAGTAAGATTCAATGCCCTGAGCTGCTGAACCGAAAGCTAGAGAACTAACCATTCGACAGACTTAGAGAGCATCTTTCAGGTGTATAACTTAACCTGGAAAACCTTGCAACTGTGAGCCATTTCTGATGACAACAATGACTTTGAGCTAATCACCATGAAATTGAACTAATGACGTGGTTCATTGTTTAACCAACCATGACATAGCACTAATGACAACTAGAAATGTAATGCCTAAACAATAAATATTTTATTAATAATAACGAGTAAATAGGATAAATGTTGTAGTAGGTTTAATTAGAAAAATAAACCACAGAGAAGAAATTTTAATGTCCCAAATTATATATCAGGAGTACAGATCATAGCTGCTATAGTAACTATCGAATGATTTTGCCATAAAAATTTGTAAATGGCCTATAGACTTCCTGGTTTATTCTGCGTAGTGTAATAGAAAGAAATCTTGGCATACATACAAAAGAAATTCAAATTTTCCAACCACATGTTAGAAAAATACACTCATGTCCATAAATTAATTCAGAATCATTCAGAAATTGAACACTAAAATAAAAATTTCACATGTGTAGACTTATCACACACATCGTGAAGAATAAGAGGCAAATTACAAGAAACTATCGGATAGCACCGATAGTACGTCACATTGACAAGTGTGTTAGAGAGGGATATTTAAGGAATGATTGCAAAGAAGTAAAATTGTTCACAAGCGCTTAAAAGCCTTTCAGTGGAATAACCGTATAGTTATTGTACAAAGGAAACATTTGGATGATTTTTACGTGGTAGATTTATCGACCGTCTGGAATGTAGACGTACCTAGCTGGAAGTATCCGAGGAACTTGGAATCGCCCAGAGTGTAATCTCCAGGCTTTGACAACGTTTCTGAGATGATGGTAATGTGAGTAGACGTTACAGCACAGGTCACCCCCGAGTTACAATGCCAAATGAGGACCAGCAATCGGTAGGGGTGCAGAATTTCTGTTTATGGATGACAACGCCCGTCCTCAACTTGCAAACATTGTAGACGAATGCATTCAATCGGAGAGTATCACCCGAATGGACTGGCCAGCGTACTCATCGGACTTGAATCCAATAGATCATATGTGGGAGAAGCTTGGCCGATGAATTGCAGCCCGTCAGCCCCCCTCCAACATGTCTACTGGAACTTCGGAGAGCATTGCTTCATGAGTGGTGTAATATTCCCCAAGATAAGATCGATTATTTGATACTCAGCATACCAAGGCGTTGTACAGCCTGTATTGCATCGTATGAGAGACATATTATGAATTAACCATCATACTAACCATGTTATATTGGCTTTTGTAAATAGGTTCTTGTTTGAAATTTGCTCCAGGGATTAAAAATCACAATTTTATTAATGATGTCAAACTTTTCTATCAAATCTTTTTTGCTCTTAACCTTTTAATAAATAGACTTTACAAATAAATCACATTTGTTTTGCTTCTGTCTCTTTCTTTACCTGAACTTGCATTATCTTTAATTTATGGACACGTATATCTGGTGTATATCTTTTTATAGTAAAAATGTAACCTCTTTTTCACTCCTTAACGGTCACGAGGTTACACAGCATATTCTGTTGTGCACCTTGTGTTGACAAATCTCATCAACCAACGGTTACGAGGATCAAATTTTTCACCATTCTTTCCAAAGATCCCCATCATATGTCTTAGTTGCGTCAAGCGTATATCTCGATGATTCAATGCATTTGAACAAGCACAGATAATTAAGTAGTATTAATATATACAATTTTCTGCCTCTCACTTGACATTTCTTAATTTGGTTAGAAAATTAAACCTTGATTTTGAGTTTTTGGTGAAAAACATCTCTTAACAATTTCCTTTATTGACTTACCTATTCAACAAACAGTAGATGTATCTACATTTAACTGCTTCATATTACGTAAATTTAGAATTCAAACGTTCCAGAAATAGTGAAGTATTTTTAGCTTTACATTTCACAAAAGTTATAGCATTATAAATAATAAACATGTTCATAATTAGTATGATGCATTGATAAAAATGTCTAGAAAAGAAACACTAAATAAATCACTTCAATAAAAATTATTGTTCAGATATAACTAGTTATTAACAATATCATCTCTCTTGGCTTTATTAACCGCAAAGAAAATCTCTTGACGTAAATGATATTATTGATAAAAGGTTTGAATATTCCTGTGTTAAGAGTTATCACCTAATGATCTGATAAATGTTTTCATAATTTAATTAGCAGTTAAATGTTAGGATTTTTTGAGATTAAAAACATTTGAATTTACGACTTTCTCTTATATTATTTGTGAGTTAATTATTATTAAGTATTTTCTAGCGGTTTTGTTACCCATTTTTAATCAATAATAAAATTTTTTCACGACTTCTTTTCAAAAAATCATATTACGCATTTTGGAGTTTTTTCAATTATATAATGGTAGCAAACCTATGACAAATACTCTTTGTTTAATATATCAAGGAAGTTAAATGTTTCTAATTAATAACGGTTATGTTCATTCACACTAAATTTAATGTATATATATATTCTAAATTATAACCATTTTTTTCTTGAGCAATTATTTCGCTTTATTTATTTCCAGTTTTAGCTAAAGATATGGTGTGCATGAATAACGCTGTGGTTAACTCAGAAAAATCTTGTAATAAATTAGGACAGGAAACTAAAGAAAATGCACAAAAAGAAGTGGATTTTTCCTTAAATCAATGGAACAAATTTATGTGTCTGTAAGTATAAGTTGCATTACATTTTTTTATTTTATAATTATTTTTCATTTTCATTCGTTTGCATTATAAGCCAAATGGCGACTTTAGATATTAAAACTCGAAGATCAAACTATAATCAAGTATAGTAAATAGTGCTCAATTTGTAAGCAGCAAAATCCTTCACAATGTTTAGTAGACATATTAGAATCAAAATACGATTATTTTAAACATTAACTTTTTCAGTAACCAAATTATGCATCATTTACATGACTACTGCTTATAGTGGTAGCAGCATTTTAAATCTTATTAATGTATATAATAACGTGGGCGCGCGCGTATTACTAAAATATTAACGATATTTGGCAAAAGTATGTGTTAACTTATGATTGTGTAACTATTATAGATCCAAAATAAATAAATTGGCATTTTATACATTAAACATTTTTAATAATAAAGAAAACATTAACTTAGGATATCAGATATGAAAACATAATATAAAATGTGTGAAATTATATTCTAGAACACATATTTTAAAAATGATCGAATATTAAAAATATTTTTAGAAAGCATCCAATAACTTCGAGTAATTTTCATAAAATTTATTAACTAGCAATTTAATACACTTGTGTCTATTTTCTATTCAACTAAGCGATTACATATATTGTTATAGGGATTACATTGTGGAAACATCATGCAAAATTTCAAAAATTCAAGAATCGTGTGGTTCTGAAGCTGAAACTGCTGTCCTACAAGTCGCAAAAGATTTCTTGGGTCAAAATGGTATTTGCATGGAAGATTCATTCCAGGATACCGTAGTCTTGATTGAATCTTTGAATTTGGAACCAAGATTAAAAAATCAAATTATGGAGCATTTAAGTAGGATTGCTTAGAAATTTAAATCTGGTTCATTTTTAAACCAGAGTTTGTAAGACTTTTCTTAATAAAATAATTACTTGCATTGATTCAGGTGGTTTATTACTTTGCTAATAATCTAATAAAAAAATTTTTTAAAAAAAATATTTATTAGATCATTGTGTGATAAGGACATTTATATTATTATAACATTTTTATTAAATGAAGCATTTATATATTTTCTCATTGTTATCATTCAGGGAAAGAGTAAGTTAGTAATCTCAAATTTTCCGGTACTATCTCAATATCCCATTTTGATGTATAATTCTTGAATGATGTTTTCTACACCACTTCAGTATAAGGATATTAAGGCTTATAAGTATTCAAACTGAGTATTAAGGCTTATAAGTATATAAACTGAATTTTCCTCGAATTTTTTGAAAAAATTCAAAATCATATTCGATAAATTCCTTTTAAATTTCTAACTATTTTAGACCCAAAAAACTAATTGCACTATAGGAGTTGTCTTTCAAACTTTGCTAATTTCTCTAATCCTAGATTTCGAGCTTTAAGATTAATTTATCCCCTTTTTAACTCTCTATGAATCATAATAACTAAGGACGGATTTCCCAAGATATAAACAAAATAGAGCTACAGAGATATAATCTACCGATTATACACAATACTATAATAGTCCATATAAGTATTATAATAGTCCATTATAAAGAAATAATGGATTATTATGATATAAAATGAATTGTTCATCTGTAGAGAATATATTGCGAAACTTAATTTCAAACTAAGATTTTTTGTGATTTGATAAATCATGTTTTGTATACTTTCCTTTTAAAATGAATACCAAATGTGCCTTAAGGTGGCAATTCTTCAAGATTCATGTCAAATATGCCCAAGTCTGATTAACAGATCATGAAATTCAAATATTATACATTATAACTGGCTTTTTATATTTTATTTACACTGGAAAAATAAGGAACCATTTGGGATTTGTTATAATGATGAGCACTAGTGCTTTACGTTTAATATTAGAAACAATTGTCTCATTTATGAACTAATACTGCTGTTTTATGATCTTTTGAATTGAAACCACTGTTGCGAAAGTAAGATATGCTATGTCTATGCAGATATTATTATTTATTTTTACTTACAATATAATGATTGTTTTTTAAACAAATAACCAGTAACAAACAAAACAAATAATAAATTTTTATAATTCCGTTATTTAAAATATCGAAAAATTTAAAATACTAGAAATGACCAAATATTAACAAATAACACTTATGCCTTAATATATACTCTATATAATATAATTTCAAGAATATATATATATAGTAAAAAATAGTTAATAAGAAAATTTTAAAAAATGTACTCATAGAGAAGAGGTTTTGTAGTTAAGAACAACTCCTCATATTTCTTGAAGACTCATTTGCACGATGAATCTCTTTCTCGAATCATTTGTATACATCTGGCAATTTAATTTCAAATATTTCTTTGAATTTAATTAATAAAAATAAAATTCTACTCTTCATTCATTTGAAAATGTCAATCTTTTATTCAGTATAAATAAACTTAAAACTCTCTGATAGACAAGCTTCTTTAAATTATATTTTGAGAAAAGCCAATACATGTAGCATATATATTTTCCTTAACATAAAAAGATAATCAGCTGACAAGTAATTGGATCATCTAAACCAGTGGTGCGCAAACTAGGGGTTGCCAGAAGTTTTTAGGGGGTCGCCAAATTTTTATGAAATGCATTATGCCTGCATACCATATAGTGTATATATAAAGAGGGAAGCGCAGTCACTCACTGTTTAATTGCAATTCCATGGCGTCCACTCTTTCTTTGACCGTAATGCATAATGTATGTAAAGTGTTCAGACGCAAATTTTTCACTCTGGTAGATAGCGCCCTCTTCGCGGTAATTCGCCAGTTTTACTGAATTTGACTATACGCCTATTTGACTAGACGTTAACCGCAATGAAAGGGCAAAAATTCGCTTCCGTGATCAGCCAATCAGATGGCGAGGTACGCGGTGTATCTGATAGAGTGAAGATGTGAAGTGTTCGCAGGAAGTTGTAGCGTGTATCAGTTGGTCTGCAATTGTTTTAGTTTATCCTCGAGTTTTATCCTGTGACGTTGTGTAATTATGATTATTTATATTTTTATCGGGTTTTGCTACTCTTTGTTATTAGGTACGTACTATCATTAGATAGACTTCTGATAATTTTATCGAATTTCTCGAAAAAAATGATACAATTTTATATATTATTTGTTTTACTTTAAATAAAATTTAACCCCTATCTTCATAATGGATAAATGGGTAATACGTACACCAGGTACATCTTCAGCTAACAAACTATCAAATACTGATAAGGAGTCATAAAATACTGAACTAAATGCCCGATCTAAAAAAATAAGAAAATACAATGAGGAACTTATTAAGTATGGTTTTACATTTTGTGTTGTTGATGATGAAGAACGCCCGATATGTGTCATTTGCAACGAAGAATTAGCAAATAAGAGCATGAAACCATCTAAATTAAAAAAGCACATAGAAATTAAAGAAACATAAAGAGCTTCAAAATAAACATGCCGATTTTTTTTCAAAGACGAGCTGAAAATCTGAAAAATTCAAAGTGTACATTTAAAGAAATTTACAACAATACCTCAGAAAGCATTATACGAGCTTTTTTAGAAGTTTCTTATCTAACAGGAAAAACAATGAAACCCCATGCAATTGGAGAATCCCTAATCCTTCCTGCAGCAACTAAGATGACATCAATTATGCGTAGCAATAAATATGGAAATGAACTAAAAACAATACCATTATTAAGAGATACCGTATCTCGGCGGATTTCCGAAATGTCACAAAATATCACGTCAGATATCATAAAACGCATACAAAACTCAGCTGTATTTACCTTACAACAGGACGAGACTACCGATATTACTAAAATATCCCAATTAATTATTTACGTTAGGTTTATTTTTAATGAAGATATAACAGAAACGTTTTTACACTGCAAAAGTTTGGTAGGAAAAACAACTGGAGTAAAAATATTCGAAGTAAAAAATGAACATTTTCAATTTAAGTCTCTTACCTGGGCAAACTGTGTTGCGGTTTGTACTGAGGGTGGTGCAGCATTAACAGGTTCGAATAAAGGACTCAGAAGCCAAATTCAGAATGTGGCGCCTTATATAGTATTTAATCACTGTATGATTCATTAGCAAGCTCTTGTTGCAAAAGATATTTATGAAGAGTTGCACAACATATTACACGACGCTGTTAGTTCAATTAACTATATTAAATGCAACAGCCACAACAGCTGTCTCTTTTCAATATTTGAATAAGATGGGCTCAACGTTTGAGAGATTACTATTACACACCGAAGTCAGATAGCTTTCACGTGGGAAAATACTGCGACGGATATTTGATTTGAGAAATGAAGTTAATCGTAATGTTTTTAATCGAAAAGAAACATAAATTGGCAAGTTATTATATGAATAAAGTTTGGCTAGGAAAGCTAAGCTATTTAATTGATATTTTCGAAAAACTTATATATAACGATTTAAATTTGAGCTTGCAGGGTGAGAATTCAACTATCATAATTTCAGCCAGTAAAATTCGAGCTCTTAAGAATAAGCTTAGTCTCTGGCAAACTGAACTGAATAAATACCGCACTGACATGTTCACTTGCTTTAAAGATTTTATCAAGGAAAATAATATTGATGTATTTACATTTATAAACATCATTTTCCATCACATTGAAAGGTTAAAGGAAAATTTTGCCAGAAGATTTGAGGATCTTTCTGAAAACGATCTTGTTTGGATTCGTGATCCATTTTCCTTTGATATATGCAGTTCAACTCTTCAAATTAGTGAGAAAGAGCAATTGATAGATCTAATTAGTGATTATACTCTTCGAAATCAATTTAAGACTCAGCCTTGCCAAACATTTTGGCTATCCATAGAAAAACAATATTCCGTTTTATGAAAGAATGGCATCAGAGTGTTAATAAAATTTGCATCAACGTATTTAGGTGAAACTGGATTTAGCAAACTAGTTTCAATAAAAACTAAATACCACTTACGTTTAAGCCCTGAAGATGATATGCGAATTGTAATTAGCAACATACATCTAAACATCGATGAGATGATTAGAAACTTGCAGCCACATACATCTCATTAAAGGGCAATTTACTAATTTTTGTGTTATACAAAAAGTATTTTCTTAAAATAATAAATAAAATTAATATGAGTAATAAAATTAATAAATTTTTAATTACAATTTTTAGTGTATGTATACATTTTAGTGTAAAATGAAAAAATATATACAGTGCCTCACAAAAGTGATGGGACACTTGTGCTTTACAAAAGGAAACTGTAATAAAATAATTTAAAAATACATGTACACATTTTTTGTGGGCGTATTTCACACTTAAATTTAGTAACAATTATTACAAAACAAACATTTTGTCAAAATATTAAAATATTAATTTAATAAAAATATAATTGCTTAGAATGGAACAAAGAATAGCTCACATAAGTGATGGGACACCATCAGATATGTAACAAAAATCGACTGAAATAAGCAATAAAAGTATTTTTATGTGTTTTATAAGCAATTGGCAATAATATATAAAATCGTCTGCAGCATTTCTCTCCAGATTGTTTTGGAATTTTTGTGTTTTTTAGCTGCGTTCAGTTATGAATTCTAAATGAAAAGAAACTTACCCTGAAATTCGAAAATTAGTTATTAATTGGCATCTTGAAAGTAGTAAATCTATTAGAGAAACCGTTGAAACAGTTAACTTGAGTCATTCAACAGTTTTCAATATAATTAAAATATATAAAAAGAATCATATGATTCAGAATAAAAGAAGACATGGCCGAACATCAAAGCTATCCAATGGAATAAAGCGAACTGTCATTCGAATTATTAAAAAAATCCAAGAATCAGTGCTCCTAAAGTTGCTGCAGATTTACAAGCATTATATGGAGTATTTGTTAATACTGAGACTATTAGAAGAGTAATTTAGTGTTTCTCAACCCTTCAGTATTCACGGCCCAATTATCAATAATAATTTTCATCACCCCCCTCCCCACCGCATAAAATAAAATGTATACAATAATAATGTATTTTGAGTATTTTGGCGCTAAACCTATACTACAACCTTAATTTTAAAATTTACAAATTACCAAGAATACTGAAATTTATAGACATTTTGCAACACCAATCCTCAGCATTGAAAAAACAAGAATTCTATACCTTTTTATTGCTCTTACTTACCGCCATGTCGGGCATTCTCACAGTTTCGCGAGAAGTTTCGATTTTTCTGGTCAGCTTAAAAGTTAAGTTAGGAGTGAGCGCAGATATGAACAAACGTTTTCTCATAGAACGTGTTTACGAACTAAGAGAAGAAATCTCTGTTTTCCTAGAAGAGGAAAACAGACCAGAAGCTGAGAATTTTCGCGACAGTTTATGATGAAATTGAGCTTCATGGTCGACATATTCGAGAAATTAAATAATTTGAATATACAACTGCAAGGAGCAAATGCACATATATTGGATGCGAGTGATAAAGGTAATGCTTTTTGTAGGAAATGAGAATTGGGGAGCAAAAGTTTAAAGCAAGAAAACTTGACATTGTTTCCAAATTTGAATGATTGTATTAAAACTTACAAGGCTGAAGAACAACATATAAATGTTTTTTTGGAAACCATTGAAAATCATTTAGCAATGCTAGCAAAGAATTTTAAAAAGTACTTTCTTGCTAACGACAAACTGATATCAAATTACATGTGGATGATAGATCCATTTCAAAATACTCCCGAAGGATTCTCAATTGAAGTAGAAGACTTCATAGACTTCAAGGCAAGCGGCGAAAACAAAAGACAAGTGAGTAATAAATCGCTCTTTGAATTTTGAGCAAGAGTGAATGATGAGTTTTCTGCTCTAAAAACAAAGGCATTTCGCATTCTACTACCATTTTAAACATCTTACCTTTCTGAAACTGGATTTTCTGCGGTGGCTTCTTTGAAGACAAATATAGATCTCAGCTAAATATAGAAAAAGAACTGAGAGTGTCTATTTCTAATGTTAAACCCTCCTTCGAAAAACTTTGCTCAGAAAGACAGGCCCAAGGAAGTCACTTACTAAATTAAAAACAAATTTAATAAGTATTAAATTTGTTTACTTATCCCCACAGGTTGAGAATCAATGGAATAATTCTATCTGCTAGATACCACGATAGAGTAGCCAGGAAACATTTCTTCGTAAGTAAAAAGAATAGAAAACTTAGACTGGCTCTCCAAAATCTAACATAAATAAAAATTCTGATAACTGGAATAAAGTTGTATTTGCTGCGGAGAGTAAATTTTATATATTTTGTTTTTAAAGTATAGAATCTTGGTGTGGAGAAAATCGAGGGAAGAATTTCGTAAACAGAACTTAGTGCCAACAGTAAAACATGGTGGATTTATGGTATGGGGGTGTATGTCGTCCACAGGAATAGGTAATCTTCTTTTTATTGACAGTAAAATGGATCAGTACAAGTATATTGACAGTCTAAAACAAAACTTTAAATCTTAGCACAAAAATTTAACCTTCATTACGATTTTAAATTCTACCAGGACAATGACTCCAAGCACACTGCTGTGATCTAGAGTCTGGCTGCTGTATAACTGTCTTGAAATAATAAAAACACCACCACAATCTCTAGACTTTAATTCCCATTGAGAGTGTTTGGCAAGAAATGTGATCAAGAATCCACACACACACCATTTCTGCAAAACAACAATTAAATTCGGTGCTTCAAGAAGAATAGGGTAAAAATCACTTCAGAAATAACAAAAATTAGTCAAATTCATCCCAAGAAGATTAAATCATATTTAAAAAAGTAAAAGGAAATCCTACAAAATATTAAAACCTTTTAAAGAGTAAACTTTTTGGATAAATATTTGATGGAAAAGTAAGTGTTCCATCACTTATGTGAGCTTTTTTCTTGCTCCATTATAAGCAAATGTATTTTTATTAATTAATATTTTAATATTTTGGCAAAATATATGCTATGTAATAATTGCTACTAACATTAAATATGAAATACACCCACAAAAAATTTTTCCATGTATTTTTAATTAATTTTTTTTATTACAATTTCCTCTTGTAAAGAGCACAAGTGTCCCATCACTTTTGTGAGACACTGTATGTATTTCATTCACAGTAAAATTAATTCATCACGAAATAAAAAATATATTACATATTATATAGGGAACCAATATATTTAAAATGTAATTTTTAGATGTCACCTTCTTATAAACCTTATCTTCATAGCAAACAAAACACAAAATGTCAAGTCATGCTCTTGAAGAATTTTTTAAAATATGTCTAGAAAATTAAGTAAATCTAAGCAACTGCGATAAAAACTGAACTGCGAAATGGTAAAAAGGAATTCAAAATTCAAACATAAATGCCCATTTAATACTTACAAATGTAAGGGAAAGCAAAAATCATATTTTATGTATTCTTATAATTAACTACTTTGAGTTATAGTTAATACTTGCATAGTAATTTTTCTGTAATTTATCTATTTTAATGCAAATATATCTTGTAATCATTTTTCTTCTATTTGGCATTACATTTATAGAAGTAAATAATTTAAAACAGCAATTTTATTTAATGTTTTTCTGTTATATATTAAGTAAGTTTCTAAATTCTTTTAATGCTGAATTTATTTTTCACTAATTATATAACATAGTAAATTTTAAAATAAGCCAAAACAAAAATTCTTTAAAAAGTTTATATTTGAAATAATATAAGAATTAATATTTTTTTAACACAAGCATTACTATTTTTTAAAGTTAAAAAATAGTAATGCTTAATAAGATTTATCATCACAGACTCAAAAAATTTCCTTATTATTTTAAATTATACAGTATTTTTAATTTCTGAAAAAAAAAAAATCAAATCCAGTGCAGAAAGTCTGTAATTTAAGCGTCTTTATCAAAATAATAATTTATTTAATAAAAGATGATTATTGAATTAAATAATGGAAAAATGGATATAAAAACACTTTTGAAGAAAAAATTAATAATCGAAAGTATAATTTTACCAATTTTTCGAAAAAAAAAAAAAAAAACATGAGTACAAATTTCTATGTTTCATATATTTTTTTTTAGATAAACTTCAGTCTTTGAGTAGATAAAGTGGAAACGCTCTAGCACGTAATTTTCAGATGAATTTTCACTGCAAATCCTCCATTATTTATGCACGACTGATAATTGTGAGCGTTATCAAAATAAAGATCATGCAAACATACAATATTACATTTTGTTGACAGTTCTTGCTTCGTAAGTTGAAGGTCATGCGCACAATATATATATCAACAGACAATGTAATAATTCAACAATGAATGTAAAGTATGCTCTTAAAGCTACCTTTGATGGTCCGGCTATTCTTTACGCTTTAAAAATGTTGTATTGTAGCACTAAAAATAATATGATTGAAAAATTTCAGAATCATCATATTAACTTAATAAGTGAATTATTTTTTATACATTGTTATATTAGAACTTCTTCAATGCAAAGAATTCATATAATCTTCTTTATTAACTGTCAGTGAAAGAGAGAAATTTACTATGATTGCGACAGTATAATTATGTAAGAACAATCATTCTTGAAATGCTATTCAAAATATTCATTCATAAATGAGAATAAATTTCATGTCATGCCAATCAAATTAAAAGAGAAATAGAAAAATCTAATTATTCTTGTCCTTTCCAAATTTGAGGAGTTTCGTGAAGGAAAGGAAATAGAGACATAAGTGATTTGTTACTTTTTTTCTTTTATGGTGTCTTACTTTTATTTCACTTTAATTATAGCCGTTATGTGTTGCATAATTTTTCAAAGTTCATGAAAAGTAAGATTAACAATATTTGTCGTTGAAAACCCAATACTAGAATGTAAATAATGTCTATGTTTGAAAATATAAAATCTTTTGAACAAACATTTTAAGCTCATAATTTTGTCCGCTATATAAATTAGGCAAAACGAAAAGGAAGAGTAGTGTAAAAATGCTGAACTAAGAAAAATGCAGATTTTCAATAACTTAAAGTAAAAAAATCGTAGTATTTTAGAAATCCAATAGACTAAATAATGTACAATGCATTAATTATGAGAAACATGAATACTCTCTGCGACATGATTTTACTGAAAATGGTAAAATCAGTCTAAAAATATCCGTCAAAATTGCCATTGAGGAATCAATCTGAAGTAAGAAGAAAGAAAAATTAACAAGTAATACAAGAAAATTTAAAGTCAATTCTTATATTTAAGTCAACCAAGAAAATTTTCACTATTTATATATTTGTAGGGTAAAATTCTAGAAGAGCCGACACCCTTGGTGACAAACTGAAAAAAAAAAAGGCCAAGCCAGAACAAAATTCCAAAAATAGCTTGTTTAACCATTTCTAGTATATCGAATTAGAATTATCAAGATTGGTGCAAGCCACAATTATCACCGACCAAAATCATTCGCGCCAAGGTGTGGGCTCTGCTAAGATCCAACTTATTTACAGTCAATTCCTGCTGAAGTCAACAAATAAAAATATTATATATTTCTCCCATATATAATTAAAATTAATTAGTTAGATAATTGCATATGACGTCATGGGATCCACACGGACGAAATAATCTGGTTACTTTCTAGAGAGAAATTGAAAATAAACATGTGTTATTATTTATCTTGTGAAATGTACACAATGATCCTTGATGAATTCGTATTAATCGTTTGCATATTGAAATGAAGAGAAAAAGAAGTTAGAATTGCATGAGTATAGACTTGTGGTAAAAAGTATTTCTATTATGCATTCAATTTTCGTGGATCTGAAAATGTTTTCTCGAACATACAGAAAACATATACTGCCCGACATTGAAAATGCAACACAAGAATGAGTTGCCAGAAAGTGACGAAACTCAGCAACGAACAATAAGTGATCTGTATTTCAAAATGATGTGCATAATACGGAGCGAAAACAGGTTCGGGTCATTTGGTTGTAGGATCATCGTGGAAGGTGATACACGAAGCAATACGTCTAGGCACAGAATCAATAAGAATACGGATGGCGTCCTGAAAAATGGCTCTCCATTTCCTGTCAACTGTTTGCCAAAGTGAGTCTTCTGAAGAAGGCATTGGCATGGTCTGTAAATGGCGTTCAATCATATCCCAAACTTGTTCGATTGGAAAGAGATCTGGAGAGCGCGATGGTCAGGGAAGTAGCTGTATACCTTGGCATGTTGGCTGACACAATCAGTGTGCAGTAGAGCGTCATCCTGCTGATAATGTGTATTGGGCACCACCTGGAGTGTCATCGGCCGCAGCACATCATCAAACTCAAGTTCGTTGGGTTGTCATAGTGCCATGAATACGAACTTAGGGGTGAACCTGGAGTCGTACGCAATCACCCCTAACCATGATGTCGCATTAACGTGTGGTGGGGCGTTCCTCAATTGCTGCAGGATTAGACCTGTTTCCACGTCAACGCCACTCTTTTATACGAACTATCCCTGAAAAAACAGATGCATGACTCCTCTGAGAAGACGATCCTGTTCTACTCTATCGTTTACATCGCTCTAACCCGGTATCACTCCAGATGTAGGTGTTTGTACTGTGGGGTCAATGGCAGTCTTCTTAACGGACACCATAAGTGCAAGCCACTTGCAATCAGTCGACGGCATATGATTCTTCTCTATATGAGAGTATTCAGAGAGTCTTGCACGTGCTGCAGAATGTCTTTCGACATGTATAGCGGGGCCGCCATCGCCTCCCCTCAGATGCGTTGATTCCCGCGTGCTGACATCACACTGCTGCACCGGAACCCCGCAAACGTTCCACAGTTCCTTGTTTAAACCATCTTCCACTGTGGAAGCAACCAAGTGTCTGCCACATGCGATTTTCCGTAAAGACCAACTTGCCCTTCTCAGTCCGATCACTATGCCTCTCCGTAAACTCGTCTGTCTACTGGAACTGACTCCGTTGACGTTCGTCTGGCATTCTCTTCAATTACAGATGTCCTTTGTGACAAATACAAATTTTTAACGACTATTTTCCAAGCAACAATAATGGCCTGAATATTGCCCATTCTGCCGGTTCCTCACCTTATCATGTCCTACGTGGGCTGGATAGCCGAGCATTTCATACCATTTGCTTAACTTGGTAAGGTGCATCTACCTTGAAATGTGCATAGTTTTCCTTCTTGGTGGCGTATTTTCAGTGTCGGAAAGTGTATTAACAACTGCCACGTTTTCTGACCTCATCTGTCTTCTTCTCGAGGTGGAAGTATGTTAATAAATTAAATTAATGAATTAAAAGTTTAAAAAAACCTGCATTTAGATCAAGTGTCATCTACTATGAGTATAAAAAAAAAGCATTTGAACTTGAATGGATGAATGAAAATTTTATTAACAACTGAAAATTTGCTATTAGATATATATAGTAGGCATTGAATGAAAAAGAAAGGAAAGAAATTGTTTATTATTTATTAATAAATTATCAGGAAACAGAACTAAATTTCCCAATAAATTTGTATTTTCTTGATCTCTAATCAAAAAACTTTTCAAAAATATATTTACAAATGAATACAATTCTGTGTGAGATAGCAGAAAGAGCATTCACTATTAAATATGTAATTCATTATTTTTTACATTTTATTTAGTACATTTTTGAATGTTTATAAACTTATATTAAAACATTTAGCCTTTCTAAAAGGAGAGTTACTTAACTCATTCTGAATTTTTTTTATTCATTTAAAATTCTCAAAATTTGGCAGTTTTCACTAATTCTAAATTTTAAGTGAATTAGTGTAATAAATGAAAATATTGAAAATATACATGAAAATTGAAATATACAGATTAATATATCACATCATAATTTATGTTAATTGTATGTAAAAAAAATTGAAAATTTCTTTCAAAGTTTCATATTTTATAACTTTAAATATATTTTGCAAACACACTGCATTGGTTCACCCTAAGCATTTACTAAAACAAATGAAGAAACGAATTTAGGAGTAAAATATGCGTGATAAAGAATAATACAATTGAAGATTAAAATGTGACAAATTTCATTTTTGCGTAAAAGGTATTTAAAATTTTCTACAATTAATTTTTAATTATTTTTTCTAATGATAGTATAAAAGACCTTGGTAAGTATGAGTTAGAATTCTTAGGAATCGGTTCTTTTATGAAAGGAAAGATTTGTTTAAGAAAAAAAAATTTTTTTTCAAAGCAAGACTCTTATTGAAAAATAGTTACAAAATTTAGATTTTAATTTTTACTGATTTGCCTCGAAATATTATGATATATTTTATTTATATAGTTTTCTTTTATTGCCTAATTTTCTGATAATGTGGAAAATTCTGTTTCAAAAAGACATTTAATGTAAAATTATGATGACAGTAGTAGGCCACATTTTGGTATGAATTTTAAAATTATAACAAGAAGCTTGTTATGATTTTAAAATTTGTAAATAATTATTATTTAAAATGTAAAAGATAAAAATAATTTTTAATTTATAAATATAAAAGACTTCAAGATATGTTAATTTTAATCTTCAAAAATAATATTTTGATCCTGGAATTTAAAGGAATTAAGTATATTAGGTTTTAAAATAACGTCGTGTGTTTCTTATAAAAATTGTTTCGGATAAATTTAAAACTCTAATTTATTTTCTAACAGGATCTGTCATATTTTTTTCGTATATCAAATTGATGGACCGAAACAATGGATATCTGTGAATGTATGTTTTATTAGGATTTGAGGAATCAATGAAGCCATGATGATTGCAAATACACATCAATTAACAGAAGGGAATCCTGCAAAATGAATCAAAAGCTGACGCTCTAATAATAAAAATACACACATTTTCAAAATTTAAATATATTTATTAGAAAGAGATTTCTAGCAAAATTCATTTCTTTTATTAAATCACATTTGAAAGCGAAGTGAATTCATGAGGTTATGAGGCATATTTCCGAATTGTTGATATTCTTTGTGTCCAAAAAAGTCATCATTACTCGAGTTAAAAAAGTGCATTCCTTCGTTTTCTTTAAAGATGTTATACCTACTTCGGGTGATGATGACATAATTTTCTGTGGGAATGAAATATTTATTTATTATTCCCCCACATCCTTCTTGAAGAAAACTGTCTGTTAAATCCTGTAAAAAATTTGTTCAAAATGAATTTCTTTATATAAAATTTTTAAAGTAATGCTTAAGTGAAAAATGAAAAAATAGAGAAGAATTAAATAAATTAAAATAATTAATTTTTAAATTTTTATTTTCAATAGGGTAGTAGATTTAGCAGTAAATCATTTATTCAATAGTGTCTTTCGTAGAGAACATCCGAGTTAAAATATCTCAAATTAAGTCATTAAAAATTTAAACTCAAATTATAGAAATATGGTATAATTTCTAAACAAAAAAAGGATTTAACATGTTGCAAAAACTGCACAATCAAGCCCCACTGCTAAATTAAATGAACTAAAATTAAAAATTTCCCCATCTGTGGAGTTCGTATGTCTGAAAATAATTTTAACAAAATAACATGCATCAAAAATATCATCATACATAATTCTTGAGAAAAATTAAAAATTTTATGGAATCTTAATCATTTTGACTCAATAATATTCTAACGCCTAAACAAAGGAAAAGTAACATCAATATAAAAATAGTAATTTAAAATACATTTTATTGCTTCGTAATTTATTTTCATTTTAGGCAAATTAAATAGATTTTACTCTATAAATCGAGAAACAAACATTCATTTGCTAATAATAAGAATAAAAATTTCTGGGATTAAGCTCATTCTTAAAATCTAATCAATAATTTTTGTTACAACCTTCTTTTCCCTCCATCATTTACACTTGTTGACAAAAGTAAGTATGCAACTCACAAAGTAAGTGAAAAAAAAATCTAGCTCTAAAATAAATATAGAAAAATATAATTTTGAAGAGTGTTGCTTATAGCTTCTGATTCAAGTAATGAAAGTAATGAAAAAGTAATGAAAAACTGATTAATAAGTAATGAAAAACTGATTAACTGATTAAGTAATGAAAAATTAACCAAATAATTATATTTTTAAAAATTTTAAAAGTAATTTTGTTAACTACCAGTAGAAATTTAAAACACAAAAGTATATATGCACTCTGAATTTTTTCCTTTCATACAAGCAGAATGAAACTTTTCGATTGATTTTTCGTATTTCAGTGATAAGTTTAGAAGTTCTGCTACAAAACTTGTAAGTTTGTGCTTTAAGTACATCAATAATCCACCAATGACTCCACGTGGAAAAAAATTATCAAAAGATATAAGGGATGCAATAATAAAGCTCTATAGGGAAAGCAAGTCCCAAATACAAATCGATAAAATCATTGGCAAAAGTTTTGCAACAGTGCAAAAAATCATTGAAAAGTCCCAGGCTGAGGAAAATACTCTAAACAAACCCAGAACCGGACGACAACCCTTTTTCACGGATCGAGAAAGGCTAATTATTGTTGGAAATGTGAAAAAAAAAATTCCGAAGATTAGCGCACCGAAATTGATAACTGATGTGAAATACAGTTTTGCGAAGTCATGCAATCCTGAAATAATTCGCCGTGTGTTACGGAAGGTAGAATACCATGGTCGAAATGTGCGAAGAAAACCATTTGTTAGCAAAATGAATCTCAAAAAGAGAATACATTTTGCAAAAATGTAAAGCAGGACAGAAATTTTTGAAATTCCATGATTTTTTCAGATGAAAGTAAATTTAACATCCACGGGTCAGATGGACCCGTGGATGCATTTGCTTTCAAAGCAAATGTAGCTCTAGAACCAAAGAACACTTGAGGAACTGTAAAACACGGTGCTGGTTCGATTATGGTTTGGGGTTGCATAACAGCAACTGGAGTAAGAAATTTAGTTATAATCGACGGAATAATGAATCAATATAGCTATTTGAATGTTTTAAAGAATAATCAAAGTGCTTCTAAATTGGGACTCGATGGATCCTTTACTTTCTAACAAGATAATGATCTCAAACATACTGCTCGGATTGTTCCGGAATGACTGCTATATAACGTGCGAAAACAGCTAAAATCCCAACCACAGTCACCTGATCCATTCGTCATCCTGATCCCATTGAACACTTACTGAACCATCGGGATTATCTCGATCGCCAAATCAGAAAGCAGGAGATCAAAACTAAGAATGATCTAAAAGTAGTCCTTTTGGAGGAGTAGCAGAAAATACCATCTTCTGTCACTCAAAATTTAGTAAAATCAATCAGATTGAGAGTTGTTACAAAGACCAAAGGCTATCGAGCAAATTACTAATTTTTTTCAAAAATTGTAAAACTTGCAATAATAATGACTTTGTTTTTGTTTGCATACTTACTTTTATGATGCAAATTGCATCCTATTTTAAATTAAGCTCATCTTGCTAATTAAATATTTGTATTTTTTTTAAATATTTTTCATTTTTAATTAAGCTTCATTTACTGCATACTACTTACTTTTGTGACAAAGTGTATATCATTTTTCAAAATAAAAAGTACATATTGTAATACTATTTTTATAGAATTCCTATTGGCAACAAGAATCTGGTTGATATCCAGTGGCAGCAAAAATAACTGATAATCGATTTCCAGCGGAGATGAAGTGAGATTCTAAAATATGAATAGTCCGATTTGAAATTTAAGTTTTTCTCTGTGCCCCAAAAGAAGATAGTTCTAAATGATGAATATAGTAATTTCTGTCTTTTTGTTACTATTGGTTACTGTTATTATGATAACTTATAATTTGTAGAACTAGATGACGTTGTATTTATTAAGAGGAATTTTTATATTTAATTTCCTGCTTTATATTCATCCACACATGGACAAACGCCTTATTTGGTAAAATATATTGTATTCAACGAATGTACTAGAAATAAATTTTGTGACGTATACTGAATTTTAATTTATACTTTTGAATTCAATTTAAATATGAATCAGATAAAATTTCTACAACAGATATATTAAATAGAAATGTGAGAATATGGAAACGCAAATTACGAAAGCAACCAAATATTTAATATGAGGTTTCATTGTAAAAAATACGAGATGCATCCAAAATATACTTTTGGCGTGAATCAAATCGAAAAATTATCTACGCAGGAAAATATAGAAAATGACTGAGATTACGAATACTTACTGGGCGTCTGAGGAATAGAGTTTGATTACGAGTCATAATTCTAGGAGGACTCTTCATTTCTTCAGGTGAGGCAGTGCGAACTTTCTTAGCTGGCCTCTTTCTTGATTTGGATCTATTTCGAGCCATCTATAATGGTGTGGAGATAACATTTGAAAGCTTTTGTTTATTAAACTATTAGGGCACAGATTTCGCGTAATCCAACATGTTAAATTCTGAATTTTCTTTGGCAGCGAAGAAATGTTGCCAAGATGACGTATTGTGACATCTCACGATGACGTAATTACTAAAATTGCCAAAGTAGAATATTCATAATTCTTATAGGTCTCTATCTCTATGACGTAATTAAAATTAGGTTGCCAGATAATCAAGAAAATCTGCCAAAAAAATCACCGAACTTGGTATAATAGATTATACGACATCTGTGCCATTATTAGATTTATCGCAAAAATTGATGACTTACAAACACAATTTATTTTATTAAAAATCCCAAACCTACTTAAGTTTCTCGTCCTTAATTTTATCCGTTAAAAGAGAATTTAAATATCAGATATTGTTTGGATACAACTACTCTCACTGTTATTATTTAATAACTTGATATAACAAGCTTGAATAGGCTTGTTCTGATAGTTTTAAATTTATTCTTCATTTATTGCGAATGCGTTTTCTCTAAAAAAAACTACATTTTTTTCCCCTGAAAAATTCAGCAACGTTGATGAGCAGTTCTTGTTGATGCGCTATTCATTTTTATTCGTATCGTATTAAATTTATTATTGTCAAAATCGAAAATACAAATAGTTTTTGTTGTCGAACTCATTTTAATATTAGCATGAAATTATATAAAACATGATTTTAGTTTTTCCTTAATTATTGTTGAAAATAAAATATATTAGTGGAAATGGCAATATATGGACACAGTTCCAACATCAACGTAAATATCTTTATGAAGAAAATAAATACTGACAGTTTGCAAAATTTACGTTTTTAAGGTTTATTATTATTCTCATATTTTATTACATTTTCTTAAGTATAAAAATATATAATTGTGATACCGGAAATTTTCCTGGGAAAACCTAGTATTTTTCCCCCATCACAGTTTCGATTCCCATTTCCATAACGGAATTTTGTAGGGATTCGAAACGAACATAAAATTGTATATCCCCATCGAAATTATCCAGTGCAAAAAAGAATATAAGTGCAAATGAAATATACATTTTGCGTTTTATAATAAAGGTCTTACTTTTTTCTACTAAAGCAAACATCCGTATTACGAAAACTTTGCACAGATATTTTGAGAAATCAATTACAAAATTATGTTCTGCAAATGTGAATTGACCAACTACAAGATACTTATATTTTTAATGTTTCTAAATGTTTTTTTCTCAATGGTCGGGGTATAGCGGGATGTATAGTTCCCTTATACCCAAGGAACCGGCCAGAAACAGCGACCTCTTTGCCGCCGAGGCGTTGCCCCGGGTGCACCACAAGGGGTGGGCCACCATCGCACCCTCACACATGCCATAGGGACCCGTTTATAGGGTAGGCACCATTCATACTTCATTCACACACAAGGAAAGGAGAAAGACAGGATAGAGAAAAAGAAAGTACATCCATGCCTGAACCGGGATTCGAACCCAGGACCTCCCTATCCGTAGTCAGACTGACCACTAGACAAGTTGGGCGGCATGTTTCTAAATGACATTTTTACATTTATCTATATACATTTTAATGTACATAACCGGCAAAAAGACTACTGTAAACAGTAAAAGGGGACACTCATTTAATCTCGTTGCTCAATAAAGATACTCAACTGGTGAAAGATAGAAAAGCTAAATTTCGATGTAGAATATTCTGAGTCAAGTATAACTTCATACATCTTAAAGCATAATAAACAATCAAATTATAGATTAAAGCATGGACACATTGACAAATTGAGATCTAAAACTTAATCTTTCACTATCTTGAATCTAAATTTAATGAATTGAAATAACGATACGATCCAAGTGTAAGGAATTATATTTAAATTTATCTTCTATTATTCAAAAGTGTTATTTTAATACATAATAAAGAAAAACTTAAATAAGTTAATAAAAAATGCCTCCAGCATATTTAATCGTAATAATTACTAAAAAAGAAACAGGATTATAAAAATTGTGTAAAATTAATTTCAAGAGCAAATAAACGCCATTATTTTATTAGTGGACTAAATAGAAATTAAATGCATTAAATTACAAATAATTGTTTTGTTTTGAATTAATTTAATTCACCAAAAACACAGGTTTATGCTTCATGAGTATTCTTCATGCTGAAATTTGTTTCAGTTATCAAAGTGCACGGAAAACTGAGAATGCTGAAATCCTTACTTTTCATCCATTAATATTAAAATAACTAAAAACTAATGAGAAAATTCATAAAGTTTCATTTTTTTTTTCAGTTGGGAAAGTTTTTAACACATCTGTTTGAGATGAATTTAAATTTTGTGGACAATTTAGAGCCACCCTATTTCAGTATGCCGAAGATTATTTTTTAATCACTCACATGACGGATGATTAGAAATTAATATTTCTTAATACATTTTTTACTTGCTCAATTACAGATTATTTGCCCCCAAATTTCTCTTATCCAAGTGGGTTCTTATAAGATAAATTGGTACTTACTTATTAGCATGTCGGTAGCTAATTTTAATATTCATTTTTTAATGAATAAGTTGATAGTGTATCTGCAATTGACAAAATATTTGCTGAGTTCTCCATTTAGAAAAGTATTGATGTAATATCATGTTCTGTTTTTTTTATGCAAATTGAATAATAAAATTAGCTGTGGTGAAGATAATACATAAGTACCAAATAAATTTTAGAAACTATGGGATCATTACAAATAACATTTGGTTTTTGAAACTCTTCCCGAAAAATTTAAAACAGGTTTTTATAGCAAATTATATAACATTTACAAATTATATCACATTTTAATTCTAAGGGAATAAAGCGCTTATTTAAAAGTCATATTGCTGTGAAATATAATGAACTTGGAAAAGATTCTTATGTAATTAGCTCCAGTTCGAAATAAATAATGAGTATTCAAATCCACGGTTTTGCTGAAGAATAAAAAGTGTTATTTTTTTTTAAAATAATTATATATGTACATATATGGAAGCAATATAGATTAATTTAAGTATAGATCTTATACTAAATCTTTTAATTTTGAAAAATCAAAATTGTTTTGATTTAAAAATATAATAAACATGTAAAAAATAACCTTGACAAGTATGTTCTCCATTTATTTCCATAATTCAACTATTATTTTTTTATGTAATAAACAAAGAAAGGAATATAAATTTTGCATACTTAAGTTTCAGCGCTACTTTCCAAAAAAAAATTTTAATATTTGACTCGAAACTAGCATTTAAAAAGTTGTTTTCATAGTTAAATATTTAATCCTCTTTTTCCTATTTTAGATTAATAATTACATACAATTGTAATTGATTAACAAAGTTTTCACTCTTTGTTAATCGTGATTTCTCATCATTAGATAAACATTTTTTCCAATGAGTTAAAACAATTTTCATGCACATGTCTTGAACATAAGTAAATAGTGAGTAATAAATTGCAGTTGCATGAATGAAATTACGATTTTACAATATATGATTTGGTGAGAAAATTGAAATTTTGACTTTTTATTTGGAATTGTGATTAGACTCACCTGATTTACAAATTAGATAAAAGTAAACATTATAATCTAGTATGCAGTAGTTCAGCAAAATATTTCTTTTTAAAATAAATGGGATTTTTTCAAAAATGCTGAAAAATGTAAATGAAACTCGTATTTTTCTTTAACTTCTCGCACAAATTGGTGTGTATAGATATTAATAACATTAATATTCGTTATAATGGTATTGATAAAAAATATATATTAATCCCCATCGAACTTTTCACAAAATCAAAAATCGTCGCCAGTGCGAAATAGACAGCCAATAGATTAAATAGCACGATTAAATAAAAAAAAATTAAAATAAAAACAATTTCTAAGTACAAAGTTAAATAATAAATAAGGAAAATAGGATTTTTTTTTATGACAAAACTCTCTTATTTTATTTAAAATAGCTCCATGGCTTCACATAAATTTACATGAATTTAAGTACTGGCATGATGTTTCCCTCGACGTCATTTATTTCACCATTTTACTGACTCCCATAGTCTTGGTGAATTGTTTACGAACCTTTTTTTTTTTTTTTTGAGGATTGACAAATTTATAAAGCTTATTGACTGGTCTCTAGCATAGACAGAAAACAAAATACAGCGTATAAACTCAGCAGTTAAAAGTTGTTTTTCTTTTTTTTTTTTTTTTTTCGAAAATGTACTAGAATATAGTAGTCACTGAAACATTTCTTTACCGTTGGCTGTTTATCGCGCACTCGGTGATTCTTTTTTTGAAGAAATGGTCTCAATTGGTTAATAGCTATATATCTTATTCAGTTATTAGATTAAAAAAAAAGCTATGGATAAAGTCCCTATAATTTTTAAGTGCCATTATTTTGACTGAAATATAAACTATGTTATACTTGAATTCATGCAGTTATAAAACCGGGAATATGTCAATAAACCGCCAAATTAATTGCACAATAATTTTCTTATGAAATATAACTGATATTTTTTTATTTCAGACTAATATGTTAAGAATTTTATTTCACGGGAATATTATAGTCTTCCAATAATAAAAAATCACATTTGCTGCAAAAATTTCATAAATATGGCAGAAACTATAAATAGTTTGAACTTGGTAACACACAATCTTTGAATCATAGATAAATAGGAGCTATAAAGATTGATGGTAATAATTTGTGATTAATGACAATAAATTGTTATATTTTGCAATCAATTTTTAAATCAGGGGCAGTAAAAGTAGATAACAAGGTATAGATGGGAACATTTACGATACAGATGCTAAATTAAAGTATATTAACCTCTTTCCTTATAATTATTTTATTATTCCATAAACTTATTCGTTGTCATTAGAAATAAACTATTTAGTCATAATTAGAGAACATATTATCTTTTATATTTATTTAAATCCCTTAGAAAATTAGAAATAGTTCTATCTGACTCCAGTGATAGCAAATCATGAAGTCCTTTCCTTCTATTAAAGGTACTTAAAACTTCCGTTTTTCCTATTGGTTAATCCTCCAAATAAGAAAAGAGAAGTTAAAAAATAAAGAACGATGAAGAATTTTCGGAACTGCAATTTTTCAACTGTATTTGCTAGATAATTATAAAAGGCTTTCATTATTTATGCTTAATGATAAAAAATCGCCAGGGTAATTATCGAGCACCATTTTATATACAATGTTTACTTAAAATTTGTTTATTAATTTTAGCAACGAAAATCACACAATTTTAATATCAAAGTTTTATTTTAATATTAAAGTTTAAATTACAGGATTTCGAAATTAACAGAAATTTTTTCCTTAGTATGAGGTATAAAAGTTTTCAATAAACTTTTAAAACTAATGTCAAGAAGCAAAATAAATAAAGAAAAACTTACTTTAAAAAGATATATTATAAATTACTAGCAATTTTATTCTTCTGGCATAATTTAGGAGAATTGTTTAATAAAATTTTCACAAATTTCTTTTGTTTTTGCATAAATCACGTGCTGAAAATCACGCGATAGATAAATATTGTCAACTAATAATTGTTAACGATTTGTGTAATATGTAGTATCATTTCTAAGAAAAATACATGCGAAATCAATGGCTTCTAGTAAAGAAAATTATATCTTTCTTAACAAGCCAATGTTTTAATTTGTGCAATTTTATCTGTTAAATTACTGATTTTGTAGCAAAGAAGCATTTCTATTTCTTAAAGTTTTTGTTATAAAGTTTTACTTATGTTTTAAATTTTTCTAATAATTATCAGAATATTATCCAGCTTTATAAATTAGTTAATTCGCTTACACACACAGCACGACATATAATAAACAATATAATATAAGCAATATATATTGTGTGATTTGTTGCTATCAATTTTATTCTATAATGTAAGAAATGCTTATTTATGTATTTAAATATTGCTCAAAATAATTTTAGTTTCAAAAGTTAAAGCGAGACAAATGGATGAATAAAATGCCACACTTATTTTATAGTATTAAAGACATTGAATCGAAACAAAATTATTGCTCTGTATATAAAAGTCTAACACTTATGGGTATCTTAATTTCAAGATTTCAACAGAATTAACTATCTGAACTTTATCAGTTCATTTTTTACCATAGGAGAAAAGAAGGAAGAATTTATAAAAAATTCAATTTTTATTGGTCTCAGACTTTTTTTAATTTGCAATAAGTTGACCCTATGTAACTCTTATATTTCAATATAATATTTGAGCTCGGATTTTAAAGTTTGATTATAGAAGCATATTTAAAAATTGTTTTAAAAGTTGTGCACATTTCAAAAAACTATTAAAATAAAAAATTATCAAAAATAATCTTAGTTTACGTAATTATGATCAGAGAGTCTTTGAATTATTTCAGTTACAAGAGCAAGAGATTTCAAATACTACCGATAGATGGCTCTTACATGTCATACCTAAATGGCTTATGCAGATCAAACCAGCAATAAACAACAGATACACCATTCGATGGTTGTAGCATGCCATAAATCCGGATTGAGTTTTAAACTTTTCTGCAATAACTGTAAATCCATTTGAATTCATGAAGAATGTTCCAAAGAAAAAGAAATCAAATGAAAAAATATCCTAATTCATTGAATGAAATACTGAATTTAGTACAATGTGTTGTGGAAATGGGAATCTAGAGGATCAAGCAAGAAATGGCTGTCTATCTGCCTTTGAAAAATACTGGTGTAGTGATTATACAACATGGAAAAAGTTTAAATATATAAAAATAAAATGCCTTAATAACTTGTGTTGCGAATAATTCTAAATAATTTATAATGGTGCTCAAACCTATTATTCCACTTTGTATCTATAATTCTCAAGATTCTCCGCTGATTGACCACATTGTTGTTAATGAACAATTGTTCCTAATGAATTAGAGAAATACCATTTAATTATGAGGAAGTTTGATCGGAGGAAAAATTTAAAGCTTAGCTGAAGCAAAATAAAAAGAACTGGTGCAGAGAAGAAGAAAGAGTTTTCATTCCCTGGCAAAAGGAAAAGAACTGAAACTCTGTAAAAAGAAAAATGATGACGTGTGTTATAATACGGGAACTTTACCAGTTATTACTTAGAGCTTACAATAAAACGTTTTTGATATGTGAACGTTTGCACAAATAAAACTTAATTTACAATACTTGCTGAACTTGCTATGAAAATATAAATCTCATTTTACATTCCATAGAGTGACATTAATAAAATAAGTAAAATAGTGTATCTTAGTGAATTTGTGTGAGTACTCGATTAAGTTACTATATTCTCTTTGAGATGCTGTTTGATGTAATTTCACCGTATCTTTTTCTAAGAATTTCCTTTTTTAAAGAATGTTGTCCTGTGTCCAGATTAGAAAAATTGTATCGTCACTGTTGAATGGTAGCTTATGTAATCTACGTAATGCCTGCAATGCAGCAAAGATTTACATCTGCAAGATGCATGCATTGCAGCAAATGTACAATAGGACTTTTTTTCATGCCCCATCTCAAGTTCCAACATTTCGTCAAGATTTTTCTCATGGAAACTTGCACTGAAGACAGAGTCATCAGCATATTTGTCCTAGGTTTGTTCTTCACTGAAAAAGTCACTTTCACAAGTGGGAATTATATTTTATCTCACAAATGCTCAGTATAAATAAATATTGCAGATTGCAGGATTGCTTTACTCGTGATTTCCAATACAAAATGTCATTAGTGATATTATATGAATGCAAGTCAACCCTATGCCTTACCCAATGTGTTTGATTAGTGATCCAACAGCACCATCACTAGATAAAATCTTTTCCCATAATTTTGCAATGTTGTAGCCATCACAATGCTCCCATCTTTCTCCTTTGGGTATCTGGTTTTGTGGTTATCCAAAAAATAAATTTACATGTAACTATATCTAAGATATGTCTTGCACATCTTGGTTTGTCCAACAGATGTGTCAAAATTTTAAAAATAATACCATGGAATATGTTGCTATGCAAAATTTCATCTGGACATGTTACGTACATCAGTGTGGTCAAAATTTCTACTATGCAATGCGCTGTATCTTACCAAGGGTAACACGATGAAAATGTGCAATTCCAATTATAACTTTCTTCCATTGCCTCTCTTGTGTTATCATTATTCATTTATAATTATCTTTTTTGAAAGCTCTTTACGCCACTAACACACATTAATCATTTCAACGTCATTTGAGGTTTTTTAATAAACTGATCAAATTATTTTTCAATACGCTGATCAATACGTTCAAAAAAAAAAAAAGAAATAGGTGTTGCAGTTTCGAAATTCTCCTACTGTAATCGTAACAGGAAGCTTTACGTTGTTCCAAATTATCAAAATCTTCACCACATGCCTTTATAAAATCATGTCCAAAATTTTGATTTGATTAGTTGAGATAGACCTTTATCACTTCCCGTGCAAGGAAGTTTTTGACCACCTTGACATATTTAACCACCAAAATGCTCATCAAGACTAAAAAGTGCATCAAACTTCCTCCACTTCTTCATATTATCACCTCCTACAGTTAAACATTTTTAATATCTGGTCACGAGCTTCTGAATTCTCATATCAACTCAGGCGAGCCATCACAAAATATGAAGCAAAGCATGCGAGCTAGAGAATTTGGCCTTCCTCACAGATTCTATCACATCTAATACAATCTTGATAACTAAGAACTGTTGAATCAATTCTAAATTAAGTTTTTTCGTAATTTGAAATCTTTTTTTTTTAAGTAAACTGTGTTTCAAGGTAATAAATATTTTTGAAAGACATGAAGGGTTAGAGAAAGTAGGGATCTAATGAATTAGCATCAGAGAGAGAAAGCTACATCACGAAGGTCGTAACCACATGTGACAGGTATTTAACTGTAAAAGATGTCCATGTATAAAGCAAAAAAAAAAACTTAATTTAATAGAATTGTTTTGTTTTTTTCAATGAATATTGTATTTTTAACTTTTATAGCAAAATAGCTACTTTCTGAATGACTTTCGTGTATGAATGAAATAAAATAATAAAGCACTTTCTTGAAATAAGAGAATACAACACTGCCGAAAATATAAAAAAAATTGCTTATTTTATTTTAAAGAAAACACAAAAATTTTGAAAGGAATAATTTCAAGTTCAAAATACGAATAATATTTGCATAGAATATAACAATTATAATCAATATTTATATAACAATAAAAATCAATACTCCATTAATTTTGGAGAAGATCAAAAGGGATATATTTATAAGATTTAAGAAATATTGAAGAGAGCGCGAAATAATTAGAACATAAGAATCTTTATTTAAATTAATTATTAAATATTTAACAGTACAGAGTCAAACATCAATAGTCAAAACATTTAAATAGTTGATATGAAAAAATATTATAATAAATCAACACACATATAAATCAAGAATAAATAGAAAAATTATAACAGAATTGTCTTCATATGGACAGCACAATATACTTAAGATAGAGAATTAAGTCACAGCAATTATCAATGAATCCATCATTAAGCACATTGAAATATAAATCTAAACTAGAATATAATAAATAAATCATCAATGCTTATCAACATAAGTGAATAACAGAGGTATAATTCAACATACTCAAAAACACATTAAAACATGCGTAAATGAACACAAAATAAAAATTTTAAATTGTAACACATTTAAAACTGATTGATAGAAACCGAATACTTGACATTTAAAACACAGAATTATCACAACACAACATTATAACAGAATATTTAACACATAATATGAACTACTCCTGTTCATTCACAAAAATTTTTAACATAAATAAGAATGCATAGTATTTTGGCCTAATTGAAGATAACTTGCTTATGAAAAAAATATCTAATTTGAAAGAAAAATATTTTTACGTTACAACAATACGTTTTTTCAAAGAAGTTAAAATAAAAGCTTCAATTCATTCAGAACTGATTTTTTGGATGAACATATTTATGAAATTTATCTTGTGACAAAAATGAGAAACAAATAAGAAAAATTAATAGTTTTTGCTACGACATTTTTCTTAGGAATGATTGATACGAACTAAAATAATCAGAATTCATTTAAAAAGATTAATATAAAAATTTTAATTCATTATTCCACATAAATTCTTTTTGATAATATTGTATTAGAGTAATCTGAAATTAATCTATTCATAAGATTTAAAATTAAGCTAGATAATAGGATATTTCATTTTTGAGAAACAATGTGTGTTTTGTATTAAAAATCATAATTAATCATTCACAATTTATGAACTTCCCAAATTATCAAATGATTTTAGATTTAAATGTAAAGGAGTGGCACAGGTGCCGCATAATCCACGATTCCAAATTCTGAATTTTTTTGCCAGTGAAGAAATGTTGCCAAGATGATGTATCGTGACGTGTGCGATGATGTAAATACTAGGGTTACCAAAATAGAATTCTCTACATAATTCTTATAGGTCTCCGTATATATGACGTAGTAAAAAAAAGGTTCCTAGATACATAAGAAAATCCGCCAAAAAATCGCCAATCTCTGAATTTGGCATCATGAATTATACGGCACCTGTACCAAAGGAGTCATGACAACATAAAGTGTTTTAACTCAATCCATTTAAATATTCCAATTTATATTTGAAAAATTACAAACATATAATATTATCTTTACTTTAATGAAAGAAAGTCCGTAAAACGATTTCTGACTATGAATAGGTATTTTTTCTAATAGTATATATATGCCAAGCTTAAAACCCAAATATTCCCGTACCTAAATAAGTACAAACATAACTATTAGTTTAATTAACTATATATATAGATGTATTCAAATTTAATAGTTTTCTGCTATAAATATATCAACAATAAGCAATCATTTTGGTCAAAAAACTTAAACGAAAATCTTTGCAAGCGAAACAACAGTGAATATAACATGATATTTTTCACTTTTAAGCTTGATTCAGAATTATCTAATAATATATAGATCAAATGCAACTTTCTATCAAATACAACTTTGGCAAAATAAATGTCAAAACATGTCAAATGCAACAGGTTTAAAATGATTGAGAAAGTGCACAAAAATTTCAGGCATTTTTTCAGCAAAATATTAATTTGATATCGGAAAAGCATGCAGAGAAAAAGTTTTCTGTATGATTGTCCAACCACAGAAAAAATTAATTCGTGAAATATTTAATAGACAAAAACCATGGAATGACGTCTTGACATTTTTGTGAAATCTTTAAATTTTATTGATATTTTATTGTACATTTTAGTAATGAAAAATTTACATTAAATGCCTTATGACATTCTGGAAAACTAAATTGCTTTAAGAATCGAATCAGCAGTTATTAGATTATTATCAGCTAGAAAAATCCTACAAGTGATTTCAAATTTAATGATTCTGTTTCTTGCATAGTTTTATTTATTTTTTAAAAATTGCTATTGTGTTTTACGCTGAAAATATTTAAATTATGCACTTAGAATTTGTAAAATCTTATTTTATATTTGCTAGCTTTGCGTGTAAATGACAAGTTAATTTAAAACTACTGGACAAATTTCTGTGAAAAAACAATTACTTTCATAATAATCTTCCTTATATTTAACATGAAATAGCCACTCCTACTTAATGATAAATAAATTAAAAGTGTTTTTTTTAAGTCTAACCAGGATTTATTTCAAAATAATTTTAAAATTTAAGAAAACTTTTGTCTATTACAATATCAATTTGAAATCCTCATATAGATCAATTTGCTTAAATGTAGAGGATTTTATGTCTTAGCATAAATTAACGTTTCCCAGCATATTCTCGAAATGATGTAGAAATTAAAAACATCCTTTACAATAAAGCATTTTTTGACAAATGGTTATTACAGTGCTTTATGTAAGCACTATTAAAGAAAATGATATCGATAAACAATTGGTTGAAATATTTTTTTTCCATCTTTGCAGGGGTATCAAATCCCTGAAGTCAGTTGATTCTGTTTGTTAAACAGTTCGGAACAAATAGGACTTAAAGAAATGTTCATTGCCGATTTTCGACTAATTCAAGCTGATGTTATCGCGCTTTTTAATCATACAAAACATAAAATAGTTTATGCTATAACTTTAGATTCAAATTATTTTCTTTTCAGTTATATCAGCTACATAACAATATCGTTATTATAAGCAATATAGGTCGAACTTAAAAAAATATATTTAAAGAGCTATTTAAAATTCAAAACACTAATCTTACAAATTTAAATGTGACTCTTGAAGGCCTTAAGGAAAAGATAATGCATATTAATCATAAAGAGTGGCTGTCTAAGCTGTTACTAAGTTGATTAGATTCGTCATCGCTAAAATCTATTGGTGGACGTTTTATGAAAACATGTTTGATTTTGTCCAGGAATGACTCCGGTTTCTTTGGAACGTCTTCCGATTCTTCTGTGCCCATTTCTTCTAAACTAGTTCCATCTTCTGCATTGTTTTCAGCATTTTCTGTCACAGGTGGCTTCTTCTTCTTCTTCCTTTTTGATTTTCGCTTCTCAGCAGCAGCTTTTACCACATCCAGGGCTATAAAAAAGTAAAAAGTTAAAGTGAAATCATAGAAAAAATATAACTTTAATTCAATTTTTTTTTAAAAAAAAATCAATAATGAAAAGTGATAAAAGTGTATTGAAGTATTTTTAATAAACTAATTAAAATCTACAAGTTTTGAAAGTTACGAATCATATTTTACATAAAGGTTATGTTTTATTTCATATCTAGAAAGTAACTTTTAAAATTTTTTTTGAGAATATAATGAGTATTTATAATTTCTACTATGATAAAACATACCTGCCTCATTTGCCATTGTATGAGTCATTAGGTTAAAACTTAGAGGAAAGAGCTAAAGTCAACAATAGAACTTCAGTTGGAAAAATCATTTGGTATTTTTGTATTTGGTATTATCATTTGGTATTATCATTTGGTATCATTGTTGGGATAAAAAACTCGTTGCTTGAATAATGAATCAAAATGGTAGTTTAGAAACCAACATTGAAATGTATAACTTCTAAACTATCAAATTCTAAAATCACCAAGAGAAGCTTAGATTATGATCCAGATCAACAATGTAGTGCTGCAGTTAAAGATATAGAAACACTTAACTCTTTAAATAAGGAATCGGGTATCTTTAATAGTTCAGTTGCTATAAGAAATTTGAAAGAGAAATTAAATCGCTGTTTTTGAAATATAATTTAACTCATGTTACAACACAAATGATTTATTAAAAATACTTAAACCATATCACACAAAATTGCCATTAGATCCTAGAACATTACTCAGTACACCTACATTTGTTCCTGTACCAAAAATGCAAGAAGGTGAATAAATCCATTTCAATTTAAAAAATACTTTTACATAAAATTTTGAGTACGGATTGAAAACTAAAGATTATAAGTTTAAATTTACATAATGATGGACTGCCTTTGTATAGCAGTTCGTCATATCGGTTTGGGCCAATATTAGGTAGTATTAGAGGGACAACAGATAAACCTTTTCTCATCGATATTTACTTTAGTGAAAAAAAAAACTAATGTCAATAAATTTCTTGAAGAATTAGTTAAGGATCTAAAAATTTGTTTTGCTGGCCTAGAGATTTCTGGTGAAAAACTTTCATATTTTGTTAATACACCAGCAAGAATTACCACAGGTAACCAGAACTTTTGTTACCTGTGCTAAATTGTTTACTGGTTATTATGGTTATGATAAATGTTCCCAAAAAGGTAAATGGTATCGAAGAATGATTTATCCAGAAATTAACATTCCTTTGAGAAACAATTAATTTTTATTGCCATTTTACTGGAGAATCCCCTTTTAAAGAATTAAATTTTGGTTTGATAATCAAATTTCCTTTGGATTACATGCATCTTGTCTGCTTAGGTATTGTAAGAAAATCAGTATCTTCTTGGAGTGAAGGTGCTCATTCTTGAAGTCTAAGAAATGCTGATATAACTATAATCTTTGATCAGCTGTTGAAGTGTGTAAAATTTATTCCTATTGAATTTCAACGAAACCCCAGGTCTTTAAAACATATTGATTGGTGGGAAGTTACCGAATTGAAGACAATTTCTTCTCTATACAAAACCAGTTGTATTGAAAAATGTATTATCTGAAAAATATTATCATCATTTTTCCTTGTTGCATTTTTCAATACAAATTATGATCAGTGAAAAATAGTGTACAGAATATTTTGAATATGCTGGTTCCTTGCTTAGAGTCAAGTCATGTGTAAAGGTGTACTTTTGCCATATAAAGAAAATTTTGGGTGTTTTCTTTCCGATTATTCATATATTAGTTAATTTTTCCCTAGCTAATTAGCTTTCAACAAAAAGTGACATTTTATATTCTACATTTTAATAAAACTTTAAAATTTTTCAATTATTATTCTTGTATATTTGAAACATTTTTTTCCAATGGCAAATTGTAGACAGTTACAATTGCAACAGAGTCTATTAATCTATTGTTCCCTCATACCAAGGAACCGGCCAGACACAGCGACCTATTAGCCACCGAGCCGCCGAGGCGTGCACCACAGGGGGTGGGCCACCATCGCACCCTTACGCATGCCACAGGGACCCGTTCATAGGGTAGGCATCATTCATACTTCATTCACACACACAAGGAAAGAACAAAGACAGAATAGAGAGAGAAAGTACATCCATGCATGAACCGGGATTCGAACCCAGGACCTCCCTATCCGTTGTCAGGCAATCTGACCACTAGACAAGGTGGCCGACTTACTTGAAATTCATATTCATTTAGTAACTAATTTTGATAGAATAATTTTCATGATTTATTACATGAATAAAACTAATTAAAATTCTAAAGTCCTATTTGTGATAAATTGCGGAAAATAGTCCATTATGTTTTATTTCCAGGATCGAATATAGTACACTTTAGTTTTATGTTTAAATATATAATCTAGATTTTTATGTATATATTCAAGAGATAGTCAATGTACAGATAAATGCTTATATTAAACAAAAAGTAAAAAATATTGTTTTGAGTGTTAGTATTTTATAATTGGAGAGCTAAATTGTTGATTGGGTTACTTTATCATTCTCAGAAAAATTAATTATAGATAAAATGTCTTGAGACTTTAACGAATTCTTATTTTGATAAGAAAGTATTAAGTTATGTTAACAGAGTAAGAGTATAATTATTTTCATATACATTATTTAATTCATATCTATTTTTTGTAATCTTCTATAGTCGAGGTGATTTATTGCAAGTTTACATTTAATATAAATTTGTATCAGCAAATAAAAATGATGGTACGCAAAACTTGGGAAATAATATGCAGTAATGATTTCTTGGCTTAAATTAAAATTATAGAAATTTTTTAAAGCAACTCTCAAAATTTTAAATAGGAATTCCCTATATTTGATTTTGTAATCATTAGGGACCAACACTTCCAGTTTACAAAAGCTTGAAGCATGAAAAAAATCCTTTACTAAATATTTAATAAGTATCTATTTTAAAAATAGAATAATCAAAAATATTAAACAATTAATTATAGATATAATAAATAAGATATTTGAAACTTAATCACACACATACTCTTCTTCTTAAAAAAAATTATAATGCCTTGACTGCACAACAAAACTTTGCATGTTACATAACAAATGTTGTGTTTTTCATAATTTTGTCAAATATTTGAGCTTTAAAATGAATCATTGTTTTTATAGAATAAATTTTGATTAAAAAAATGTAAAACAATGGTAAAAAAAATATCTTTTAACAAAATGGCCAATGACAATCTGAAATTAAAAAAAAAAAAAAAAACTACTAATCCTGAAACCAGAAACAGAATTTATTCATTAAATATTTCTATAATTTTATTAAATAATTTTCACAAAGCTTTCAAGTTGTGGAATTCATGGATGAAATAGGTAATAAAAGCGTAACTGTTGTCGCATCAAATTGGATTGATGGGGAAATGTGTTATTGGCTTCCTTATAAGACACCAGACCGAATTCGGCGTGCTATTGAAGACATTGAAGTTCCGAATGAAAATTGGCTAACAAAATCTCTTGTAGTTACCTCTTTTCTTGTGGTTTGTTATTCTTTTGGTTTTATCAGCTATGATTTGTACCTACTTAAGTTAGTTATATTTAGTAATCATTATGTTCATCATAAATTTCATATTACATTTTTGAAAAATTCTGTATATCTTTAAATCTTATTTAATTAGGAGATTAATAGTATTTTTTTTTCTTGTTAGATCTGAATTTTTTTTTAAAGTTTAATTTTAATATTTATAAATTTTCTTTTTAGTATTTTCTTATTTTTGTATAACAAGCAACAGCTTGTGAAAACTTTCAGATACATATACACTGGCTCGAAAAAGAGGAATGTTGAGGATACATCTGACTTATAGCATCCGAAAATTGTGAAAATCGCTAAAAAATCAAGATCTATCGGCACAAAAAGCCTTTAAGTTCTTCAGAATCGTCTGATTCTGAAGCGTCTTTTAAATTACTGTAATATCGACTGAGAAGAAACCTTCATTATTAGAAAGTTATAATATACCAAAAAGTCCCTTTGTGAAGCAAAAAACATTATTCACAGGAGTCATCTTTATTTACTTCTACTCGCAGATTTTCCAGCAATGATAAGCAAATTCTGAATTCTCCAGATATAATGAAATATTTTTTCTAATAGTTTTAAAATTAACTATTTTAATACCGGAGGGAAGAGAGAGAGAGTGCCTTCTTAATGCCATACTATAATATTCTGAAGCGCCTTTTAAATTATTGTAATATCGACTGAGAAGAAACCTTCATTATTAGAAAGTTATAATATACCAAAAAGTCCCTTTGTGAAGCAAAAAACATTATTCACAGGTGTCATCTTTATTTACTTCTACTCGCAGATTTTCCAGCAATGATAAGCAAATTCTGAATTCTTCAGATATAATGAAATGTTTTTTCTAATAGTTATTTTAAAATTAACTATTTTAATACCGGAGGGAAGTGCCTTCTTAATGCCATACTATAATATTCATTTTGTTTTTACTTAGAAAATTGCTATCATTAAAATTCTCTTTAATGTTGTTTAAAAATCATCGTTTTATATTTCTATTTAGCTTTACAGGAGAAGTTTTTGCCGCAAAACTTGTCTAGTGGTCAGCATGCCTGACTGCGGATAGGGAGGTCTTGGATTCCAATCCCGGCTTTGGCAGGGATGTACTTTCTCTCTCTATCTATTCTGTCTTTGTCTTTTCCTTGAATGAATGGGTTGTGAATGGTTGCCTACCCTAAAAACGGGTACCAATGGCATGTGTGTACGGAGGAAGTCGGACTCCACATCTAAATAAGTTTAAATTGGAAAAGTGGAGCAGCGCACCCAATATTGCCAGCCTAGCAATTTAATGTCAATGTATATACAATATACAAACTGTATGCTTCAAATATGATAATGAAAAAGTATGTGTTGATCTATTTTTTGTGTGAAGAGAAAATTATGTTTGAAATAAATTTTTACTGTGATATGTTTTTAAGAGAAATAATTCTAGAAACCTGATTTGGCTTTAATCTTTCTTGGAATTTTTTCCTTCATAATTTAAATTTCAAAGCAATTTAAACCATAATGAATAACAAAAAAAAAAGTTTTAAAACATTAAGTTTCTATATAAAAATATTTGACAGGAAAATAAGCATTAACATGGTTAGTAGGGTTGGGGAACTGGAACTTCAGTTGAATTTTGTATCTGATATTTTATTATTATTTTTAGCTGACTATTTTGACTAATAAAAGTGGCACAAGCTCCAGTGACGTTATCTGAAAAATTCTATTGGAACTAATGACAAATTATTTTTCAAAACAATATAACTGGAAAGGGAGTAGAGATGTAAAACATCCTTTTACCACCCTTCAGAATGTTATAAACTTAATAACAGGTTAGCATTTTGTTTTTAAACTTTCCAAAGTTAAATACTTATACAAATAAATTTTATAAGTAATATAGTGCAATATGAAAACTTCATTAAATTTAAATGTAAAAGTTTACGAATTCAATTTAATCAAAATATTTCAGAATCATAATCACTGTAACAAATTATAAGATTGATAATTGATTTGGATGCATAAGATGATTTAAATGCATTTTTAACTTATTCCTGCTTTGAAAATGTAGATGAAAATGTAAAATGTATACAATAATTCTACTCAACTTCAGTGAATATTTGTACTAGTTTAATCAAACTAATAATATTCTGCAAATATTTTGCACGAGGACATGTTTTTATAGACTTCAGTCTGAAGTGTTTTTTTTCTTTTTTACTTAATTTTCATGTTAGAAGAAAAACTGATGTTAAATTTTAATGAAGATCTGACAGCATTTAATATTTAATGTCACGTGTAAAAGATATTTTTATTTTTAAATAATAATGTTTAGAAGAAAACTTTAAGTTGTAATAACAAAACCCTTATAAGCCTAAATATATCTGTAAAGCTTTGCCAATCGAGTATTTAGTTGAGTTACTAATGAAAATAAAAATTAAAAAATATTATTCGAAAATATTATGAAATTTTAGAAAAAAAAACATATAACCTATTCACTAACAATAAAATTTACAATATTTCTTATATAACAAACAGTCACAAAATATAACAAAAATACTAATTAAATTAGTTTTTTAAATAAATATCAGCAAGTCACTTAATGCTGTGGAAATATATATATATATAATAAAAATAATTCTTGTATAAAAGTAAAATTCTTGTATATATAATGTAATTCATTTAAATTTAAAATATTGCTTATATAACTTATTGAAATTTTCGACCATGGAACATCAATATATCCCTAATTTGTGCAGAACAAATCACAATAAGTGATTTTTAATCCATAGAGAACAAATCTTTTCATGTAAGCATTTTGAATTCAGGTATATTAGTTAGTCTATTTATTTTTCTATCAAAATGATGTGTTACTTAATCTCCTTATAATTTCCTTTCATTGTAATGTATCAACGAGTAATAATATATATTGGGTAAAATAGGGAAATAAAATCATGTTTCTTTTTAATCATTTCTGAGAGAATAAAGTAACTTTTATACATATATTAAATAAATCTTCAAATAATTTACGAAATTATTCACTGTAATGACATAGACATAATGCAGAGAGAGAGAGCAAGATATTCATTTATTCAAATTGCACAAACTATACTGTAGTTAAAAAATTCGATATAATAACTTACACTTAATATTCGAGTTATCAAACTTGAGTAACTTTTATATTTAAGAGAATGATTAACAATACATTTCTCACCCCACATGAGGTCAATTTCTTCCACGGGCACTCTATCTAGATACGATCTGAAAAGCAATGTAATCTGAGTCCTTTTGTGGTTCGCTTCGATTTCTTGCCTTGTTCTTGGTATCCGACATCTCTTGAAACAGCAGGCTACAACCACTGCAGGAAAAAAAACATGGTATCCTTTAGTAAATAACTATTTGTAAAATGTCCATAAGAGTAATTTTGTTCACAATGTGGCATCTTTAATAAAAACAGGCTGTATTGCTGTCTTAAGATTATCAATTATGGATGAACAGCATATACACCTATTCTTCTTGTATTTCCCAAGATAATGGTAATCTGTATTAATTATTACACCTTAAAATTGAGTTCCTTACAAGTTATTGCATTTTCTGAATGATTCTTATAAGAGGATTTTTCACCTTATTTAAGAATCCTTCTATCATAATTTGATTAAAAATTTAATTTTAGACTGATTTCAGAATATCAAACATATATTTTATTAAAAATACATATTGAATTTTTAATCGAAACGTATAAAAATTGCAATGTAATCAATGCCTTTGTTTTCCGAAAAATCAAAAAAAGCGATGCACATGCTTATATTAGTTTTTAATAATTATCACCTCTTAAAAAATTTGTAGTTCTAAGCTAATCCAGTAAGTTATGGTAACACATTATTTAATTTTTGAGATTCTTACCGAGTGTGCATATTCCTGCACCAATAAGGAAAAGTATTTGCCACACCCTAAAGCCAGCTATAACTTCGTTTTCCATCCAACCAGGATCGGGATTTGTCGGCTCTTTTCCCACATCGTCCTTACAATCCTGTAATTGTGAAAGATAATTCTCTGAAAGCAAGTATTTTAGAGAATACGTTTATTTTGGAAGCAGGTTGTTTAAATTTTAACACGACATTTGATAATATTTATGAATAAACCACATTATGCGATTCAATTTTATAGAAATTAGAATTACTTTCAAATGTAAAATAAAGATAAATCATAAGTTTATTTAAAATACTATTTTCCAAAATTTTAGAACAGTTGAACTCTATTTATCTGAATCACTTTCAAAACTTCAGAAAAATAAATTAGAATGAAGAAGAGAAGGATAAAAAGTTGTAGGAAAGGAGAGACAAAACACTTGATGAATTCAAAAACATTCTTTTGAAAATGCCTGCGTTTTCAGAAGTCAGTTCTAAAGATATAGGAGAATATAAGTATTCACTTATAATCCATTCTCCTATATCTAATATTTCAAATTTTAGTAAACTTATTTAAAGTGTCTATAAAAAAGATGGCCTTAATTTCCAGCTTGAAGTTGAAATGAAACTATCAGCTAGTGAAGCACTCGCCTTTGAAACTGCTTTGAAAGGGATAATGTATAAGCCCGAATCTGACCACATTCAAATTATATGTCATGTGGATGCGTAAATTGACTGCCCAAAAACTCGTAAAACAGCGTACTCTGACCAAGATGTTCAGAAAGCTATGGCATTCATTGACAGAAAAAATAGTACATACTATATAAATACATGGTATTTTTATAAGTACCTTTAACATGTAAAAGTGTTGCATTTTCATTTAATTGATTAAAGTTCTTTTTCTGTAAAAATACCTAGTTTTTCTTTACATTCAACATACAGTAATTAATAAAAATGGAGCCTTTTTTTGAAAAAACTAAATTAGCCAAATTTTTGGTTATTCGAATGGGGTCCAGTCCCAATTACTAATTCAGATAATTGGAGTTCTTCTGTAGTTCACTGATAAAAATGCAAAAGTAATTGTTGAATTTTAAGCGTAGTCAATATACATGCAGAAGTTGATTCAGATTTTATATAAATTCATTTCCTTCAAAATTTTCAATCTTTATAGTAATCTATTTTAATAGGTCAAATAAAAACATCTAGAATTCATTTTTTTTTTTAAATTTCCTTGCTTATTTTTCCCTTTTAAAATAGCACATTTTTAAGAGATTATTCACGCAATTGATTTATTTTTAATGTGTTTACTTTTATCAGTAATTCTCTGAACCAATATTAAATTAAACATTACATAAAATAAGTTAGAAAAATGAAATCACTTTTATACATACAAAAGTTAGAATAAAGTTAACTATGATCTGAAAAAAGTATAGAGAGGTAAAATGTTCATATTTACTTTCTTTAATTTCTGTGTCATATGAGAATAAAAACTTGTACAACAAAAGTATTATATTAAGCACTATAAAATATCATTACAGAAATTGATCATTCTGCAGATTCTGGGTATTTTACTTCGTCTATTTTACAAAATATTCTAGGTTAAAATCGAAATTCTTTGGTTGAATCCAAGTGTCTTTTCAAAGAATAATACTAATAAACGCTTAAGTCTCTTCTGAGATTGAATCAGGAAATTATAATTGAATTTTATTCGAAAGGGGGGAAAATAGTGACAGGAAATTAAATGAAATCTGAAATTCAAAGTCCATTTGCTTTTCATTTACAAATCAAAATAAATAATTTTATAATAGGTTTGAAACTGACATAAGCAATTTTTAATCAATATAAAATTATTTATCTTGATTTCTCTTCTTGTTACGAATTTTGATAAAATCTGAAGCTTGATTTCAATGCTCCCAGAATGTTTTTGTTCATCTCATTAATAATTGAAAATTATGGATTTTACACTAATACATTACATTTTTGATTATATTTACCTGTCCTTATCCCTAAGCTTAGTCTTGTGGGTGATATTATATAATCACGCCTTATTTTAGACCAAAATAATGAAACTAATCTGCAAAATAGACTCAGATTTTTTATTCTTTTATCTCGTCTCGCCATTCTTTGTCAATTTTTTGTAATATAATTTCAAATCTGGATTAAATCTCATACAAATAAGAATTAAACTGAAGTGTCACCGAATCTATCTCCCTTTATCAACTTTATAAATTACACTCACTGCCAATATTATATAGTACAAAGCTCTTCCAATAAAATTTATTGTAATCCATTAACATATTGAAGCAAATACATCATTTTACACGTATCAAAATTTAAATCAACAGATTTTCTTTATTATACAGGGAACCATTAATTTTTATTCCACCTCCATTTCAAAACGAGATAGCAAGTCTTTAATTTCATCATTAATACCTTTTGAAAAAAAATGTCTTCTATTTAAACATTTCTACTTCTTTAAATCAGGATTTCTGAACTATCATATTTCTATTCCTGAAGATGCTTTTTCCCTTATTTCTAACCGGTTACAACTTTTTGGTAAAATAAGGTAGTCGTTACCGTCAAATCTCAATAAATATTGCTTATATCAGACACCAAGTTTTAAACTTAAATGTATTCTGTATTTAAAAGCGTGTTCCCTTTTAAACTTATTTATGTTCCTTTACGGGTCTGCAGCAACTTTCTAATTTTTAGAGATCGTCGGAAATAAGAACCGAAAAAAATGATTAAAATCTTTTTAACTACAGAATAATGAAAGACGATTCTATTTAACTCTCCTTTTGATGACTAACAATTTGAAGCTTCGTAAAAAGCGTGATTATCTAAGTATTGATTAGCATGATTGCTATAAAATTCCTCCAAATCTGACAAAGCATACATATTTGTGCATAACAAATTTTCAATTCCATTTTCATTCACCTAATTTTGGTGTCTTATAGCCTTTTTATAGTTTCTTTTCAATAATAAATAAATATGTCAAATTTCTCTTGAATGCGTTGATGAACATGAAGTTTCGCAACATACATACTCTTTTACCTCCTGCTTTTACTGGATGGTAATTTTAATTATCATAGTTTATTTTTTAAATTTAGTTTTTATGGTTTAAAGGTGTTTAGTTTCATTTAAAGGTATAACAAAATTCTATTAAATTTATTGAAGATTATAAAATTATGCATTATACTTATTTTCCCCTCATTATTGAAATATTTGGAGAGTGTGCTTAGTAAGGTAAAGAGAAAATATGCTTCAAATAGAATTCGAAATTTTCAAGAAGCTTGAAAATTATGCATTTCAAGCCTTTTATTTTACCCCTTCTATTTCTATTTAGGTATTTCTCTAATTATTTTGTCTTACTCCTCTAATTTAGAGATAATACAAACATTTTACAACGAACACATATCTCACATTGCATTCAAATAATTAAATTTTTAAATCATCAAAAATAATTGATTTGTATAAATTATTCTTGATGATTTAAAATTTTTTAAAAATTTAAATATCATCAATAAAATGAATTTTAAAAACATTAAAACAAAACTTTAACAAAATAGTTTCCAATATATTACAAAATTGAAAGTTTGTTTTCTAAATCTTTCTTTTGAAAAATTACCAGGTTACTTTAAACAATACTTTTAAATTAGAATTGGTAAAGTGAAGGCATTTTAAAGGATTTCCTCTGATTCAAAATCATGTTTATTTTTTTATTAACGAAAATGGAGATATCAAAAGTCAATCAACTCAATTGAGATTCAGTCCAATCAGATCAAGCGAAAAAAAAAAAGAATTTGACATTAAAGTAAAAAATAAAAGTAAATTTTTACAAAAAATATCAAAAATGCTGGAAATAAATGTGAATTATCTCCAAAAAAATCTATGAATATTTTTTAAAGAAATGTTACATTTGAAAGTAAGCAGAAAACAGAAGCAAGAAAATTTTCAATTCTGCAACATTATTATTATTATTTACATTAATTATATTAACGTTGATAACACTGGTTTTGAGAATTAAACATTAGATAAAACTGGTTTTGAAGTTCATGCTCATAAAACTATTACAAGCACTCCAAAAACTCTGGGTTAATTTATTTTCACATAAACTGATCCCAAATCATAAGAAAAAATTTTCATAAAAGCAAAAGAACTCTCTAAACGCCGAGAAAATTGCTTGGCGTTTCTGAAAAACCAAGCATTATACACTACTGGCCATTAAAATTGCTATACCAAGAAGAAATGCAGATAACAAAATGATATTTATTGGACAAATATATTATACTAGAAATAAGTGATTAAATTTTCAAAATATTTGGCTGGATAGATCCTGAGAAATCAGTACCCAGAACAACCACCTCTGGCAGTAATAACAGCAGTTATACGCCTGGGCATTGAGTCAAACACAGATTGGATTGCATGTACAGGTACAGATGCCCATGCAGCTTCAACACAATGACACAGTTCATTAACCGTAGTGACTGGCGTTTGGTGACGAGCCAGTCGCTCGGCAACTATTGATCAGACGTTTTCTATTGGTGAAAGATCTGGAGAACGTGCTAGCCAGGGCAACAGCCGAACATGTTCCGTATCAAGGAAGGTCCGTACAATACCGGCAACATGCGGTCGGGCATTATCCTGCTGAAACGTAGGGTTTCGCAGGGCTCGAATAAAGGGTAGAGCCTCGGGTCGTAACACACCAAAAATGTAACGTGCACTGTTCAAAGCACCGTTAATGCGAACAAGAGGTGACCGAGACGTGTATCCAATGGCATCCCATACCATCACGCCAGGTGATGGGCCAGTATGACCATGACGAATGCACGCTGCCAGTGTACGTTCATCACGATGCCGCCTAACACGGATGCGACCATCATGATGCTGTACACAGAACCTGGATTCATTTGAAAAGATGATGTCTCGCCATTCGTGCGCCCAGTTTCGTCGTTGATCACACCATTGAAGGCCCTCTTGTCTATGATGCAGCGTCAAGGGAAGCCGCAGCCATGGTCTCCGAGCTGAGATTCCATGCTGCTGCAAACGTCGTCAAACTGTTCGTGCAGACACTTGTTGTCTTCCAAACGACCCCGTTTCTTGACTCACGGCTCGTGACGTGGTTGCACGATCCATTACGGCCATGCGGATAATATGCCTGTCATCTCGGCTGCTAGTGATAGGTGACCGTTGAGATCCCGCATAGCGTTCCGTATTACCGTCCTGAACCCATTGATTCCATATTCTACTGACAGTCATTGGATCTCGACCGACGCGAGGAGCAACACTGCGATAAGATAAACCGCAATCCCACGCTACAATTCGACCTTTATCAAAGTCAGAAACGTGCTGGTACGCATTTCTCCTTCTTACACGAGGCATCACAACAACTTTTCACCAGGCAACAACGTTCAAATGCAATTTGTGTATGAGGAACCGGCTGAACAATTTCCTCATTTAAACACAATGTTGGAGTCGCTACTGGCGACTGTTTTGTCTGAATGCGCTGAAAAGCTAATTATTTGCATATCACAGCGCTTTCTTCCTTTCGTATAAATTTCACGTCTGTAGCATGTCGCCTTCTTGGTGTAGCAATTTTAATGGCCAGTAGTGTATAAGCAAAATGAATATAGAGCTAAGCGAGTGAAATTTGCAAAAGTACACAAGACTCTATAATCTTCAGAAATTATTAATTGAATTTCTTTTTAGAGATGACAGTGACATCATATGATGAACGTAACTGCCAAAAGTAGCAATTTGCTATTTTTGGCAGTTATGGTCCTTATATGATGTAATGCAAGAAATATTCTATCGCATAACCAAAAAACACTATTCTGGATAGGAACTGTGGCTTAAGTTTGTATTGGAACACCTATAATTTAAATTATTGACAAAATTGTAGACAGTAGGTAAAGCTTGATATACTAAAGTATGATTTTATTAAATAACCATAAAAAATATTTTAAATGAGATTTGAAATTTGGAATTAAGAATTTTTCAAACTCACAAATAAAATGTGTAAGATTATTTACACTTTTATTGATAATTACTGTAAGACAATTTCATTTTTAAATTTTAAATATTGAACATATTTCTCACCATTATCATTCCATCAATACCAATATCAAATGCATCCTTTCCACACCAACGTTTCCAGTATGATTTTTTTCAAAGTGTAAATGAAATAATAAATACTCTGAAAATTTTTCATGATAAAACCAAAAATTGATTTAATATGATAAAATTATGTTAAGAATAAACATAAAATTAAGTCTCACGTATTCATGAAGAGAATGTTAAAAAATGTAACACATTATTTCTCCAAAACTTCATTTGATTTACAATTCTCCTCTAAAATAATTTAATCTCTGAGAAATATCTATTTTCCAAGCATTTTCATAATTAGTGTGACTTTATCTTTACAATCACATTCTTTTCATATTCTCCATTCTAACTTTTATGCTGTTCTTTGAATAAATCATGTGACTTCTCATCATGGGATGGATTAAAATTTCTGGGTGTATGTTGGTTTAATCCTTCTTTCTAAACAATGCTTTTGACACGAAGGGCGTTAACATGGGCCATGCTGTAAAAAAAAAATGCTTACTCTTGTCATCTCATCAGTTAAAACTTCCACCAACTTATGAGAAAATGATGATGTACAAGAACATGAACAGGATTTAATTTATAAGAAAGACTTTTACTATCCTTAACCATGAAACTTGATTTTTCTTAATTCAATTTTGCTCTGATGATAATCTTCAGTTTTTATTTTATTATTCATTTGAAAGAAAACAAGAAGGTAAGAAATAGGTAACTTAAAAAAAATATTAGGTATTATTTTAAAATTTAGGTGATTAAATGTTTTGGAACTAAATTTGTAAATAGTAATAAATTTACATACAAAATATTGTAAATTTCTGGGGTTTTTTTTTTTTACGCTGACATTTTAAAATTGTATTAAATAAATCTTGAATAATATTATAGTTAACTTTGAAAATAGGCATTACGATTGCTTCATTATAGTGTATAATATGACAATGAAAATTGATGATATTTAAATAGTATGACATGAGATGTTAAAATTATGATTTCTTTCAATAATTCAAAACTCATAATTTGTTTTTCGGAAATTTGCAATGATTTTTAAACATGTAACGGTAGTATTTTACAATTAATTGCGTGTGATTTAGAAATTAACTACACCAATAAACAATACTCTACAATAGAATTTACAATACCTCCTAACAAATAACTTCAAACATAAATAAGTAACACATAAGCCATATTTAATATTTATAAAGAATAATTTTTCCTCATTTATTAAATTAATTTAACGACTTAATATTTAAATTGTGAAAAGTTTCCTTCATATGGTTTTTACCTTTTGGTATTTGTATTGTTAATAAAGGAGCATTTTACAAAATTTGAGAGTAAAATAATAGTAATTAAAAGTGGTTATATTATAAATATTTTATTTATGAATTCGTTTAAGATATTCATACAAATAAAGAAGGATTTATATTTGTAGAATATATTGCTACAAATACAAATAATTCTTCATTTTTATTTGTGAGATAAAATGGGTCAATATGCTATGTTTGCAGCTATGAATTATTTAAAATACTACATGAAAAACTTTTCACATATAGACAATTACTTCGTATATAAACAAAGATTTATAATAATAGTATCCATGCAAAATAATTGAATTTTAACTATTCAAATTCAAAATTCGAGAATTTTGAATTTCATATTTTCAAAGTATGAAAGTCAAAATACAATTTAAAAACCAATTTATTTAAAGACATACATAAGAAATTTATATCGGATTATGAGATTCATTTGATTTTAGTTTATTTAGTATGAAATTTTGCATATTTTAGTATGAGAACAAAACTTTTTTGAAAGTTTTGTCAGTGAAATATGAAAGAAAACAAACTTCTTTTATATTATTTTTTTTCCAAGTATTCAACAGATCATCATTTTTTAGCTATTAATCTTTCTTCAAATCATCATTTCAACTAATGAGAGCAATTCATCATTTTCAATTAAAATATTAGTCATTTCTTATCATTTTTTGAAACAGATAAGTTCAGTTACACAAAGTATATATAGATGATAAATGTAATTAATTCAATTAAAAATTTATGATTTCACTGAGATAATTGTATTTTATTTAAAATTTATTAAATTTATGAAATCTTTATATATAGAGATAATTTATATTGCAATGGTCTGATTTATTTCTTCTGAATGCATTTTACTTTTGTTGGTAATAATTTTAAATACAGGCATTGAGATTTTTTCAATTAAGCTGTTTGTTTTAAAATCATCCAAAAAATAATATGGCTAATAACAAATATCCGTTTACATATTGGTAATATTTATACATTTAAGTAAATTAAACGGATTAGGTAGATAATTTTTTTCGAAAGCATATTCTTGTAGTAATCGTGACAAAAAAGCTATGGCGGTAGACTCGAAATCCATCCGGAAATTTCCTCATAAATACAAATCCTAACTGCTGGAGTTTCTCATTCTTTGGCAAAAGCAAGATTATGACAAACTCCGCATCAGATGCTTCAGACTTTTGAAGAACTATCTCATTAAATTTCAGACTGCATTTTGAGCAAAATTTTTGCTTCTGCAAATTTATATTCAAGGAAAATTTCTTCTGCAAGTTGATGTGATAGTTTACAGTCTTAAAATAGCTTTAAATTTCAATGATTATATTGGCTTTCAATTCTATTAATATTTTAAAAACTATGAAAAATGAAGATAGTTACCATAGTAAAAGTCAAAGATAAAACACATAAAAGTATTATGCAAAATATGACGCAAGTTTTTGAAATCAACAGAATTCATTGGTTTTAAGTGTGATAACTATCAAAGTTGTCACCTTTATTATTCGACTCGATATTCAGTGATAACCAACGAATGGCATATAGCACATGATTTACATGGCTTTCCATCAAATAATAGGTTATTTTAAGAAATTCTATATTGCATTAATAACAATATAAAATTTAAATAATAAATGAAGTTTATATTAAAGTGAACTCACGAGTAATTTAATTTTATAATATTTTTAATAATCCTTATTTATGTATTGGTTTAATTTTTAACATTATATTTATTTTAATTGATCCTTTGATTTTATAAACATATTTATAACTTTCCATTAATAAATTCCTATAACATCCTATTTTACAAAATTAAAAAAAAATCTCAAAAGTAGCTAATGTTCACAAAGTTATGGAATAATTTAATGAATTAAGTATTGCATCAAAACATAATATACACTAGAGATCAATAAAATTGTGACATTAACAAGGTGACAGATTAAGCAATTAAAAGTTACGCGGAAGGAAGATATTGTGAAATACAAATGATTATCTTTTCAACAAATTTATATAAAATAGGCAGTGGTAGTAACACTTATGATGTATTTAATATTTATAAGAAAGGTTTATTCGTTTTATACGCGCGCGCGTGTCACTATATTAAAATTTTATTGGTAGTTACACCTATTATGTTTTAATGTAGTAACATCTAACATGAATAACCTGCTTTTTACATACAAATTGGTTTTGAACGTTGTTGGTTGGGGGAAATTTGTTTCCTCATCTAAAAAGGAGAAATACTTTTGACAATAACAAACCTCAATACTTTTCTAACATCAATATAGATTGAATTGCGAATTACCGAAATTGTAACTTAATCACACCATATTATTGCTTCTATCGTTTACAAATCGAAATCCCCTGAGTGTCTACAGAGTATGCAGAAGGTGATTTCTAATACACAATGCCGCGCGTATTGGATATCAGTACTCCACTATCACTAAAAACCGAGAAACAGATTTCGTTCCTTCTTGGCGTTAATAAATCATACAGTCATGTCATTAACCCTGAAACAAAAAATGGAATCATTAGCAAAATAACAGTTCGATAATGTTTGCAGCAGCATGAATTAATAACTCGATGATTATGACTATAACTTCTCTTTAAGCTACATCCCATAACATGAGATGGTTCAATGGTTTAACTAACGAACTTAGAAATGTGAATAGTGTGGTCTGCTTACGACATCATAATAGACATATTCATGTTTGGCTGCATTGTATAACGGTCATATTTATATGCATAGGATAGACTTCAATGGCTTAAGCAACGAACTAAGATGTAGGGGTTACTGTGTCCATACTTGCCCTCCTACCACTATTGAAATCAATACTTAAATACATAAGTGCTGCTATTGCTACTAGATTTGATTGTTTTGGTTTTGATTTCTCAAGATCTGTATAATACGCATAAAATTATCTGACAGACAAAATATTTTAGGAATCAACACAAGTCATTTTGCTCAAGAAAAACTGTATTCAGTAAGATGAATAGCCTGAGCAATAGAATATTCCTAATTATATTTGAAAAAAATGTTTGCTTGTTATCAAAGATGAATTAAAAATGAAAGAAGGTTTCGATTAGAAATGGTTTTTGATAGAGGATTTTAAAAGCACCGTTTCAAGCCATTCTTTTAGTAGAATCACAATTCCTTCCAACTAATATTTGAATCTACAAATAGTATGCTTTAGTCTTCCTCCAATTCTTTGAAAAAATGCCTAGTGATACTACAAATATACATGAGCTCATAACAACAAATCTCATCAAGCTTAGATGAATGAACTAAAGCTCACCAGAAAAATAAATGAAAAAGAAAGCAGACCAACTTTTGAAAAAAAAAAAGGTTCTATTGTCTTATGATAAGATAAAACAGAGTGACATAAAATTAGTTGATTTCAAAATCAAATGAAAACTTATTTAATTACTACCTGAAGGATGCCCTTTTCTTCACAAGTACATGATTCATTTCCTCCTCACTAATTCAAATTTCCCATATCTAATTCCAGAATTCCAGAGACAATTCTTAAGGAGAAAAAGGGATCCAACTCACAACTTGATCATCTATCCCTTAAAATGGTATGTTGCAATCTTGATTATATAAATGAAAAAAAAAATTCATTTATAACACACCAAAATTGCAATTAAGAAAATAAATAAAATTTCGCATTATTCACAAATATTTCGTTCACAAGAAAGAAAATTCCTCTCCTAGATAAATAAGGATTATCTACCCTTCTTGTGCACAACAGAACTCATTGGCCCATCTCTCTAAAATCTGATACAACTAAAATTAATTACTGAAATATTGATAAAATATATGAATTCAGACATATTAAAGACAATTTTTTTTATGATTTTTACATACGTTCATCTTTTTTCTGATACATTTATTCAGAATTTTGATTATTCTGAGATTTTTAGTCCCAAATATCAGTCAAAAATTACAGACACAAACTGCTCGAATTTCTGCTACACACAGCAAATCATAAATCTAAGATAAAAATTAATAAAATTTTCTACCCAAATTTAATTGTCCCGTATTCAATAAAATACTTAACTTACAAGATAAGAATACACAAATCAATCAATATGATTCTCAATCAGAATTATTCCAAAACTTATAAATATATTACGGTTTATGCATAGAAGAACAATTGAGTTTTTAAAAAGCAAGCGATAATGTAATGTTAAAACATTGACTTAAATTTTATTTAAGCTGTAACTGGCTATAAATTTCTTATCCCTTATAATTTTAATTAATTAAATAATTACTTTTCAAATAATTCTCATACATTTTAGATCACAATTATAATGATGCTATTACTTTTTTTGAAATTTCTAGAAAAAATCTACTTTATTCGCTAGACTTAAATTTTTCGTCTAAAAATATCGTTTTAATTTTTTTTATGATCTCTTTTTTCATCAACCCATATTTATTTTTAAGATAAGACTGTTCATGTTCCAATTTTATCTTTAGAAACGCTATCAACTTTCTCATCTTGTAACCTATGACAAATTTCTCACAACTAATTGAATTTCCATAGCTAAAGAAATAAAAATGATTTTTTCTTCACACTTTGTATATCATTTGAATATCAGAGTGGAATTTATTGATATGATGAAGTAAAAATTATTAATACTGATTTTTATAATTAGGTAAATTGTTAAAATTACTTTCGATTTCACAAAAAAATATCATGTTTTAATGCCAACCCCTCCTTTTTTATATTATTAATATGTTTTATATATTCTTCCAAATTATTAATTTTAATAATAGATTAATTTAAATATATGCTGAACGATTATCTATGATATGAAATATTTCTTTACATATGGAATAAAAACAATACTGAAGAACTTCAAAGGAATCAAAAACACAAAAACGTTTTATGCTTCAGATTCGTAAATTGTTTCATCTATTTTAATTTTGTGGAGTTTCCTCTTTTTTTTTTTTTCAGAATAGTAAATGAACAAAAAAAATGTGAATTTAATCAAATATAATCCTAAAAAAGTCAAGGATAAAGTAAGACTTAATGAACACTTAATAGATCAATTATATTAAACCCTAATAATAATTTAAACTATTTAGTCGTTTCATTTATCATTTGTGATTTGTGATCTACAGTTTAATTACAGTTCACATTCATTTGTGACCTATAATTTAAATTCGTAAATTATTTCATTTATTTATATGACTTTTATTCTTTTTCTCCTTTCTAATAATTTTTAGAATAAAAAATAAATAAAAATTGACATGATAAATAGTATTAAAATAATATAGAACATCTAACCAATAATATTATTATTTTAATTTTAAATATACTTTGTCCAACAGATATAAATCATTCACATTGCACTGTGAGTGTACTAATTCTAAACCACACACATTCTATATAGTTTTGTCAACGTCAAACATCTACTGTATTTTACTCTTAATTGGTTTTAATTCAATCACTGAATATTATTGCTTAAAGTTATTCAGTTTTTAACAATTTCGGTTTGGTATTTTCATTCCAAGCATACCAATATTGATATCTTATATTTTTTTAAGTTTTTCTTCTTCTCATATGCCTGTAAAAGATATTAACTCCCTAATTTTTCCGAGTAATATCCTCTCATTATTTTTCTAGCACTTATCTTTATTAAAAAGTAGATTATCCCCTCTTGTTAATGGAAATCAAATGACGCTAATTTAGGTAGACTCGTCCACAGCCAACAATCATTTTGCTTATTAATTCCATTCTGTAGATGAGTTCCTTTCGATATGTTATCCAAGTGATTTGGACTTATTTCAATCTTCTATCTTTCTTATCAGAACCCGTAAATCAAAAAAGCTTTTCGCAGAAAAAAAGTAAATAAAGAGTTCTTGCACTCATATAAAATTAATTCTTTTTGGTACTTAATTATTTAATAATTTATAACTATCAAAAAATTCAGAACCACAAGTGGAATATTTTTTTTTAAAAATGTATAAGCTCTATTAGAAAAAGCTTTTATATATCAATCTAGATTAAACTTTTATTAATTGTTTATCGTTTTAGTTTTTCACATAAATTTTCATCTTAAGTACAATTTATTTAATATAAAATATTAAAATAATTTCTTAGAAAAAAATTTTTAAATGCTAATTTTTTTAAGTAATGTTAAATTAACTATATATTCACATTTTATTTTTCCTTTAATTTTTTACAATTATGTAAATGGATTTATATTTCTATTCAATAAATTTAGAAATTGTATTAATTAACGACAGTTTTTTCTGAAAAAATTGAAAACAAGATATATAAAATTTTAATTATTTTATATTTTTAAAAATTTTAGATTATATTTATTAAGATTAATTTAAAAAACACAGTTACATGTAGATACTCTTGTTTTTTTTTTTTTTTTTTTTTTTGCAATGAAACATAAAATGTAAGAAAAGTAAAATAGAGTTTGTGAAACGGAAAGTATTGACCACAAAATGTATTTGTATACGCAAATTACGATAAAACTATTTCCTAACTTATTGACAGTGGTAAACCAAATAAGAGAAAATATCATCTTGTACTTTTAACAAAAGAGTGAAAAACATAATCTTTTTCTAAAAGTATTTAACTTTAAGTGATCCGAAATATTTTTAAATAAACAATGTGTTCATAAAATGCATTTACTTCTCTGACAGAATCATAATTTAATCTTTCCTTGGTAATCTTTTCAAATGTTTGAGGAATCAATCTATAAATGATTTTTCTATTTTAATTAATAAAGGTTATGCACAATTTTAATAGCATTTAATTGTATCTAAATTATTTAATTTCACTTACCGATAATTAAGATGATGAAAATTAACTTAAAAGCCCTCTCATAACTGAAAGTTAAAAGTCTGTATAAAAGTACTCAAAATGATTATGATATGATTATCATTTTTCATTCATAAAAATTGTCAAATACAGGGTTGGAATTTTCTTTATTAATACTAGACAAGTGTTTACAATATTTATCTTAATTTTTTTAACATTAATCTTAATTTTAAATAGTTCCTGAATAATTTTATTTGAAGTTACATATACGCTGTCTTACAATTATAGAATAGGCAGCTAAATGCGATGGTATACAGAAAAGACTATATTTTTGATAAAGAGATCCAAGTGTATCACAAAACTACAAAAATATATAAATATTATCATATTTGACAATGCATTATTTAACTATCACTTAAGTTAATTTATTTAAATAATTAGTAAATCTTCTGGTAATACTTTCAACAAAATTTTGACACTTAAATACAAATGTATAAGGTGTTGCCAGTTCAGAGGTAGATGGACATGGTAGATGATCAGAGGACACGGGTCTTTGTAAGCAAGTGTCGTTCTAAAGGATCTTCCAAATGTTCTATACGATTTAGATTGGAGTGCTGAGAGATTAGGTCAGAAAAAACCTTGTGTGATGCTGCAACTTGGCTTAGGTTGCAACATGGCATCCTGCTTTGCTGTCTTGCAGGTAACATTCGTCAATTCCATTGCAAAAGAGTATGAAAGGCTCGATTGCATAAAATGCGTTGTTGTTGTCGTATGGTGATGTCATGCAACCTACACCAAGTTGTCCGCTGGACAAGACCAAGTAAAATATATTCCTTTAACCATCAACGCACAATTTAATAGAAATAACATGTAAAGATCGCGAGCCATGCGGCGAAAATTCTCTGGAATAAATATACTACTAAATTTAATATTTGAAAACATGCATTCCGGAAATGCAACAAAACATGAAAAAACATGCAACTTGGCATTCAAAATAACTACTTACTTATATGACTTAAAGAGAAGGTGTCTTAGTTAGCAACTTCCTAAACTAGTTTACTTGTATACATTCCAATTAAAATGTTGCAAGCACGAAGCAAGCCTGACAAGTTTCATAGATAAGGTGGAGTTTCACTTATAGGCGGCAAAATATTCAGGTATATTGAAAGTTGCAAATTTTTCCCCTAAAATATTGTGTACAACATAACTTCTGTTATCTATTGAAATTCATTGTCGAGGATTAAGAGGGATTTTTTTCTAATTCTTGCGAATCTCTTGCTTTAATACATGCTGATCCGTTTACGGGGATAACTACATGTTCAATTCGTTCACCAATTCACATAGTATTCCACTTCTTTATTGCATCATTAACAACAAACAGTGACTATTGATACTTCTAACAGAAATGCTCAAATAATCTTGCAATTAATGTGATAACTAACTATAACAACTCTTTCATGTTTATTAAGTTATTATCGTATTAAGATATTGTGTGTCACAATTTCACCTGTAGAACTAACGACATTCCCACTTTGTATACGGCACATAAGCCTTTATTAAGTCGTCTGTGAACACTAAATATGTATAAAAGCTTACATGATGTAATTGAGAATTATGATTTCTTTGTGGCATGGTCCATTATTGTAAAGGAATGTGAGTGTGTACATGCTTTTGTGTATTCGATAAGATAAAAAGAAAGAATTATCTTTCATTTGTTAATCCTGGTAAATTTAATTTTAATTCAATGATTCTGATTAACCTTCCTAAGTCGGTTATTTTCTAGTTCAAAGGATTAATTTTAGAAATCATTCAACATGAAGACATAACATCTAGCATTCTTCTGTCGATTTTAAATGTTTCGATACAAAGTAAAAATTATCATGTTTCCGTTTCCATCATTAAATTTCTATTCTACCAATATATATATATATATATATATATATATATATATATATATATATATATATATATATATATATATATATATATATATATATATATATATATATATATATATATATATATATATATATATATATATATATATATAAATATATATATATAAAGTCTGGAGATATAACAGAAGTATAAAATAATGATATAAAAAAGACAGAAAAATTCTGAAGGATTTCAATAATTTAATGGCAAAAAAATTTTCTACTTTGATGGAGGTTTATTTTTTACAATATGAAACATGAATATAATTTCAAATGGCTGTTGATTTTTACATGATATTAACTCTGTCTTTTTAGCACATATTTTTAATCCCTCTTTTGAATGAATGTGGAAATTTTACCATTTTCTAATATCAATACTTATTCAATTTAATATTAGTGCATGTTTTATGCATATTTTATAATAAAAATAGTACTATGAAATATGTGAGTGTAAATTTTTCCTTATGTAGTTAAAAAAATAAATACAAACTTGAAGATAGTATTTTATTTGCATAAATGTAATGGACTATCTTATTTAAAATGATTCTTCAAGAATGAAGGTTCATAGCAAGTAATTACGTTAATTATGTTGAATTAATTTAATATATGTCTCTAAATTCTTTATTAAAGGAAATATTTCTAATATGAGAAGAAAAATGTTTTATAATGTAAAAAATCTTATTAATTAATAACAATTAAAAATTTTAAATAACATATTCATTACGTATTTTTAGCACATGTTCATAATTTAACTTCAAAAGGAATGTAGATATTTTGAGATTTTGAAGACATAATTTATGAATAATCACTCTATCCTATTAAGTACAGAGACAGTTTTAAGTTATCCTTCTGTATATAAAAATATTTTCAGTTATGAAACAACACATATCTTAGAAATTGTAAAACATGCATTTTTATATGTGAATGAATAATCGCTTATATTTCTGTCAAATTAGATACTTAAATAGTGCTTTTAATAAATGTAAATAACATTGCATTTATCTTTATTTTAATAAAATTTTTATTGTGATTTTATAGCAAATGAATTTTATATTAATGATTATTAAAATAAATAATGAATTACTTTATAAAATCACTTCACTTGTAGCACATCTGTCTTAGATAAAAATATAAAAAATAAATGAATTTCATTGTTTGGAAAATGCACCTTATATTATTTCTGCCTTAAAAGCAATTCCTCTAATATTAAATGAACTCAAGGAAACTTTTAACAGAAAATTTTAGAATAAATATTTTAAGTATAATATTACATAAATAATTATTTTTTAAAAAAAAAGTTGTGAAACGAATCATTATTATTTTGTAATAAAATATGCGTTCGTAAGTTTAATATAAGTACAAAGCATGTAATTTTAACGATATTAAATTTTTATTTTATCACATTATTTCTTATTTAAAAAATTGCAATTAATCTCTAATGTTTGAAATTTAGTTAATATAACTTTTTTCTTCCCGTCTGTGTAAGGTATTTTCTGAAATTTTTTTTTAAATAAAAATAAGCTAATATTTTTTGACAAAGTTCTGATGAAATCAAGTTCTAAAAATATTAGTATCTTAGAAAATTTTTACGGATTGGGAGAATGTCCACAGTTGTTAGAGAAAATATTCAAAAAGGTAAGAACAAATTATTTCTTTAACTTGTTTACAAAGTAAGCACTCCATTATTTCAGTTGAAATCCTTTTTTGAATTGTGATTATTTAAAAAATATTATCAAATAAATTGATAATTACAAAATAAAGTAATAAATTTTAAATATGTAAATATCATTCATAAAAATCTCACATGAGCTTCAGAAAAGGCGAAGGAAGAAAACAGGAGAATTTCGGAAATTCTTATAAACATCATCACTCACATTTCCCAAATTCTATCCATTATCGTCTGCAATTCCACTCTGAGCTCTTGTGATGGTTATCTTATTTATTTATAATACAGCTCAGGAGAGGCGGCAAAAAAGGGTGTAGGCGTGGAGGTGTAAGCCATCTTGTTCTAGGGAGTGTTGGAAGACAATGAAATTGTTTTTACGTGTCGTTTGCGACAATGTTAGTGGATGATTCTTCGATTTACGTAAATATTTAACTCGCGCCCTTTTTCTCCGATCTTATACGTCATATTCTCAGTGGCGAATCCGAAGTGTGGGCAGTGACCAAATCGCTCATTCTTAGATGTCATTGTACTATTATTACAAACAGTATATTAATGTGAGTAACTACAAACAATTATGCAAAATATATTAGACTCTGCTGAATAATTTGCTCTAGCTTCGCATAACCAATTAAAGAGTAACATTTGAAATTTCTTAGATCAAATAATTTTAAAAATTCACTTGGAAAATACACTAGAATTTATAAAATAAATATTTACTATTCCTTTGAAAATAATGTAATCATTGATAATTTTTTTCACTGTTAAGAATTTCATGCTTTATTTTTTCAGTATTTTTTTTCCGATGGCGAGTACTTGGGTGACGAACCCTATGTCACAACAAGGCCAGAAACTGCTGCTCATTTGTCGTTCCCCACCGGGCACCTGTGAACCAAGTCACGGAGACGAGTAGCGTTGCCCACGCCATACCACCACAAACCCGCTTATAGGATGAACCAACATCATCACAGAAGAAAGGACAGAGAAACATAGACAGAACAGAGAAAGAAAGTAACATCCATGCCCGAACCGGGATTCGAACCAGGAACCCATAGCTCAGGAGTCAGGAGCTCTAAATTTCATGCTTTATAACTACATATAAAATAACCCTAGAGAAATTTCTTGGGTATGGAAAATAAAACAAAAGGCATTAGGATATATTATTCATTAAAATGAAAAATTGTTATAAAGACAATAAGTATTTTAGTAAATATTATGAATAGACTTATTCAGTATCACTATGTGGCAAAGGTATAAATGGAAATATAATTATTGTTAGAAAAACTTCGAACTACCCAATTAAATCTCTCACGTGATGATCAACAATGCTTTGAGGGTGCGAAGAAAAGTGTTCGACACATTGAATCTCATTTGCTTCTTCGGCGGATATCACAAATCGCAGAATGTGGGAAAATGATACATTTTAGATTCTGCCATGAAAGAAGCATTGATCGTAATTGCAACTGTTTGATTAGTAGTCATTATTATCAAAGTTTAACATGGTCCTTATAAACTGTTATATTTATCTTAAACTGATAAATAAGCAAGGTGCTCTACATTTGTTTTCTTCTTTTATTCGCCTTCCAAATATAGAAGATTTTCGCGAATTATCCTTCATTATAAATCACCCACCTTTGATTTGTGTAAAAAAAAATACAGAAATGTTCGCTGATGCTATCAAAACATTTTGTAAGAAATTGAGATTCCAAATCAGAAAAAAAGAAACTACTTGTTTTATATGTTTATAGGCATAAGCAATTAGAATTATCGGTAAAAGGACTCTTTAAATCCTTTTACAATGCTATTTTTAGGAGAAACTTTTTACCTGAGTTTTTACTTTCATGTTATCAAATTTATTAAAAGTAAATTTATACAAGTAAAGGAGCATTTTTAAATAAGCATTTTATGCACCTTTCTAAGCATACATTTCTGCAGATGAATGAGGCATCTTTGAATTAAATACACGTTTATCAATATTGCGAAATCTAATACTAGCACCATTGACAATTATTTTGTAAGAAATTAAAGAAGAATTCAGTTAACAATCTTGAAAATTGGGACTTATTTCAAGCTTTTAATTTTATAATAAAATTAATTATGGGGAAATATCAAAGGACCATGAAAAATATTCACAGATCATGCACAAAATTTAGCAAATTGATTCAAAACTGATAAAAATATAACATGTTGACATAGAATTAACTTAGTGGCATGGGTTAAATTCTTTCCTTATCATCCATTCCTTATCTTCTTTTATTTCCTACTGCTATTTTAAGATCATTTTTCTTCAACTGCTGACATTATTATAAATTAACCAGAAAGTGCCAATATTTAATTTCAGAATTTAAAACGAGAATAGAATTACTTCTATTTAGATGATTGATCTGTGCAAATCAATTATTACAATGCAACTTTGGAAATAAAATCAATCAGTAAAATCTTTATTAAAAAATATAATCGAACCAGTACAATTGGAAACTATATAAACTAATGTTCGTTATATAACAGGTTACCCAAAGTGAATTGCCCTGAATGACACCTGAAAATCAAATAAAATTTGCATTATGCATTTGAGGCGTTGAGATATGCAAATCGTTAGCATTTCAGACAACATATGCACATTACGGGTAATAGTAATATCCCCTGTAAGCACTATATAAAAGGAAAAGGGATCGCCGATTTAAAAAAAAAAATGGTAATATTTTACGGAAGCTGTTTATCTATGTTTAGAACGTCTTTCGAGGAAGTTTCTGAGTTCGACCGAAGAAGAATAAAAGCTTGTAGGGATCTGGGATCATATTCCAGAGAAATCAGTTGTCATGCTGGACACATCACAAACCATAGCACAAGAGATTCAGTGTATTATTCATCATATGATGTCGTTCATATCATTCAATGCCCTTTGCAGTTGAATAAAATTTCCCAAAGACATTCATTGCTTCGTTTATTTTCGACTCAGAACCACAAACGCTTACACTGCCAATGGTATGATGAACGATGGGTATGGACAATGGAATGACTTTATTGACGAATCCCATTTCTCCCAGAACACTACGATGGTCGAATTCGAGTTTGGAGATACCTAAGTGAAAGACTATTGAATTGTTGCATTGACACTGGCACTGCATCCAATATTATAATTAGGAATGTTATTGGACTTTACTTCGATGCCACTCTAATATTCATTTCTAGTATACTGAACAACCAGCACTACTTTTCTGAGGTTTTGAAGCCCTTGATTCTCCCATAACTTTAGAGCTCGCCATTAGTTATATTTCAACACTATAATAGAGTGGCATGCAATGTTTAAGAGTCCATCAGATTGAGAAGCTTATTCGGCCTGTTTGTTTTCTCAATCTATCACCAATAGAAAATATGTGGATCCTGATCATACAAGTGGCAGAGAATACATCACCTGCTGCTACACCAGATCAACTTTTATAATATATGGAAGCCGCATGGACTACAATACCCCAAATATGAGTTCCAGTGGTTCAGTAGCTTCCCACCCCTTCCCGTTAAGGTCAGCAAAGTGAAGAATCATTCGTCGCTGGCAGGCCATTAGGGAGAGTGACCACGTACTCTTCCTCACACGGTTGCTGAAGCTTCGTGGGCTGGGGGAAGTGTTCACGTTGATATGTGACGTCCAACGTTCTTCCGCTAGTGTGGCGTGTATGTGGAAAGGAGGGTGCCTGCTCAGGTGTTACCTCGTCATCTGACCGTAGTTCAAAATTACGAGGCACTTGGTGATGGGCGAGTATTCCAAACTCGTTAACCTAAGGGTACAATCTGGGGCTCGCCTACACCGATATGTATGTATGTACACCCCCAAATATATAGCCAAACCTTTTTTCTTTGATTCTATTCCTAGAGGTGTAGCAGCCGTTATAACCAACAATGGCTTCTTCACTATTTCTGATTCCGTCATCATTCATACTTCACAAGAGGCTGTAATTTGAATCTTTTAATCTTTATATAATTTGTTATAGGCGGAATAAGTTTCATTGTGATGTCTTTGGTCTTTCTTGGTGTTGCATTTTAGATGACCAACAATCTGTTTTTTACAAGAATATCTGTGGTGGTCAATCGCATTTGAATAGCTGTTTCAAACTAAACAACTTATTCATGGATTCCCTAACAATAAAGTGGAATCTTGATTCGGAACAAAAAAAAATCAAGTTTTAATTAGTTATAAAACAAAACTACTAAAAATATGAATTTTACTAGAAATATTTGAAAATAATTATATGTGTTACTTCTGCCGCAAATTTTTTTTATTTCCAAATGAGAACATTAAGAAAACTACACTTTGTTCAAATAATATTATAAAAGAAAAATTTCCTAAATTGAATATTATGACAGTAGACTCATTTTCATGTCCAGGAGGTAGGGAATTCAATACCCAACTGAACATCGTTGATCATAAAGGGTTTAATTAAGTTAAAAGAAATCTCTGGGTTCTAATACAGATGTAGCAGAATGTGAAGAGGGAGTACCAACTCAGATATCAATTTCATCACTTGACCGTGACTCAAAATTTTTAAATGGTTGGCCGTTTAGTGGTTTCGGTCGAAAGATATATTCATCCAGAAATGTATTGCAATAACGTAATCTACCCTAGCCATCTCATTTAATTTTTAAATGCAGTATTAATATATATTAGGAATGGAAGTTCTAGTCTCATGCGAGAAAATAAATTCGCAATTTCTTTTACATTAAGATACGGAAAAATTATCAAAACAATAGAAATACCCTAGATTTATAAATAATCACTTACTAATATTTTGTAGGATTCCTTTGACACATATTATAGCTTAGATTTGTTCGAGAATCGAATCATAAAAGTGATAAACACTGCTTAAAGAAAGAACATGGTACAAAGATAAACACTGCTTAAAGAAGAACATGGTACTAGTCTTCATGAAGATACTGAGGAAGTTTAAAAAAAGCTGCTAGTAGAGGATATTGATTCTGGATTAAAAATAGGTAATAACGATCCAATTATCTGAAATTCTGAAGGGTGTTTTGAACGAGGTAAATGAGTTTCACTTCATCTTAGTGTCCATTAAAATCAAAACTGAATTACTTCCGTTAAATTAATGGAAGTATTATTAACCCAGAAAACTCTCTTTCCATCCGGAAATAAAGCTTATATCATAGAAATGTCTTGTCACTTAAATCTTATATATACTTTTCATTATTGATCGTTTATAAATATATGAAAAGAACTATCTCAGTGGCATAAAGTTTCAATATTACATTAGAGAGTTATGGGAATGCTTTGGTTAGCAGTCTATTTTTCTATATTAAATACAAGATAAAACTGAATAAGGTTTACAATGAACTTCCGATTATTAGTGGAATTAAGAGGTACTATTGCCGAAAGTAATCCGCAAAATTATGAAAATAGGCGAGAAATAATAAAATTTTCATTAAATCTTTGTGTGTGTGTGTGTGTGTGTAGAAATATAACTAATTCATTTTTTAAAAATGACGAAGATCTTCCAAACTATAGTTTGAGCAAACGTTAAAAAACAAATGACATCCTTTTAACTAGCATTTTACTCAGGCAAAAAATTGCTGTAATCACTCATTTATAGAATTCAATAGTCTGTTATTGCTTTTCCTTTTGATAAAAACAGATAACTTAAATTTTTGAAAATTGATTTGAACCGCCATATTTGTTATGTTCTTCATCAATGATAAATTAAATGCATCATTAAAACTACGGTATTTTAGTTTATATTCCCTAATTCTGAATTATAATCACTTAATTAAAATCGTTTTCTCGTGTTAATTCGTATATTATATTCATCATCACAATTAATAGCTAAAAAGAAATGTATAGAGATTAACTTATGACATTGCTGGAAAAAGCTCGACACAAGTACACCATAAGAAAGCATGAAATATCCTGTAAGAATTAGGAAACTATTTTGCTTACTGCTTATTATCCATTATGTAAATGAAAATGAATTATAATATACGGGAATTATAATGTAAATTGTGATATAATTCTAAGAAAACACATTTTCTTCTGTAAGAAATAAAATTTCCTAATTTTTGTTCAGCGCCGTATTGAAAGTTCACCTTATTCTAAATTTCGATGAATAAAAACAAATGAACAGAATTTTTTTTATCAAATATGGAATTTTTCAATAACAGATTGAGGATGAACCGATAGTTAATCACAGAGGATCAAAAATTCTATTAAGATGCCAAATATTTATTCCCAAAAAAGGTCGTAACTCTTGTTTTCCAATAAAACTTATTAAAGTATAAATACTAACTTTAAAATTGAGGCGAATGTAGTAATTATTTGATTCTTATTGAATATGAAAATTTCATAATTATTAATAAAATGAGTTTAATAAACTTATGTAACAAAAACTATATTTATAATCTAAATTTAAAAGTATTTAATTAAAGTATTTTATGCATATCTTTATAGTATTACCTTCAAATAAACTTTTTTCTTCTTTCTTCCACAACGCCATTTATAAAGTATGGGCTTTGGTATTCTGAGCAAAATCAATTCAAACTTTTCTGATTTCATCCTTTATTTTTATGGCAGTTAGAAGCTAGATCATTTCATTTTATATCATATGATTCTTTAGTTTTCTAAAACTTTAAATTTGCAATTCTTCTCACATATTTTCATTGATTTTTTTCAATATAACAAATAATCTTCATTAAAGCATGGAAATATGGTATTTATAATTCAAAAAGGTTCAATCACAAAAACAAATATCATGATCTTTCTTCGAATACATATTTAACATCAATAGGAAATTTTTGTATGTATGTTTTCTGTTACAAATTCTTTCTTAATCAGTTCTTAAAAAATATTTTCAAAAGAAGCATTTTAGTAATGCAACGGGGATTTGATTTATTTGCAATATTTGTAAAGCACGTAGTTTCCTAAAAATTCAACAAATGTAACCAAAGACTGTTTGAACTCATCTTTATTTATTTACAATTTTATTTAAATTATAAGCAATTTATATGAATCTAATTCTGTCCTTATTTTTATTCTTCCAATTTAAGAGCAAATAATCTGTCAGTCAAAAATAAATTAACACAATTCTTTAAATTACAGTACTTACAACAAAATTTTGCTTTTAAGTTTGTTTTCTTTAGTAAATTCTGCTGTATTTAAGCATATAAATATTAAATGTAGTTGTTTAATTATATTTGAAGTTTTAGAAAAATCAAGATGAATAATAAGCATTTCAACACTATCTTTAATGCTCAACAATTGTAATTTAGAAATTTTTTTCGGATATGATCATCTTCATAAAAATGTGGCAATGTAAACAGTAAAATGTTGTTGCTCTCATAGTAAAAGTGACTATTCCTTATTTGCTTTATATAATACGTGCATAGTTTTCGCTAATATTTACCAAAAAAGAAATTTTCTATTTTGATAAATATTCTCTTATAAATATTTAAAAAATATTTTATAAAATTACTAACTAATAATATTTTATAGGATATTTCCCTTGTGAAATAAGTATTTGCTCAATATCATTTACCAATACCAGTAGAACAGCCATAAATTAATTAAAATTACACTTAAATACTTATTTACTATAGTATTTATAATAATTTAATAAAATTAAAATTTACAGAAATTACAACTGCAATTCTAAATAATTTGATAAAAAAAGAAGTTCCCTTTATATAGATATGCACGATATATTATAAATCAAAATACTTTTATAAATTTTTAAGCTGTTGGATTTTAATCTGTTGAAAAATTAAGAAGCATAGAAATATAAGATACGCATTAATATTCGAATTTCAAAAATTGGTATTTTGAGATTCATTATACGCAATCCATTGTAGCAATTACAATGACAAAAGATATCAATGCTGAATTTATTTCTGTAAGTATGCCTGTGAAATTGTTGGTTAACTTAAAATTTAGTTTTTTGTAAAGTTTAAGAAAATGATAAAAACAATTACGAGTCTTACCTTCACATCTGCCAATAAACACTGCAACCCTTACTGCGCTATTTTCAATTTGTTTCGTAATAGGACCCTTCACAAGTGACCAACATTGAATTTTTTACCAGTAAATTCCTACAATCGTATTAGCGCACTCGAGGCATTGACCGGATGTGTTCGATATAATGTAAGGTAAGTAAATAAGCTGAGGAGAATTTTCGGGTGTTTTTGTAAAGAATGAACATATAAAAAGCAACTAAAATAACAAATGAATACTTATTTACTACAGTATTTTCCAACAAAAAGTGTAACATAACAGAAAACTGAATATAAGAGAGAAAGGAAAAAAAGAGTGCAAAACAAAATGTCCGACATTAAAATAGCAGATTGGTGCCACATCAAACAATCGTATCAGATCGAAAACCTGTATGATAATGCCCAAAACAAGCAATTAGCTTTTTCGTCCCATTATGTAACCAAATGCTATTTCCCCTAAATGCTAGTGATATAGCAACTATATTGTAAGCATAAATAGGATTTATATGAAATTAAAATGTACTATTCGAATATACAATATTGCCATTTATTAAACAATTGTAAATATAGTTGTGCTTAGAGTTAAACACTAAAGTAAATAACAATTTAGAAAGTTTCTATTGTAATGTAGTTCTTTCTGATATTTCGCGCATACACCGATTTCCGAATGGTTAATTAGATGGCAGAATAATTCATAATTCGATTTTTGATTGCAAATCATGTATGATTTCGTAAGCCAAAAACAATTTTCCAAAACCAATATTGGTTTTATGTTTTTTCATTGTTGCTTGCTGTTTTTTGATTACATTTTATGCAGGAAACCTAACTCAATAAGGACATTTGATTTCAAGTAAGTTTCGAACCATTATAAACATCTATATTTATGATAGAAATTTGAACCTAATCGAGAAATTGGACCTAATTAAAAGTAAACTGATCGTTTAAATTAATATAATGTGAATAGAGAATCAAATGCATCGAGAATGATAAATAGCCCTTCTGGGTTGGTAATTAGGCAGCTTCTAGTTAATTCTTGTAGGATCTGAATAATACAACATAGGTGTTATGAAGAAATATCACTCCAGAAAAAAGAATAAATATCGTGACAGAATATCTTTTAAATTCATAATGAGAATTGTTAATTTTGCATGCATGTGATATGAAATTTTCAAGAAAAATAAATTTTAGAATGAGACTTAACTTCGTAATGATTTATATATACTGGGTAAGCTAAAAGTTCATTAAGATTTTAATAATTCATGAGCAAGGAAGAAATTATGATGAAGAAGTGCGGCTTACACGATAAGATTCACAAGAATGTCAGAATTATTTTAAGCAAAAAATGTTTTTAGCTAAAAATGTCCCCAGTATAGAGCTCTGACACGCGAGATATTCTGATGAATCATGCAAATTAATCTTGAAATAAATTGCGATAAAAGACCGTAATTCATGAGGATTTTTTATTCCCGTTCGGAATGTCATCGTTACCTGATCGAGGGTTGTTGGTCAAGGTGTTCTGTTTGGGCGGAGAGTCAGCAAGTGTTGCGCTATTAAAATTTTACACGGTAAAAATACTGAATGTATGGAAAATTACTTACCAAGTCCTGCAATAGTAAAGCTTTTCAAACAGTTAGAAGAAACTGGCTCTTTGGAATATATGGCTTACCCGGTAAATGAAATACATTTTGGAAAGTAAATAGTGATCCAATATTTAAAATTTGTACCATAAAAAATAATCATGTTTTATGAAAACAGAAATCTTCTAAGGATTTAATTAATACAACTTTTTATTTTATTACTGTGCATTTCTTATAAAGGAAACAAGCTGAAAAATAGTCTCTAATAATGATGATTTGCGATTACTGTGTAAACTTAAATCTTTGCACATTAGACTTTGAATAATTTTTAATATAAAAAAAATCGGCAGTTCTCTGATATTGTTCGGAACTTATATTTCCATAATTAACAAAATTTTCTTCTTAGTTACAGAAACATGGTATTTATGAATTACCGTAACTCAACTATTCAGTTACTGAATCAGAGTTCATCAAAAATTCCTTAAAATATGTAACTGAAAAATATTTGAAATAAAATTAAATGCTTTTATTATGGAAAATCAAATGATAGTTTAACTGAAGATTTGCTCAGGTTTTCCCTAACCAAAAACTATATTTTCAATCAAGTCTTAAATATTTTTTTTACATTTTAAAATTCCTGAAAGGAATTTAATTTTCATATCAATTGTAAATTTAATTATAATTTTCGATGTTATCACCAGTTGTAATGGAAATCATTAGTGATTTCCACAAACATAAATTATAATTGATTTAGTGAATTTAATAATAATTTTCTACATTAGTGAAAATTTTAATGGAAATAATTGATCATCATAAATTATATTATATTAAACTAATGATCAAAAACTGAGGAGACTCGTGTTCATTAAATTTTATGAAGGCTTGATGTATCCTACCTGTGTCATGCCGTAGTTAAGAAAATACCAACTGTGAATTCCATCAATTGACTGTGTTAAAAAAAATTAGAAAATAGTTTGATTTGCTTAGCTGCTTTCATCAATAGAGTCAGAAATGTCTAGTCTGTGAGTGAAACTAAAATAAAATTATCCACGATTTCCTGGTTACTTAGGAATAATGTCGTTCTCGTACATTAAATGAAATATGATTAAATGTTGAGAGAAGTAAAGTTTTGAGCATGACCCAAGCGAAAATCCGTCGTGTTTACTAATGCACGTAAAACATGCCTTAATTGTTATGTCCTTCTCTGATATGGCATAGTGTGCAGAAGAGGTTGCCAGCTGTGATGTTGACCGCATTACTTGACTGTGATTCAAAACTAGTAAGTGGCTGGCAATGTTTAGTGGCTTCTCTTTAGGCTAAAATAGGCAGCCCGAAACTGCCGGAAACGTGTTGTATATACACAAAAATAAATAAAAGTACTTCGATTTAAATTTCGTTCGTCGATCTACTGTGTACGAAATGAAAGAACATAAAGCGAAAAAGGACCATGATTCTTCCTCAAAACATAAGCATAAAGTTAGTTAGATTTTCTGTATTCTATTTTAATATTTAAAAAGTTACCTCTTTTAAGTATTATTTGTTCGAAAACGTTTCCTGTCTTAATCATTGCTTATAATAATTCTAATGATGTGTGTATGATAAGAATAACTATCATTTCATATTATTATTATTATTGTTTTTATCTTAAAAATGGATTATCTTTATATCAATTAATTTAAAGTGTCGATTTTTTCTTATTTTTTTGCATTTTGATTATCAATTTTTGAGTATGTTGGTTGTATATATGTTTATTGTTTCTTAAGGGAATTTTCTTTTATAAGATTCCCTTACCTCGATTTCTTTGAAGGAATATCCATATGTTCTCAATAAAATCATTGTAATTTGAGTTATAATGTGCCTAAAGTTAACAGAAGTGCTGATGTAAGTATGAAAGATGAATAGTGTTCAAATGGCTCATTACTCATCTGGTTGTTAAATGCATAATGGTAAAAATTTGCTTATGGTAAAAATACCTTCTGATTTTTTATTTTATTTTATTTATTTATTTAGTTTTTGATGCCAAGATAGGTGCCAAAATGTGAATAACAAAATGGTAACCATAAAAGTACTTTAATTAATGCCTTCGAAATACCAAGGTTACCAGAAATTAAATTTTATCGCCAAGTTTTTTGCCAAACAAATGGGTACTAGTATCTACACCGTACATGAGTTTTTTTTAATCCATTGCTTGATGTTTGCTGTCAGCTGTAAGGGATTCGATTTAATTTTATTGAAAAAAAATTAATAACTAAATTTAATTATCGTTAGATCATTCATTACAGTATTTATGAATTAAGAAAATTTTATGGGACCACCAACATTTTGAAATCAATTCAAATTTGACTTAAACTATTTACTGGTACTAAGTAGATGGCACTATTTTTGGCACCGTTCACAATTTTTCAATAATAGTTCATTAGAATTTATTGCCATTTTATTCCATTTAAGATAGCATTTATTATGAATTTTGGTTGTTATAGTCAGGATAGTAGATCATTATATTTTTAGTAACATAAACTTAATTTAACTAAAATTTCTATCACTTTATATAAAAATATAATTTTTTCTGCAGAAAATACAAGGGAAAAAAAAAACATTTATTGACACTTTTTGTTTTTGTGATCCTCTGGCTGTTGTCATAGTGACCTCCTTTTTGGTATATACTTTTGGTTCTAAAGATCTAATTTTGTTACTCCTCAGGGGTATTCATCTTCTTTTTTATTGACTTTTAGACAATTTTAATTTTTTTTTTTTAATCATCTTTGGTTAGCAAAATAAACAGTTTTAGTTGCTGTCTTGAGGCTCTTGTTGCTTGCATTTTTATTACTGAAATTATTATATCAGATAATGCCACCAGGGCATGTGTTAGAAATAACTTAAAAATTAAATTTATTTTGATAATGTACATCAGTATATTATGTTTTTAGAATTGGTGCAATTTTTTTCATTGTTACCTATGTAGTGTACATATACACCTATTTTTATTAATTGTATTTTCATAAGTTTAATTAGCAAAGGTTTTAAGTGAAAGAGAGAATGCAAGTTCTTTTTTTTTTTTTTTTTTTTTTTTTTTTAAAATTTAATTCTTATATTTGCTTCTGGAAGAATTTTTCTACAAAATTAATTATTGACACTGTGTTGTTAATATTTGAACTTAAGTTTAAATTTTAATTGATTATTTTTCTTAGATTTGATCACCAGTTGCAGTTTACATTAAGTTTTTACAAAATTCTTTTTAAAGATGAAACATTATTCTCACATTTATATCTAGTCATAAAACTAAGTTTGGTTATTATTCCCTATGCATATTCCCTATGGTATGCAATGGATGTGTAATAGGGATATTTTACACAATCTATTTTTTTATCAGTAGATTATAATTTAGAAATAGTAATATAATTAAAATTAATTTTTTTAACAATATCATTGTAAGGAATTTTAAACTACTTCTATTAATTATCTTTGGATTATAACATTAATTAATTTAAATCAGCACATTTAATATTTAATGTTTTTCTTGCTGGATTATACATAGCAACTTGCTGGGGATATCAATAACTTTATTAGTGAATGTTATTTTCAAAATTATAACTCTCTAGAATTAAGATTATCACCAGTAAGATTTATATCACTTTCCTGATATATTTCTGTATTTTCATGAAAAGGAAAATATAATTTCAAAGGAATGCATTTTAATTTAACTTATGTTTCTAATATATAATTAAGGAAAATATTTCATTAGCAATCTGCTAATAGTCTAAAATTTAAACTTTCTGTAAAAAAATTCGTTTGAAAAATGTCATCCTATCACTCACTAATACTTTGTTTAATTCTACGTAAATTAATATAACTAGATTTTGCAAAATCGTGTACTTGTAATATGTAGGTTAAAGTATATATATTATTTATAATTATTGGAAGTATAAAATTTTCAATTTTATTAAGTTCAGCATATTTAATAAAACTCATTAGTTTAAAGTCGTTTGTTTTCCACCATAATTCTTAAGATTTAAAAATTCAAATAGTAGGTTTTAAATTTATAATTATTTTGTTATGATATAGTAATATAATTTTATTTTAATATAATTCAGTTATATCTCCATTATATGATAATCATCTAACAATAAAGAAAAAAATAGAAATTACTATCACAAATATTAACATTGTGTATTGTTTAAAAATGTTTACATTTTTAGAAACTACAAAAATAATACATTAGAATAATACAAATAGAAATGTAATACATTTTTATACTTTATAAATTAAATAACTATCATTTATTTACAAAACTTATTTGAACATCAAAATTTATTTCCGATGAAACTACTTATCAATTACTTCAACAATCAATTACAGGGTTATTATGGAATAGTATCTTTTTTTCTTATGATTATATTTTCTTTTGGTATACATAGGTTAAAATTTAGAATTTAAATATCCGGTAAATGTTTTAACAATATGAAATTGAAGGATTTTAATTATTTTTATTTTAAGGCCTGAAAGAGATATAAATTTCTATCACATCTACATGAATACTAATATTTTATACAAGCCTATGTTATCATATATTAAAAAGTACTTAAAATTATTTATTTTAATGTTGGATGTTTTAATTTATTTTGTTGTGGTTTAGAAAAAGAAACATCATAAGAAGAAAAGAGAAAAAAGATCAAGTTCCAGTAATTCAGTAAGTTCTTACTTTGTGTATAACTATCTGAAGATACATATTTTAATGTTTATTTTATTTTTTACTATTATTGCAAACAATATTCAGCAAGAAATTTTTTAAATAAATTTCATGTTCATTTCAGTAAAATTTGCAAAATAAAATATCTTTGATATTACCATTTATATTGTATTCATTTGTGTTTATTATACTTATACTATTAGAGCTACAAAATGTGATAGAATTGTGTCATTTCTACACAACAAGTTAAGCACAAGCCAACTCAGCACAGTATTGCGGCCCTACTAGATCTCAGGAAAGCTTTCAGCAGAGTATGGAAGGATATTCTAATTATTAAACTGCATCATACTCCAAAATCTGAGGTAGTTTGACATAGATTTCTGATTACCTTAAACAGAGATATTTTAGAGTCAAGTTCAATAGAACTCTCAGATATTTAATCTTAATCAATGTGCACCCCTAAGAACAGTTCTCAGCCTAATGCTTTTTGCTTTGTATATGGCTAGAATTGAAAAAATTATTTCTCCAGGGACTCACATTGGAATGTTTGCTGATAATATTGCTCTTTGGAGCTCTGGAAATATTATTGATGAAATCAAATCAAGGCTCAACAGCTCTTTGAAAGCTATATCCACGTTTGCAGAGGAGCTTAAAATGAGTTTCTACCCAATTAAATTCATAGCAACTTTCTTTACTACTGATAAGAACCTTTATAATTATCAAACATCCATGATATTCAAGCAGAAAAATCTCACCTTTGAAAAAGTCCAAAATACATGGCTGAATTATTATTAAGTAAACTACTGGTAGGGACTCGGGAACAGATGCAATTATACTCTTAAAACTTTTTTTTAGGAACTCATTAGACACATTTTAGAATATAGATCTCCCATTTATGTTGTCTTTCTGAAACTAACTTAAACAAATTGGAAAAGGTCAACTGAGCGCCACTCACATAATTACTAGAATGAAATGAAGTTTCTCTTCAAAGATTGTTCCTTATAAAGCAGCTGTTCAACCACTTTTCCTAAGAAGACAAACTGGTTTGGTAAAAGGCTTCACACTTGACAAACTTTCCAGTATAGACTGGTACAACAAAACTGCTTACTGTTACAAGTCCAGTTATTTAGGATTCTAACAGCTACCTTAATAACTAGACTTGTAACCAAAAATTAAAGAAAAATAGTCCATTCAGTTAAGTTAAATCACAGCAATTAATTGCAGAAAATTTAGAAACTCATTATCTCCATTGTAATTTAAATACTTGTGTTGAACTTTACAATGTTAGTTTTCATGATGACCTCTTTATTTCTCTTCATAAACAGGACTGTGTTTCTGACTAATTTAAACAATTTGCCTTGGAAATAATCAATAAAATTCCTCCAAATGCCATAAAAATTTATACTGATGGCAGTAAAATAAATATACGGGCAGGCAGTGGAGTATATATTGAAACAACTTAAGAAGATATTCTGCAAAACAACATAACCCAGTTCACTGTTCCATGTTTTGAAGTGAATTAATTGCAATCAACATAGGATTAAAGAGAGTTTTGACAGCTGTAGTTCAATTCAACATCTTTAAAACTGAGCACTCAAAGGATATAAAATCAGTTCATTTATCCTACGAAAAGTACAGCTTATCTCTCACCAGCATATTTTCATTGGATCCCATCCCTAGGAAATGAATTAGCCAACATTCTTGCAAAGGTAGAACTAGAACATCTTATCCTTTTCACCTCAGAACTCACATATATAGAGTTATTCTTGAGGCAAAAAGCCCAAAACGAAGAAAAAAGGTTAATACCTCTGCTTCAAAACTGGTATAAAGACAAAAAACCTTTCCCCATCTCTTTCTTGTGACATGCAAACTAACATATGTCTGTCCTGACTAGACTGTGGACATTTGAAAGTTGTTAGTAGTAATTAGTAGTCAGTAGTAATAGTTGTATATAGTTAATAGTAAAATATTTTCTGAGGATATCAGGAAGTTTCTTCTTTGTCCCAAATGCTGTGAGGAACAGGGATGCAAATTTTGGACTGGACTGGGAGGATATCCACAATTGTTGACTTGTATCAGAATTCATAATTGTCAACAGTTTCATTGATCTGGTGTGACTCCATCAGAGCAGATGGAAGATTAAGAACAACAACAAATCTAATTTAAATCAAAAATACTTTTCTTAGCTTTTATGAATATTTGTCATTATCATCATCTGAAAATATTTAAAAATTATATTTGACCAAAAGCAATTATTTATTTGAAGTGCAGATATCAACTTTTGGAAAAATTTAATATGACTTTTGGAAAACTCCTTGAAACTCCTGGCTAGAATTAATTTCTTGACTAACTGTATAAACCTTGTTTTATGAAAATTTAGAATTTTTGCTTGTATTGTTAAATATATTAGTCTTCCCCTTCAGAAATTTGAAAATAAACAAATAATAATAATAATAAATTCTAAACATTTATTTTTAGAAAATTATATGTAAGTCGATTTTTCTCTTTCTTGCTAATTTTGTTTTAAAATATCTTTCAATACTTTTAAAAATGTTCTTTTTTAATTTTTTTTTACTAACTTGCAAAGAATCAACAAAGCTCTTTCCTATTGATTCAAATTTCTCCTATTCTCTGAAATATTTGCTAAATTAAGTAAATAAAAAAGATGATCAATAAATTTTTAACATAATTTTTTTTTATATTTAAACCATTGCTCTATCTCATCTAAGTCTTAATTATATAATTCAGTGGATATTGAATACTTAAATATTTAATAAAATAGTTGTATAGTTAATAGTAAAATAGTTCAATAGTTAATTTCAACACTCAAGGCATAAAATTTTGAAAACAATTTGTTAATATATTACTTCTGACAATATTTGTCAATTCTTCATTTATTTATTGAAGTTTAATGTCGTCGTGTATCTAATTGTCTGTTTACATGGTATGTATGCACATTAAAGTTTTCAATGTTTTTGGTGTAGAAGAAGATGAGAAGTTTTATTATTATATGTTAGTAGATTATAATATCATTTTATCATGGAATACTATTATTTGATTTATAAAAAATTACTGTTTCAAAAGTTTTATTCTGTTCATAATTTAAGTTTACAATTTGTATTTAATATTTATTAATGAAATAACATCTTTTAGAAATATATTCTTTCATAACCTTTATAAATCAAATGTAAAAATAAAAAAAATAAAAAAAAATTTATTTTAAATGTATATGAAATGTATGTCCTAGGTTAAATGTAAAATTTTGAAATATTTTATAGGAATCTGAAGAAATGGAATGGGTTGAAGCTCCTGTTCCTAAAATTGAAAAAGACTCTGCTGATTCAACAGAAACAACAAAGTCTGAAAATAAAGTACATAAAAATTTGTTAATTCATTGTATGATTTATATTTTGTCTTATGTAGGTTTGCAATTGAGATAAAAATTTATCTGATTTCTTGTTCTAAACTTTATCAAAGTTATTCTAATCAATTGATGTTCATAGAATATATTATAAATGAACATTGTTTTTCTTCCATTAAAATCTTAATTTGTTAATTAAAAAATTAAAAGTTAATTTTAAATATTTTTTATTCAAATTTGTATGTTTCATGCAGTTGGTTTTACAATTATATAAAATAAAGAAGTTATTATTTATTTGCATAGTTGATTGAGTTAATTACTCATCCATAAGCAGTTTAAAGTATTGAAATAAAATAATATATCTAATTTTAGTATACATATACATTTTTCTCACTGAACTGCATTCACATATTGTGAAAGATATTACTTTTATAATATTAATAGTTTTTATACCATTTATTAGTAACTGTGAAAATATTAATGCATTAGTTGACACACTAAATTTTAAAAATATTTTGATGTATTAATTCAGAAAACATTTTCTTTTTGGAATCATCCCAAAACTCCAGTAAGATAGAGTTGTACAATAGGTTTACATTTTACTCTCTGTATCTTGAAATTATAATGGCTGAAAAAATAGTCTAAATACCAAAAATCTATTAGTTTTTAACATTCCAAAAATGGAAAATTAAAATTTTGTGATGTTCTTTCACTTGTGTTCTTATTTAATTTATGCAATGAAATATCAGTTCTTATGCCATTTTTTCATCAGTATATATATACATATATATTACTATAAAGTCAATATTTCCATTAATAAAACTTAAAAGTTAGCCATTTTTACATTGTTAATAATTTCAGCTAATATTTAAAAATAAGAGAAAGCATTCCAACTTTATTAGGATTGTTGATGAAGACTTTATTGATTTTTAATAAGTATTTCTGTCTTTTTTATGCTTACCATTTTATCTACTTTTAATTTTTTAAGATAATTTCCTGGAAATAAACTTAACTTGATAACTTTGTTATATAATAATATTTCATATTAAAGTTATATTAAAACAGTTAAAGTTATTTGTATCTAAATTGGATAAATAATAAAAATTACTTGAATGTTTGATAATTTATTGAAAATCAACAAAATATTATTCAATCAATTATTAAAATTCATTTTAATAGTTTCAAAATTTTTTTAACTTCTGAAATTTTTTTCATTATAATATGAATTTTATAATTTTCTCAGAGGGATGATTGGATGAATGAAGAAATGTTTGTGGCCACATTAAGTAAGGATGAATTGCGAATCGGCAGTTCACGCCAAAAAAAATTAGACGCCCTAGCAATGCAGAAGGAAAAAGAAAAGGTAAGATTGCTCAGCTATATATTTTTAATCTTAAATATAGATAATCAGACATTTTCTATACAGCAAATATCTGAAATTCAACCAGAAATACAATATTTAGTTCAGTTGCTTACAATTTCAGTTATTTGTATGCTGTAAAGATCTTAAAAAATTTATATAATTTTCAAATTTTTCTAGTGTTTGATTTACTTCTAAAGTTTATGATTTATTACTTATTTTATCCCATCTGTGATTAATTTAACACTAGAATTCACATTTTTTATTATTAGTTTCTCTGTCACTTTGAAAATATCTTTATTGTCTAACTACTTACTGCTTTTTGACTGTACAAAAATTGTCATTAAATGAATATGATGGTGATCTTTGTACTGTCAGTACTCGTGTTTGCGAGGTTGCAACCTGAATATTGAAAGTACAATTACTGGTTAGAAAGAAAATATGCATACACTAAAATTGCATTCATTGCATTAGGCAAAAATAATGTTATTTAAAAAAAAAAAAGAAAAGAAAGAAAGAAAGAAAGAAATTATGTTGGGAAATATAGTAAGAAGGGGAGTCTGAGGCTATACATATTTTCTCTCTATACTCAGTGGTTATATATATTATTTTAGAAGGAGACGAAAAAATCATGTGCCCCTGTTCTTAAATCAAGTGGAGTTCCACACCAATATGTATCTTTACAATGTATTAAAATCAGCAATAGTTATAGTTTACATTAATTACAAACACCGTAATCAAGATTCCAAATAGTTTGTTTTAATATAACAAGTCATTAATATTCTGATTAAATTTCATTTTATTTCCTGCTAACATTTCCAATTTAATCCCAGACAAAAATTTGGTGCACGAACAGAGAATGAAGATTTTATTTATATAAATAATAAGTTATAAGGCTTAAAAAATATATTACTGCTTGAATATAATGTTTATCATAAAAAATCAGAAATTTACTTTATTTGTTGGAGTTAATTAATTTGTAAGTATTCTATATATTTAAAAATAGACAATAGAACAACTTTTGTAGCAAAAGATTTGTGCTACTTATTTTATTACAAAATTAAATGTCATTCATTTTAAAAATAATAAACTGTCTTTTTCACATGAACTTATTAGTCTGTTATACACTAAAAAAAAGTTAATTTTAAGGAAAAATTTTCGTTTGTGATATTTGATGACTTCAAGAATGTTACCTCTTCAGTTGTTTGCATTAAATATTTCAGTGTACATTGAATGAATTATTTTTGATACTAATTTTTTTTTTTGCAATAAATTTCATAAGCATCATTTATAATTTTTTAAATCATATTTCTCTGATATTCTTTATTATGTTTGATACTTATTATGTTGAAAAAAAATGTTGTCAACTATCAATGAACATTTTATTTAATCCTTATAAATACTTAATCAATTTCTCAATACTTTATTTTTGTATGAAATTTTTAATTATGAGGTACTTTTGTATTTTGCTAAGTGCATAATATTTTAGTAAAAAATAATTGAAGTATAATTTATCCTTGAACATGTATTATATATATATACTGATTTGCTTGTATTAATTGTGCTATTTATCCACTTTTTTATCTTTAGGCAATCCAGAATGAACGTGAGTTAAATCCATATTGGAAAAATGATGGAAGTGGACTACCAGAAAAACAGACATCATCTGAAAATTTATTGCTGCCTTCAACATCAGTTGGTGATGGGGGTTATAGCTATTTGAAAAAAGCATACTATCGAATTATGGAGCAATCTCAACAAGAAGGAAAATCTATGGAAGAAATTGCTGTTGAAAGATGGGGAGTAAGTTTTATTTATATTGATTATGTTATCTTATCTCTAATTATTATATAGCTAAGAAATGAAATTGATAAGTTATTTATACATTAATAAGATTGAATGAAAATCATATCAATAAAATAAGTTACATATATAAGATAAAAATAATTAAATGATTTGGAAATTATGTTAAAAAAAATTCTGAAAGTTATTCTGCTGAAATATATTTCTACCTTCTAAAAACATTTACTGATCTTTTAAATTATAATATTTTTGGATAAAATTGTTGAGTTTGATTTTTATTATTTTACAATATATTTATCTTGTTGTCTCACCAGCATGCTTTCCTATACCTAGTCTTAAAATGGGCTGTACCAGTTAAATAACAATATATTTATGTAACAAAATAATCTAATTCCTTGAAAACATATATTAAAGCTTTGTGGTTATACCAATTATATCTTTTTTCTAGTTATACTACAGTTGCAAATTTATAACACTTATACATTTTGCTAAATATTACTAAGTGCTATAATTGTGCTTATAACACAATAAATTTTGCTGTTTCCTTTCATTTTCTTAAATTTTTTTAGTCATTCATTAAATATTTTCTCTTTTTATATTTTACACTGTTTATATACACTGTGTTGGTTTAAAAATCACATTGCTGTAAAGTAAACTTTCCATTACACAAAATCTATCATATTTATTCTGGAAATTTCAAGTGAAATATTTTTAAACCAAATACACACACACACACGGGCACTCTTTTTTAATTAATTTGTACATGCATGCTTACTGTATTTTATGTTTTGGTTTTCCATTTTAGATCAGCACTAAAATAAAGACATCCCAAATTGAAAGAAAATTTATATGTAGTATTTTCTTTAATAAAATATTCATTTGCACAAAAACAAATATGTCTTTATCTTTTATTTGAATAATTCAACAGTTTTTGAAGTTGTAAAGCATTTTTAAATTTGTATCATCTGCATTTTTTTACATTTATCTTTCTTTCTTTAAGGTTTCAGCATTTGAATTTTTTTTTCAGAACTGTTATGGATAATTTTTATGATATCGATACAAAAATAATTTAATTTAATGAATTTTCATTTTTAATACATGCACACAAAAAATATTTCAATGGTATCTGTACTGAAACTTAAATTTTGAAATATTTATTGATTCTTTACCATATGCAGAAGAGCCATTTAAGTATTATAAAGTTAGGAATAATTTAAAATTTTTAATTTTCCACAAATTTTGATGATCATATCATAGATTATTGAAATCTTTATTTCTTATTACATTTTATATATTATTACTCTTTAAAATAAACAAAATATATTAATTTTGCCTTTATGTATGTCCAGAATTGTTCAGAAATGTAAGTTGTTAATTTTATACTATTTATTTATACAAATAAATAAAAGTTAAATATTTTCCAAGTTTTTATAGAAAAAATATATTTTAAATTCATACATTAAATTTTATATTCATCTATTATTTATTTTATTGTTACTTCTTTTGCCATTTTTTGTATATTTATTTATATAAATATTACATTAATGCAATTTTTAAATTTTTTTCTATTTAAAATAGTATTAAATAAAAATTTTTAATTTTTGAAATTTATTTCAGTCACTTGATCATCTTCTTTCATTAATAAATGAAGCTGAAACAAGAATGAAAGCTAATTCAAAATCTAAATATAATTCAGATCAACTGAAAAGGGAAAGTAATTATAAAAAAAGATCCGTCCACTATTCTAAACCTTCTAGTAAAGAACGATCTCCTAGTCAAAGTCCTGAAAGGACGTTTAAATTTCAAAAGCCAGTACATAGTAATAGAAAAGATAAGAGAACTGGTCATTTTAGTAGTAAAGATAGGAAAAGATACATAGAAACAGGACATAATGAAAGAGAACATGATAAGTCACATTCTGAAAGATCTCCAGAGTCAGCTGCAAGTTATGACAGGTATCAAAAATCAGAATCAAATTATGTTACAAAAGGAAACCATCCAGCTTGGAAAAAAATAAAACCTGAGGAAAACAAAGAAAAAAGTCCTGAAAATGTATTTGTTTGGGAGAAGGAAGTTACATCTGAAAAAAGTGCTTCAAATGAAAGAAACAGGGAGACTCCACCTTCTTGGAAAAAAATAAAGAAAGTTGATGAAACTGAAACGCTTAGCTTTAAAGGTGTGAATTTTGTCTCTATATTTTAATTATTATTCAATGTTTATAAATATGTTCATGATTCCTTTGATCTTTTGTGAGACCTTTTATAAATTTTATATGTCCTTTTAAAATAATCTCTAATAATGATCTAGATTTTTTAAATAACATCATTTCTTTCAATTGAAGTTAACTGTATTCACAAAATTATTTTCAGTATTAAAAAATATTAATTTCATAAAATCGTAAAGTATTAATTTTTTACAATTGTTGCTACCTGTTATATTTTTATGTAAATAAATTATAAATTGTAGATAACATTATTTTATATTCAACAATTCTTGTTAAAATTTGTGGTGCCAATTGGATAGTATTTTTATTTATATTTTTAAATAAATAAGTTTGATAACTTTAATATTTATTTACTCATTCAAAATTAATCAGTTATGTATCTGTTTTTGTGTAAATTAATAACTAATATTGCATTACATAAGTTATTATGTGAAATTTTACCTATATTATATAATTCTAGATGAAAGCTCTCCCAAACATTTATCTTCACCTAAATGCTCAGATTATAATCATGAAGGTGAAAATAAATCAGAACATGAAGAAATTATTAATATAACATCACCAGATGATGTAAATAGATTAGCAGCTAAATACAGAAAAGCAACATTATTAGGAAATAATGATTTGGCTTCACAGCTGAAGAAACAACTTGATGAAGCTAGGGAAATTCTAAATGCTGGCGGAGGAGTCTTGAAAACTTCCAAAAGAAGTCGGGAAAGAGTTTTACTCACAAAAATGGATAGCAGTGGTACAGAACGTCCAATTCATTACTCAAGGGATATATCTGATGCTCAATCCAAACAAACAGTATGTACAAACTTATTTCTCAAATTGTTTTGAAATTATATTTACCTTTTCTTTAAACTGTCTAGGAAACAAAGTTTAATAATGATACTTACCAACAACTTTATTTTTTATATTTTCCAAATAAAATATTAATATATGAATTAGTTTTGCATTTATATTATCTTTTAAGGTAAAATTAATTTATATTATAATCTTAAGATACAAAGTGTTTGTTAATCATCCATAACTATTTGATATGAGGTATTAAAGTTTTAAATATACTATTTTTAAAAAATAATAAGTATCTGATTTAGTAAATGTTTTCTTAAAATATTGAAGAACATTTATTGCATTAAAATGTAAAAATGTTTATTCACCATTTAAGTTTTTAATAGTTTCTTAAATTTTTCTCTTGTAATTTTTATCTGAAAATAGTTTTTGCACTTCATTTGTTTGTTTGCCGCTCAACGAGCACACAAGGGCTAATTAGACCGGGACCTACAGCTTAAAGTGGATTCCGAACCACTATAAACATCCATGCCCAAGGTGGGATTCGAACCCACAAACTGTTGAACCGAAGGCAAGAGCGCTAACCATTCGGCTACCAGCTCAGTGTTTTTGCACTTGGATGTGACTAAAAAATAATTTTGAATAAATGAATTTCATAAAATTTTATATAATATTATGTTCTTAAAGTATAGTATAAAAATAATTAATGAGAGAGATACATTGTACAAAAGAACATATTTCCAAGTTTTTTACTCATCATTATAAATAATTCATTTCATTTTCCTCACGTCATATGACAAATGACAGTCATAATGCTGTAGTCATTTTTCCCTATCATATCATCATTGATATTCTCTATCACTGCTGTAAAACAATATTTGAATAAAATCAATTTTGTTAGCAATGTAGTACATAAAAAAGATTACAGTTCATCAGTTTTGGATAAATGAAATTATCAAAGTTTTACTTTATATTGTAGTCCTAAATTGTAGAATAAAAATAGTTAATTGTACAAGAGATCACATTTCCAAGCTTTTTCTTCATCACAAGCACATCAGTCCTTTGCAGGGCTTGGTTGCCGTAACCATATTCTCCCTCCAGTGTCTTCTATCATTAGTGACTCCTCCAATTCTTAATTTTTAAAGTATTTAGATCTCCTTCAGTATCATTCATCCATCTAGCAGATGGTCTTCTTTTAGCCCTCAATCCCTCAGGTTTCTTAAATGTTATTATTTTTGTGGGATTACCATCTGGGCTTCTCCAAACTGGATCAAGGTAACTTAATTAGTTACTATGAATCATTTGTGTAATCTGTGGTTGTCTATAGAGCCTTTACAGTTCAAAGTTCTATCTCCAATATTCTTCTTCCTGCACTGAGTCAAAGATAGTTCTGATGATTTTTCTCTTTAATGTATCCAATAATCTTTGTGTACCTTTATTTAGGGTCAAAGTTTTACTAGCATAGAGTAATCCATATCTTATATACATCTTATAACTTTTTAATTTAATTTTGCAGCTGATTAGTTTAGATTTTAATTGATTTTTTAGCCTTTAAGTATCATTTATTAGGCATTTTAATTATGTTATCAATTTATTCTCTAAGTTTGTTTTTATCATTAATTATCATACCAAGATATTTAAATTCCTTTAAACTTTTCTTTGTTAGTTTTTTAAGTTTAACTTTTAACTTTCTTATTTTAACTTTTTCAAAGGTGTAGCCAATAATGCACTTAGGATTCGGATGATTTACTTTAAAGGGTGAGACTTCCATGAATTTAGTTTCGTCTTCATAATAGAAAAGCTCATTTTTTCAGCAGAAGATTAAAAAATCCACTTTTACCACTTTTTCTGACCTTTCAATAATACCAATGTCATCTGCATAGGCCAAATTTGCAGTGCCCTATTCTACAAAGTATAATTCACTTGGTATAATTCACTGTTTCTAATTCAATTTTCTAATCTCAAATAAAATAGCAAGCAAGCAAATGAATTTTTTGACATTGGCCTCTTTTTGTTATAAACGGTTCAGAGAGAAAGTTTTAAATTTTAATCCTACATATTATTTATACCGGATAGCTTTAGTTAAATTAATCAACTTGGTGAAAATTTAAAGCTCTGTTATTGTTTTAAAAAGTTTCTCTCTCTTTTTACACTGCTTGACGCCACCTTGAAATCTATAAACAGGTGGTAAGCTTTAATATTATATATACCGGGTGAGCCAAAAGTTCGTTACAATTTTAAAAATTCATAAAAAAAAGAAAGTGAGATAAAGAAGTGCGGTTTGCAAGAAGGGTGTCACAAGGTAGTCAAAATCCGACTAGCAGCAAAAAAAGTTTTCGTTAAAAAAGTCACCTATAGATGGCACTAACATTGAGAGATTCAGCAGAATTATGCAAATTAATCATGCGATAAAAGGCCGTGATACTCGAGAATTTCTCATTCGCTTTCAGAATGTTATCATTACCCGATCGAGCGTTGTTGGTGAAGTTGTTCTATTTGAACGGAGAGTCAGCAACTATTGCGTTGCGAAAATTTCTCACGACGAAAGGACTGAAGACGAAGAAAGGCCCCATATCGTGTCCTGGAATAGTCAAGCTTGTCAATAGGTTCGAGGAAACTGGCTCTTTGGTGGATCGGCCACGCAGTGTGAGACCCTCGTTGGCGGAGAGCCGAATTACTGCGGTGGAAACCACAATGAATGATTTAGTGGCGGAATCATCCATTGGGAGTAGCAGTGCTCGCGAAGCTGAAAGAATATTGGATGTGCCTCAATCATCAATTCGACGTATCCTCCACGGGATATTGCATCTCTATCTCTACAAACTGCAGGAGTTACAACCGGGAGACACAGCTATGCGGGAATCATTTTACCGAGTGGGCTAAGGCAAGAATCGAAAACGATCCTCAGTGGTTGTTTAACGTTTTCTGGACGGATGAGGCGCACTTCACATTACACAGGGATGTCAACACCCATAACACTCGTGTATGGGCAACATCTAATCCTCGTGAATACACGACAAAATCTCTGCATCCAGCCAAGTTGACAGTCTGGTGTAGCTTCACCTCATCTTTCATTGTCGGACCTTTCTTCTTTGAAGAACTGTGTCCCAGATTGGGCTGGAAAACGTGTACAGTAACCGCTAAGCGTTACCTCACTCTTTTGCGTGTCAAAGTCGTGCCCGCATTAAATCAAAGAGGTGTGTTATCTGTAATAAACTTTATGCAGGATGGTGCACCACCACATTATGCCAATCCAGTAAAATGATTCCTTTTGAGTACCTTTGGTGAAGAGAAACTGATCAATCGAGGTTGCAAGATCCCATGGCCTCCACGATCACCCGACCTCACTCCGGTCGACTTCTGGTTGTGGGGCTATTTGAAATCACATGTGCACTGTTCATCTCATTCAACATTGGCCGAACTCAAAGATTCCATCTGTCGTGAGGTTTCTGCAATTCATTCCGACATATTGCATTCAGCTGTAACGGGCGTTGCGAGTCGCTTTAGTTGTGTCGTACAATGTACTAGAGGTCATATTGAACAACTGTTATTATCAGAATAAATGAATGGAGTGTACTGTTGTCCTTTTCATTGTGTTTCGGACATCTATAGGCGACTTTTTTAACTAAAACTCTTTTTGCTGCAAAAAAAATCTGACTACCTTGTGAACTCTTTCTTGTAAACCGCACTTCTTTATCTTACTTTCTTCCTTTTTTATGAATTTTTAAAATTGTAACGAACTTTTGGCTCACCCCATAATATATTTTAAAGAATTTGTGTTAAAGCATGCATGGATTGGATTGGTTGATGGTAGAGTTTTGAATTGGTTAATGGTAGATTTTTTTATTCTAAATCCACACACACACACATTGATAATTTCCGATCTCAGTATCCACAGAGAGAAGGAATGTATGGTGGTAAAGATTTTATATGCCATATTGAGGAGAGTAATGTCCCTATATTTATTACATTTTGATTAGATTTTTTTTAAATGGTGCAGAGGTAGCCTCTCTAATGTTTGTTTCTCATCATTATAAATATTTTATTTATTCTCCTCATGTCACATGACAAACAACAGACTTATTGTCAACTTTGTCTAGTATATTGCCATTAATGTTGTCTAGCACAGCAGTTAAGCGATGTTGAATATAATCAGTTTAGTTAGCAATGTAATACATTGCTATGTTATATCTAGTTTATGTAATACATAAATTAGGTGATACATAAATATTGTCATGTATGCTAAAAAATTCACAAAATTCCAAGTCTGGAAATCTCAGGGGTCATCTGAAGAACTTGTTGATTAATAGATTATTAAAAAAATCTTTTGATTAATCTTCATATTGCAAACTGTTATCACTCTGGTACTTAATGAAAACTATGAAATTGATGGCAAGATAAATAAAATGACTTTTTTCATTAGTTATTAATAGAAATAGGTGGGTGTTATATATTTAGTGTCAAAACTTGAAGAATCACATCTTATTGCCCTGTACTTTATTATTTTAATTTTTACTGCCAGGTTTGTTTTAGATTTATTATTATTAAACAAGACTATTTAAGTATCAATTAGTTTTGATTTTCTAATTTGTAATTTTGCTAAATGTTATTTAGTAAAGAATCTTATGTAAAATAAATTCTGTTTATTTTTGATAAAATATTTTTTTATAGTCTTTAAAATTATTTAATTATTCTTCTGGTTTTTTAGTAGAAAAAAAAATTACTTAAACTTAAATGGGTTTAGATAGATTTCTGGTTGAAAGAGAAAAAATAAATGGATTATTTTTTCCTTTCACAAAGATAATTTTTATTAATATTTAAAATATTATGTAAAGTCTTCCAATATTGTAAATTATTCTTGAATTCATGAACTTCTTAAATTCATGAATTCCTATGCATATATCAAATGACATGGCATGTTGTATTTATATGTGTATGTTACATTTAGAAAATTGCTTTACAATAAATAAAAATATGTTACTTCATTTTATAAATTTTCCTGTATATTACTTTTTTCATTAATTTTTCTTTTTATTTTATAGAAAAAGCAGTCTCAAAAGTTTTTTGATGATGGAAGTAGATATTCTTTAAAACAAATGGTAAACATTGAATAAAAATTTAGTGTAACTTCATTATTTTCTATATGATTGTATCAAGTTTTTATTTTTTCAAAGCTATTAAATGACATTTAAATTCAATGTTTTCTAATATATTTCAGCAACATCAAATTCAATTTACTATTTAAATTATAAAATATAATTTAATGTTTTAAAATAATGCTTTGCAAATTAAATGTTTCTTAAATCCTTTTAAATTAATAATTATTTATAATAAGTATATGTTAGTAATATTATAATAAGTATTCTATATATATAGATACATGCATGCATATGTGTATATCTTAAATTATAAATCAAAATATATCTAATGAACTATATAGTTAACTGAGCATTATAGTTCATTAAAAATTTCAATGCACCATGTTGTAGTAAAATTTATATATGAATGGAATCATTTAATGCTTTAAGATAGTTTTTATGGGCACTTTTATTCTTTTGTATAACCAAAATAATAATAATAATAATAATTTAAGAAGTATTTCAATATCTATTCTTACAAATATATTTGAAAGCATACATAAAATATATATGCCTTAGTGATTATAGCAAATAAATTTAGTAATTAACACTATCATTAAAGACATATTAATGTAGTAGCAATAGTGAAATAAAAGATTATTTCATTAGAGTGGTTTTATCAATCAAAGTGACCCATCGGAAAATGTCTTCACTCTGAAGTACTTTTCCTCTATTTGGAATGTCTGATTTTAATCAGAATTTATTGATATACATACACTACATCAATAAAAGAAAAATTCAAAATTGTTAATAATGTTAAAAAAAATTATCTTACACACTCTAATAAATTTTAGTAAAATTTCACTATAAAACTGATTATTGTATTTTTGTTTTTACATGGCAAATTATAATTGGTACAATATGAGCATGCAGCATATTGATATTTAATATTTATTTTTAGTTAAAATGAATAACTTTTTTAAGTAACTTGCTAAATTAAGTTAGAAACTAACATTGTAGGGACGTAAGAAAATGGAAGTTAGAATTAGGCAAAACATCACATGTATTACGACATTACGCATGATAAAAAAAATAGTTACAAAGAAAATACTTGATAATTATTAACAAAGTTATTTAAGAACCGGATGGTTCGACTTATATTCCTCACATCTCTATTCTTACTTCTAATTCTATTGGATATAGAATATTTTGTATTGGCCAGTAACGCCATCTATTGTCAGTATAGTTAATATAGATCTGTTACAACATTATTTTATATTTATTTAAGTCATATAAAATGTTTTGTTCTGTCAAACCTTTAAATACATTGAAAACTTATATATATTATAGCAACGAATTGTTTTTGTTTTTCAGTTTGAAAGAGAAAAACTTACTACAGTTGATGATAATCTTGAAATGTTTATGGAAGTAGCTGGACAAGTATGATATAATTTCTCGATTTAATTTTATTATTATTTTGTGATAAATTTTATTTTGTTACTTGATATATTTCTCTAATATAATCTGATTTGTATAATTCATCCCAAAAAGAAAGCAGTTTTGTTGTGGATTTCATTTATATTATATTCTAAGTTTTATACAAATTTTTAAACACTTTTTTTTATGCTGTAAATACATTTCTATGTGATTTGAAGCTCATCCTACTGAAATAGTCATTGTTGCTGTTAATCAAAATATTTAAAATATTCCTGCATTTCTCAATTATTAGGTTCTTTCTAAATCACTTTCCAGATTTTATAGTTCTTTCTACCATTTTTTAATAACTTGTTAATATTTCAATAAAATATAATTTTAGAAGATATGTTTAAATATTTATTACAATGTAATTAAATTTTTACTATTCATTGCATTGGGCTAGCAAAATTTACACTACCAAACAAAAGTTAAAAAATTTTTTAACTTTTATTTTTTTAATTCAGTTAATCAAAGTTGACATATTATTGCTAATATCAACAAATGATTGAGTGGTTAGCTATTCATTTCTGGATATAACATTGTCAGCCTTGAACAATCAAAAAACATAATGTAGTTTTCCTTAAATATTTGGTCATATGATAAACTGTATTCATGAAAATTTGAAAGCAAACTCATTAATTTGATCCAGAGAAGTTGCTGAATACCAAAGGAAAATAAAAGAAAGAGCAAAAGAACTATTGGTCTCCTGTAGAACCATAACCATAGTAAGGAGTTTGCTAAATAACTTGCAGAACATTTTGGTTAGAAGTCTTTATTATTTGCGATAAGAATTATCATAAATAATAAAGACTTCTATCAAAACGTCTGTTTTGTAATCAAACAGTTACTTGTGATGATAAATCGATATCATGCATCAATAACAATAACTATATAATAGTTAATCAGCATATGAAATTTGTTAAGTACAACATACATTGAGTATAGTTATCTAAAGTTCATTAGTAAAAACTCAGAAATAGAATTCTCTACTTGTGACCAATTCTCTTTATTTACAAAATTTATTTCTCCCTGTTTATTATATAAAAATAACTGATTAGTTCATTTTTAGACATCCTTTTCTAATGCTGTCAAATTTTAAATTGCTATCAGCAATGTATTAATTTCAAGATGTGTTACAAATTTTCATTAAATTGTTATAAAAACCCTTGTAATAAATAAATATACTATAATCAAATTTATTTTTATTAATAAAACTCTTTTTATAATTAAGTAATCTTATGCATTGAATTCAAATATTTTTTTCTCTCTCTATAAAGAAGAGCTGTATTTAATTTTAATTTATTCATTGCACAACCTTAATTTTATTTCGTAGTGCCAAGATGCCAATGATGAAAATGAAACTAGTGGCATTTCTAAGAAAGCTACAAATAAAATGGCACATCATCTTCAAGAAGAAAAAGACGTTGGAAAAGCTATTCGTCGTAAGTATTAATAATCAATTCATACAGCAATTTTAATCAACAAATTTTATTGTCTTTGATCAGAATAGTGTCGTAGAAAAAGTCATTTCAATCAAATTTAGCACTTTCCTATTTTGATGCACATGTGTTTTAAGAATGTGATGTTTTTATTTAATGAGAAAAATATACATTTTTTTCTTTTCAATTTTAATAAAATTTTAATGGAAATTAAATTTTTATGAGCTAGCTTTATTTTAAGTGTTTCTTAATTGAAACTAAATTATTCTGTAAAAAGACATAAGAAAATAGTTTTTTAATGATAAATATATTTAACCTATTACTGTGGCAACTTTTAAGTTGCCAATAATGCATTTAGAAAAAAAAATTTTAACAAACAAAATAATTAGAATTTTATAAAAGTTCTCGTAAGATTTAAATATCAAGAAAAGCTAGAGAATAAACTTAATATACTGATAAATAAAAAACTGAAAATAAGCAGTTACCGTAAACTCAAAAATTGTTTCTATGCAAAACATTGAGTGAATATTCTAAGAATTAATATTAATAAGTATCTGTGTCAAATCGCCATTTTTACCTAGGTTGCCTATTTGCAGTATGACAAAAACGAGAATATGTTTGTACTGTGCAAACATCACCTATTGAGCATTTGAGTAATTACTGATTTCTTGAGATAGAGACTTTTCTCAAGATATCAGTACCTACCCAATGTGTGGATAAAGTTTGAATAGCTATTGAAATTTTTTATGCTATTTCCTCATGTGCTCCAACTTTTTTTTACATCTTGTTTTCATTTATGTGGCTTGGGCTGTAAAAATTTAAAAAAGTATTTAGCAAATGCATTCAACATTTTATTTTTATTCCTAATTTTTGCATTAGTACCTTATTGATAGTAGGTTTAGAACGATCAGCACTATTCTCTTATCTGCTATATGGTAGCATTTTCTTCCAGATGCTTCAGTAGTATTTTCTATTTAATAATATTTATACTTTTCTGTTATTATAACCTTGTTTAAAAATGTAATAATTTGTGACAATTTGTAAAAGTTTATTCCAATTTATTGTAATTTAAGTCAATTCTAGAAACTTTTAGTATAAATAAAAAATTTTTTAAAATATTGTATATTATTTTTTATTGATCAATAAAATTTGCCTTTTAAATAGAACATCAGAAGCGTAATGCTGTTTTGGAAAAGTGTAATTACTGCTTAGATCAACCAAATATGAAACGACATCTAATTGTGAAGAAATGTAAACTGGTATGTTATAAATTTTACTATAAATATTGTAGATTTTCATCATAATAATGAATAAAAAATATCTTATTCATTTATTATGTAGTTAATTTTTAATATTTCTAAATTACAATTTGTGTATTTATACGAGTAAATTTGTTTTCAAAATTAATTGGATAGAATTTTATTTCTCTTATTTATAATTATGAATTGCAGCAAACCTTTATGATTATTTTTTTTATGATAAAAATGTTTCAATGAACAAGGAATTTTGTGGTATTTTCTTTTTATTTACAACTTTGTTAACATATTTAAATAAAGTGTAACTCAATTTAATGTCAAGTTATTTTTTCCTTTTTTACATGCAGCGCTATTTTCTTACTCTACACAGTTTTTAATTTTTTTATGTAAAACAATAAAAGATAGTTTTTAATTAATTGAAATCACTAAAAGACCTGAGTTGAGCTAACTAAGGTCTCATTCATGAAATGCTCAAAAATGCTAAATTACAAAAAATACCAACATTAAGATAAAATTACAGTTTTTTTTTTTTTTTTTTCCCTTTCTTTCAAATTTTTTTCTAAATTAGATTAACATTTTTCAAATTTTTTCCTGAAAAATTAATAACAACAAATCATAACTATATCTTTTAAAAAAATATCTAAATATTATGAAGACTGGTTTTATTTAGAATATATTAAATATTTATAACTAAACACAATAAAAGATTCAGTAAAGTATAATGACAACACAATAAAGCAAAACAAAAAAGAAATTTTACTATCACATTAAAAATGTTCCAGTTTTTATGAACATTTGAGCTTGTATATAAGATATATAAAAGAAGTCTGCCCATTATATAATTCAAAAGTATGTTTATGATAAATGATATAAATGTATACCTGAAACTTTAACTTAAAAGAAGTAAAAACGCAAAATGATATATGCTTTTTACTTTTGAATTAAGATTTTAAGTTAATACTTATATTATACTTTCAAATAAATAGTGTAAGATATTTAATATTAATGTAAAAATTATATATATATATATATATATATATATATATATATATATATATTGCCAGTGTTTTAAATTATGTTTTTCAATTCATTTCTCTCCTTATATTCTATCTTTGATTCTTTAAAATATTTAAGGTGGTATGTTATCAACTATTTTTAAATTAAGTATTTTCAAAAAAATTTTTAATAGATTTATTTGTGCATTCCGGATTTTCAATCATTAGTTGAAGGCCATTGTTTAATTGTTCCTAAGAGACATGTGCCTTCTTTCCTGGCTCTAGATGAAGAAGAATGGCTTGAAGTAGAAGTAAGTTTTATCTCCTCAAATGTTATTATAAAATCTTTGATGTGAGATCTTTTTAATGATTGTAATTTTAATAATTATTCATTTATGTAAATGTGTATATTAGTTGTTTTCATTTATAAACTGCTTAGTTACAATGCCATTTATAACAATGATTTGCACATTAATAAGTAGTTATATTTTTATAATTCTCTTCATTATTGCTTTGTATGCTTACATGTGTTATAACATTTTCTATTTAAAACTTTTTGGAATGGCAATTAAGGTTCAAGCAGAATAGTAATAGATTTAATTTTTATGTGTATTATTAAAATTGAGATAAATTGGACTCAGATATTTTCAATAAAAGTCTAATAACAAATGTATGACTCATAAATTTCTGATATTGTATAGTAGTAAAAGCAGATTCTTAATTTCATTGGCTATAACTGCATCTGGATCGAAATTTCATTCTGAATTTTATCTCTGTATAATATCAATAAAATTTACCAAAATTTGCATTTCTATTTAAAATAATTTACATGATAAAAAAGGATTGATCACCATTTTTCAAGCTGAAAAAATAATATGATATATTTTTGTTTGATAGGAATTAATAAAAGTAGTCTCAAAACCATTGACTTTGGAACATTTATTTGCCATTTTGACTTACGTTATTAATTTATTACAGAAGAATTATATGATTTCCTTATTGTATGTATTTTATTTTTTTTATCTAAAATTTCATTAATGGCTTTCAAAAATCTGTATTATGTATTACAACATTGCTTTATTTAATAAATCATGTAATATACCTCATTTGTAAATTATATTATAGGAGATATTAAACATCTTGTTAAATAATCATACAAAAGTTTTATTTTCAAACACAAATGTAAATTTGTTTTATATGTGGAATTTTTTTTTTTTTTTTTTTTTTTTTTGTAGGATTTGAAATGCAGTTTAAGAAACATGTTTCGTCAGCAAGATAAAAATGTTATAATTATGGAAACAAGTAGAAGCTTTAAATATTTTCCACATGCGTTTCTAGAAGTAATACCTGTTCCAGAAGAAATTAGTGATATGGCCCCTTTATATTTTAAGGTATTTAACTCCACTGTTTAATATAATGACTTATAAATTTTATAATTGCTTGATTGTACCTTGTTTCACTTTGATATCCAAAATATTATTCTTGAAATTTTTTTGTGAATAAAAATCATATGTGAATAATTTATGTTAATAATTAGATTTGCATCATTGCTTATATATTTGAAGAATGTGACTGTGTACTAAAATAATATGAACTCTTTTATAATTTTTTAAAGTTATTTCAAGCATCCTCCTTTCCACTGTTCAAGATAACTCAAAAATAATATATTTGGAATTTACTTCATATAGTAGATATTATACAGTAAAGGATCCATTATCCGGCTTCCCAAAAACCGGCATTTTTTCAGATTGTAAAATTTTTTTTTTTTTTGTAAGTTAAAAAAATACTTCCGACCTAAAACTTCGTTCTTTTTTTCTATTTGTCAGCCTATCGTATTGTAAGAAATATAATACTATATAACTCTCTCTATATATATATATATTTATTCCAAGAATTTTGACTTTTAATCCAACCAACAGATTACGGTATTCTAAATTCGTTAAAATGCTTGTATAAAACGGCTTTTATCCGAGAATATTTAGAATTCTGCAACTCCAAAGAGGGAATGATAGATTTTCAAAAAATGTTTACGATTAAAGATGCCCTTTGGAGTATTACTAATTCTTGGAATTCCATGAACAAGAATACTCTGATCAATGCTTGGCATAATATCTGGCCTATTTCAATTTTTCTTCAGAATAAAACGGCGAATTTTGTGATTTACACATGTCAGAAGAAAAAGAAATGATCCAAGAATTGTTAGAATATGCCAAAAGCATTTCAAGTGAGGAAATACTTGATGAAAAAAATATACTAGATTCCTTAATGCTGGTATAAATGCTCCGACTGTGCTTCAGTTAACTGATGATGAGATCATCAGTGAAGTGCTCAATAAAAAAGACACCGATTCTTCAAGTTCTGAGGATACCAATGTAGAGGAAACAGAAAATACGGATAACATTTCCATTGACCATTGTCTAGGACTAACAAAGAATAGAACAAAAATCATTTTTTTAATGAGCACGATATTATGTCTGTATATAAAATACAAGAAACTTTATTGTCAGAAAAACCAAAGCATATAAAACAAAAAAAAAAAAATTAGCGATATGTTTTTATCAATGAGCAAAAAATAATCTTATTTTGTAAAATTTTGGTGATTTTATTATATGCATGTGTGTGTGAGTGTATTTTTTTCATTAAAAATATTAAGGATATAGTTATTATTTTTCCTCCCACAAATTATTTCATGGATGGAGAAGGGTGCCGCATTTTTTTGCAAATAGTTATCAAAATTTTTGGCAGCGATCTGAAAAACGGAAAATTTCAGTAACCGGAATATGCTCGGTCCCGAAGTTGCCGGATAATGGATCCTATATTGTATAAATGTTGTTCACTTTGATTCACATAATTAGAATATTATATAAGTATTCTTAACTTTGATTCCATGTGACTCATTCAATGACAGTTTTTAAGATCAAATAAACTTTTTATCATAAAATGATTTTATTTCTTACCATTTCATCGAATAATAGTCTTCTGTTTTAATAATTAAATTCATTATAGACACTTTTGTGTGTTAATCAGTTTTAAACAGTTTTGTGTTTTAAATCAATTAGTTTTTTGCAAAAATTTGTTCACTACAAATAAACTAAATACCTATTTAAAAATGAAGAAAATTTTGAATACTCTTTGAATTAGATTCTATTAATGTAATAAACACACATCCCTCTCCGGCTTTTGAAATTACAGGGCTTAGAGCTAATCGCTTTGTTAGCTATTTTTGTGTAGCTTTGTCAATTCTTCTCAAAAACTCAGTGTAGATAATCATCAAAATTATCTGAACAATTATCAATGTTAGTGATGTTTATACAAATATGGAAATTCTCCAGTCTGGGAAATCTGCAATGCTATACATATGGTGAAGGAAAACCCGTTTAATTCTTCCTCTTTGCTAGATGTTAGTTCTTGTGCAGACTGATAATTTTTCTTCTTCCTAGAGCTTTCTCATCGTTGTTTCGGATTGCACAATGCTTTATGTCTCAGAGAACCATGGTGGGAGTAATGTAATATATAAATATACAAATTTATATAGAGTATGAAGTAGTTAACTCCACGCAAAAGTTTACAAAATGAGTATAATTTTTAAAATGCTTATTACTGCACCCATTCGTGTGGGAATGTTTTTGAGACTAGTAATATTTTGTGGTATGTCATGTTAAATAGAACATAATGAAAAGCAAATTTTGTCAAATATAATAGTGAATAAAATGTGAATCTAAAAAGGTTTTTTATGTCTGAATTTTTTTATGTACAAAAAGGAATTGTATGATCATAAGTTGATAGAAGGAACAAAGAAATCAAGCTTAGTATATCATAATTTACAATAAAGACACATCTGCCTTATATATATTTAAAACTGATACTATTATAATGTGTAGATAAATCTCAATTCCTAAAAGTATTAAGATTTGTGTATGTTAGTACAACACCTTATCAATGAAATATATATATATATATATATATATATATATATATATATATATATATATATATATATATATATATATATATATATATATATATATTTTTATTTTCCCCATTATTTTTTTAATGACAGCTAAATTACAATATCTTGTATTATAACTTCTAATTATTCGTTTCAAAATTGTAATATATTTTATAAATTTAATGTTAAATTACTATTTACAGCCGCAAACAATATTACAATTTCTAATTTTATGATTTGAAATTATCAAAAATCACTAATAGTAAAATGTTTAATTTATTGCTTATTTGAATTGGGGATATTTTTATTCTTTTTATTCAATTTTTACATTGTTTAAGAAATATATCAAAACGATATATTATATATTATTATAAGTTGCACATTATTTTTACATAAATAAATTGCTTTATGACAAATAGCCCTATGTTTAACTACAACAAATTCATTTAATAAATAGAACATTAACTACAATTAACAAATAGAAACTACAATTTAACTTTTTTGTAGTTTCTATTTGTTAATTGTAGTTTCTATTTTCCCCTAAACTACAACCAATTGATTTGATAAATAGAACATTAACTACAATTAACAAATTGAAATTACAATTTAACTTTTTTGAAAAAGTCAATTTATATTTTTCTTGTTAAATCTCTAAAATAATTAATGCTTGTCTTACATAAAAGTATTTTTAAAAGTATAAATATATTAAAAAAAATTTTTTTTAATTTGCTAATTTATCTTTTTTTATTGTTAAAATTAGAGCAGCTATCTTGTTAAGCTTGCTGATTTTAAAGATATTAATAATAAATATGTGCTCTATTCTCTTAAAATTTAATTCTTTAACAAATTTTCTGCTATAAATTGGATTTAATATTAATGATAATAACAGATAATATAAAACTGAAATTTCTCAGTCAGCTTATTAAATAAATTTTAAAGAGTTACTTTCGTATGTGTGTTTTAAATTTTCTGTTTCATAACGTTCATGATAATATTTTTATATTATGTTGTAGCTATTTATTATAGGTAGATTTTATTTGCATGTTAATTTCATGATAACATTTTTATTTACATCATCTTTTGTATTCCAGAAAGCTATTTTGGAATCTGAAACTGAGTGGGCTAACAATATTAAATTGATCGATCTCAGTAAGAAAGGCTTGCGTCATTCTGTAAGTTCTCTAAATTTAATTTATACTATACGTTTTTTGTTATATTTATTAATTGCTTTTCAAATAAAATTATAGTTTTATTTGGATCAATATAATATTTTACTTTTTGAAAGTATGCTATTAATGAATATTTGAAATTTAGTATATAATCAAAAACTGGAACTAAATATATTTAAAAATATAAATCACAGATAAATGAAATATATTTAATTCTTTATCATTTATGATAAAATAATAATGTCTTTATATTTTACAATTCACTGAGAAAACATTGAATTTTTTCAGGTCCCAAAAAATTTACCGTATTTTTGTGTACAATTTGATCCAAAAGTGCATGCTGGTTATGCCCATGTCATTGAAGATGAAAAGCATTTTGAGCGAAATTTTGGAAAAGTAAGTTTTTATATACAATTCTATTAAAAAATAATGAACGTATTTATGTTTCGAAATACTATAAAGTAATTAATATTTGAATGATAAATTGCTCAAAAGCATTTCACAATAAATAAATATATTGTATAACTTATATTTTATTTAATATTTTTTGTTGTTAAAAATGAACGATTATTTTTTTATTTTCCTTCATACTTTAGTATGAAGGGAAATAAAAATTCCTTGCTTAAATGGCAAGCAGATGGGCCACAGTTTAAAATTATCCCTTGTGTCATACAACACTAAAAAGAGAAATTTAAGCATAAACTGTGCAGAAATTTATGAAAAGATAATAGAATCATCTTGAAGCAAAACTAGAGCTCAGAAATGCAAAAGTCTGTTACTTTTGCATGAATAATTTCATGATTAAATAATTTCATGGCAAAAAATTATCAAAAAGCTTTCAGCAGGCTTATATGAATACAAAATTTTTCACTGTTTTCTTCTCAATTCTTACTAAACTGCTCTATTTAAATTTATCTTATTTTTATTCTTGTAATTTTTTTTCCCTGTTTAGAGCATATTTGATTATTCTGCATGGTACTTTTCAGAATTTGTCCATTTACAATGTATGTGATTATAAATATTATTTGGAAGCAAAAAAAATTTTTAATATTGAAACCCTAAACACTGACTTATTTATTGTATATGTTTTTACTTATTTTTCAACTGATATAATGAAAACAATATCTTAATAGTATGATAAATATTAAATTTTGTTGCCACTTAAATTGAGGCAGAATTGAAATTAAGACAGTTACATATTGTTATTTCTCTAACTTTTTTATTAATCAATCATTGTAATCATATTTAACATATAACTCACATCTGATGCTATTTTTACATAATTAGTGCCCTTTATGTAAATTAATAAAAGCTGATTTGAATCTCCTAACAAATGTTGACTAAAAAAGTGATTTTATTATCAAAATTTATTAAAAGACTTTTTTTTTTTTTTTTTTGCACGAGGTATTTAAAACAAATTTTAAATATAAATGTTATTTTGATCATATGTTCTGTCTTACATAAAAGATGTTTAAATTTTAATATTTCATTTAGTTAAGAATTTAAATTTTTGAAGAAACATTCTCAGTTAATTTTGAATGTAATTTAAATTTTTTTTTCTTTCATTAACTTGAATTCATGCACTATGTTTTGTTAATAAATTAATCTTCCTATGAGGTGTTTAGTAAATATATGTCAATTTTTCATTGATAAGTCATTTTACAGTTGATTATTTTGTGTCAAAGTTTTTCGTTATATATCTTCAATAAAATCTATATTTAATATTTTTATACGAACAAATGATTATACTCATTGCAAATAACTATTTCCGGGCAATCCATGCACACTATATTTTAAACTTAGTCAATTAATATTTACATAAACAATTTCATTATATGCTAAAAATTGCATATCTATAAATAGCATTTGCATAATTTTTTGTAATTTATCATTTTGTAATTTTATTTTTCTTATCCATAGGAAGTGGTAGGTGGAATGCTTGACATTGATTATAATTACCTCTTTAAAAACAGAAAAGAAGATCCTACTAAAAAGTCAAAGGAAACATTGCAATTCATAAAAATGTGGGAAAACTTCTATAAAGACAGTACTTAAAGAAAAATCATTAGTTCAGCTGCATGTAAATATGTATATAGCACCAAGAAATTTTTAATGTTAATTGGTATTAATAACAAAAAATCTATACTGACCATATAATGTATGTACATTAATTTAGTCATCTCATGATTTGTATTTGTATTAAAATTTTCATCTTATAAAGATATATGGATAGTAATTATTTTTATTATATCACAAAATGCAATTATATATATCTTAGAAAAAAGTGAAAATGTGTACTCTGAATGATTAAACAAAAACACATAAGAGAATTACTGGATTCCCAAAATGTTAGTTAAATGCCAAAGAAAACACTAATTTTTCAGATAAAATCAAAGTACATTCCTTTGATTTTCAGCGTTTTATAAAATTTGAAAATGCTTTAAGCATAAATTCACGAAATATTCTAATACAAAGCATAACATCAGAATTCATGCACTTAATTAATTTAAACTGGTATTTAATTTTAATTATGAATATCGCAGGAGTCTTTTTATAACCGTAAACATAATGGAATTAGTACTCTACTCTTATTGTGGAATAGCTGATGGTAGTTTTTTTAATTGTTACTTTTCTTCATTCAATGGTATACTTATTAATTCTTGATTTGTCTGAAAGATCTAGAATTCTGAGTTTTTATTATTATTCTCTTAAAAAATTTTAAAAACAAATGGCGAAAATGTTCTAAAACACAATAAGTCATTCATTGTAAAACAGTTTTTTTATAAAAAGAATGGGACAACATGATGTACCCTTAGAAAAATATTTTATCATTTCAAAATTTTGTTTGTAACATTCTTCATACTAAGATATTGATATTATGCTATAATATTAATAAAATTTTCTAAGCCATTGAACAATAATTTTTCATATTGCACATCTTTATAGTACAAATCATAAAATATAACTGATAACAGTAGCTGGAGATTTTTTTAGCACTGACTTAGAGAAGTAACGAAAAAATTCCCATGAGATACCTAACATAACGTCATTAAGAGTTATTGAAAAACTTATCTATAACTCGAGGAATTTATATGGAATTGGATTGTTGGAATTTATGTATAAATAAAAGCGAGCAAATGCAACTGGAAGTAATGGTTGCTGAAAAGAATTTATATGAGAAATGAAAGTGGTGGAAGGGTTACAGTTACAGCATTATGCACCAAAGCATAATTGTTCTAATTTATCATTCCCCCCATTCAACAAGTTAAAATCTTTTATCCACCTCTCTATGGATTTTTTCACTATCTCAACTAAGACAACTGTCTTGAATTTCATCGCAGCCGTTTATCATGAATTCTATATACAAAGGAATAAGAAATGAATCTCAGCTCTGTTGGATTAGTTGACCACAATTCACTCTTATATGGAAAGTCTGGGGTTTGCAGGCCTTTGTTTCCACCTTTTGTTTTATAGTGGCATATAAGCATTACAAATAATGTAAAGGAGTAGGTCACTATGTCTTACAAAATCAGGTTGCCTGTTGTATATATATACTCCATATAACTAATAGTGCAATGATAAGTTGACTCCATCCATTGGTATTACTCTTAATAGGATAGCAGTTGGTTTTCAGCAATAATTCTAGATTTCATATGGCTCACTATCTATGGACTGCACCCATGTATTTCTTTAGCCATTTATATCTTAGATCTTTCATCAATTTAAAATATCTGGGATTATGATAAGCCGGTATATTCAAACACCTCAGAATATATTAGATTTGGATAGACAATTGATGAATATTGAGAATACTGTATCGCAAAAAAAAAAAAAAAAAAGATACACAGAAGCATCATTTTAAGGATAATTTTGCTTATTACTGATTTACTTCAATGTGAAATTCTGTCATGAACTATCCACATATGTAATTTCGAGAGAAAAACTCACTTTCTTCAAGGTGCTTCATTTTATTTTTTATATTAATAATTGATATTTTTGTTCAAAATACAGCTACAAAGTCCTTTAAGATTCCTTAAATTCTGCCTTCATATTTTTATAAAATCTTATCAGTTACTGCTAAAAACATTTTATTATCGAAAAACATTTAAGATAAACCTGGTGACAGCAATTAATGTTAAATTTTTCATCATAATCTGAGGACATAATACTAATAATTGTAAGGAAAATTTTACTTTTAACATATCAATCTTTAACAAATCAAACTTTTAACATATCAATTGTTTTTTATAGCCCATGTTTTAAAACATTATTTTTGTTGTTTTTTTATGTAACCATAATTTACATAATTAATGCTTACATTTTAACAAAAATTAATTAAGTAAATAGCCTTAACTTACAAATTTCGCTAATTAATTTTAATAAATTCAAAAGAATTTGTCTCATGGTAATTAATTTCTAAAAATTTTCTGCATAAGCATTTTAAATTAGTTTTCAACAAATTTTCTATTACAAGCAAATTTATACAAATTAAAATTGAAATTCATATTATTAACATAAAATGTTAGCTTTCTAAAAAAAATTTTTTTTTAAAAAAAAAAGGACGGGCATTGAGTGACTAATCTTTCATCACAACAAGGCTGGAAACTGCTACTCATTTGTTGTGACTGGTAACCAAGTCACTAAGGTGAGTAGCATTACCCACACCATAAACCCATTTATAGGGGGGCCACATTCATACATCATCTCAGAAGAAAGGACAGAGAAATACAGGAAGAAAGTAACAGAAATGCCTGAACCAGGATTTGAGCCTGAAACCCACAGCTCAGGAGTCAGAATGCAAACCACTCAGCCACTGATTGGTTACTTTTTTTTTCTTTCTTTTTGTTGCTAAAATGAATAAGCATATTTTATTAGAAAATCCTTCTGTTAAATATCAGAAGGTTTCTCTAATTATAAAAATTTCGACTGTCTATATACTGTTTTTAATAATGTATTAACAAGTCCCAAGAGTGAGCTACTAAATAAAATGTCCTTTAATTCTGAACACAAAAATTTTTAATATTCATGAAATTTTATAATATAAAAAGAATCTGAAAATGTAAATTGAAATGGGTTGTGAGTTTGCAAAACTTATGTTTGGAAATTAAAAAACTATTTCAAATTTTGTTGTAATAAAAAATATTGTAATACATGGAGAATTACTATTTTTTACTGTATTTTACTGAATAAAATTATTATTTTATATCATTAAAAATTCCTTTTAAGTAATAACACATAAAAATATATAATTTTATATTATATTGCTTAGTTACGGAAACATTGCAAATTTTAAAAAGAACTATTATTTTGTGGATAAAAGTAACTGCATTAATTATGATTATTTGAATTATATACTAATGTAAACTCAAATCCTTTTCAAAATAAAAATAGAATTTAAAAAACATTACAGTGAAAGATTTGTATAAAAAAAAATAAAGCATCCAATATTCATAAAAGAGCAAATTATTTGATACATAAAAAGTTTTGTTTTGCAATTTCCTCTCATAAAAAATATAAGATAAAAATCTAAAAATCTGATTACATTCTTCTCTTCTAATTAATAAATTGACTCAAAAAAATTTCCATAAATATATTCTTAGTATGTAAAATAATAAATGCTAATCATTATTCAGTTTAAATCTTAGAAAAGTTCACAGGTTATAAATTATAGGTTTTAATTTTTCCAAATCATGATAAGTATTTCCTTTATAAAGAAATCTTTTCTTCCATATTTTCATTGAAGTAAGTTGAAAGTGATGCTAAACAGGTCTATCGAAACGATTCCTGTACATAAATATTTTAACTAAGAAATGTTTCCATTTACCCAAGAGAAAAGCCTAAAAAACCTGCTCTTTGTTCAAAGTAATATACAATTATAAGTTTTTTTTAACCCTAAAAGACTTTAAATATAGGTAATTAAACTCTAAACATAACTTTTATATCATCACAAATGCCTTTTTTAAAATTTATTATTTGTTTCCATTGTTTTATTTCTACCTCCTGAAGAAATAAATAGATTTTGCTGTCAAAATATCAGATGTGTTAAAAATCAAAAATATGAAACTTTTCATTAAAAAATAAATAAATTTATTTACATTTTCATTTTTTTTCTGTATTTTGCAGGCCTTCGAAATTGTGCTCTTTCTTTAAGATGAGCTTTCTTATCTTCTTCATATTTACTTTTCTTTTCAGGTTGCTAAAAAAAATTTTTTTAAATGAGTAATAATTTAATAATCCTTTATTGTATGTATTCCAATAATGTTAATAAGTGTACAACACAAGTAATATATATATCCAATCAAATACTAATACTGGAATCTTTTTTCCCCACTTATAAACATAATTCTGTCTTTATCTGGTATAATTTTATAAGGTACTTTTGCTATTTATTATGTCTGTTATTAAATTATAATTAACAAAAACATTCCATTGTGAGAAGCTTTTATAGAAGCAATAACATTAAATGACTTTTTTTTCAGCTAATATATTTCCCAAAAATCAAAGTCAGACATATCACTTTGCCAATATAGTAGAATGATGAAAATCTTATTTGATTTATTTAAATTCAATTTCTTTTAATTAAATTTTCATTGTAACATAAAATAACTAGCTATTCTTGAAAAGCCACACAATTTAATTTTGATACAAGTGGGCAACATTCATATACATAATATATGAATTTTTCTGCATATTAATAAATGAATTAGGAAAAAATTATTTGGTAAAACAAAATATATCAATCTCGATCATTTTATGAGCCTCCTAAAGATGCCCACACTTAATCAGGTAGTCTTCATTTATAAAAAAAATTATTATAATTATTTTTATGCGATAACTTAACATTAGTTTAGTTATAGCATGCTCTAATCAAATAATTATAATCAAAAGTTTTGAAATTAATATTTATGTTCTTAAAATAATTATTATATAATACAGTATAAATAAGCACCACTATCCAAGATGTTGAAAAAAACATTACCAAAATTATAGAATTTGCCAACTGCAGCAATAAGCTGATGTGCTAAGCAGTTATGATGCTTAATAAAAAACCTCATGAGAAAATAAAAAATTATTGCGGTAAAATATTAAAGAATGGCAATGATACGATCATTTTAAGTATCAAGCAGAAATTTGAATATGATGTGTGTATTTAGTAAGCCAGGGTTTGAATTATTTGCTATGTTATTTTGTTTTCTTATTGCATACTGCTGTCTATAAAACAGAAACCCTGGGAACTTTACCAGCAGTAGTTCAACTACCGGTAGGGTCAACCTTGCCGAACAGGTCCCCACCTGGGACAGGTCCCTACCTGGGAGCCAGACTAAATGTGTAACATCACATTTAGTCTGTCTCCCAGGTACATTGGAGCCAGACTAAATGTGATACCAATAAAAGCAAAGTCAATCCTCTACCTCTAGATGCTCTGGTCTCATGACTAACAGAGGCTGCAACTTTTCCCCATCAATGAATAGGACTATTCTACTGAACAGAAGCTATGATAAAACACATCCTTGAGTACCTGGGGCTATCAAAATAGGATTTATGTAACAATCTTTTGATGGTGCTTGATTTTCTAGGGGGCATTCAACATTATGATCTAGTGCTGCTAACTAAAGGGGGTGTAATAGCAACATAAAAACAGATTATAAATTACTAAGGTTTTAAATATATACGATTACAAGCACCATGAATAATGTTCTGTACTGATTTTAGTATGTTTAAAAATAAAATATTAATATAAATAAACACTAAAAAACAGATACTTATTTGATAAATAAAATTACATTACTTACTTTATTTAATGCAAATGTTAAAACTTTATTGCCATGTGCAGAATCAACTTCTTTTGGTATAGAACTTACATCTTTTAATCTTTCTTCAATAGGAACCCTTTTAAATAAAGAATTGATAAGAATAATATTTAATGAGAGTGAAAGTTTTTTATTGAAATATAGAATTGCAACAATAGTTAAATTGTATTAATACAAAATTGAAAGAAATAAAATATTTTTTAAAATTTTTAATCATTTTTATCAATTTTTAAAAAAAATTTTTTAACTATATTAACAGAATTTTCTTAATTTTTGTAAAAATACACTTTAATATTAAAAATTATTTAAAGCAATAAAACCAATAACATCATTTAAATTTGATTTAAAAATAAAATAGTTTTAATTGGTTTATAAACAAAGTAGGTTTTTAAACATTATTCACGAACTAATGACAAATAGAATACAATGTTGACTAGTAGAATAGCAAGAAAAGGAAGCAACTTGTGAAAAAAAGTTCTGTCACCACTGTAAAACACTATGTTACACAGCTTAAAAAAAGTCCTATGATGATATTCAGATTATTAATTTTCCAATGGATTTATACAAAATAAGCAGAAGTGGCCATATATTTAATTAAAGGGAAAATTGCACAGCAGCTTTTTAATTTATTAACTGCATGTGAATGCTGTATTTTAACAAAAAATTGTTGTGATATCTTATATAAGAAATAATTTCTAACTTTTATGCAAGTCAAATTGGAGCCTAATAGAATTGCAGTTGTATTGCAATATCATTGGTTGAGATATATCTGAAAAAGGACCTCAAGGTACAATTGATAAAGAATTACTTAAAACTCTAATGCCTATACTGTTTATAAAATAAGGAATTAATGGTTTAGAAGGATAATATTGAACATCATGCTAGATTTCAATATTTTGTTATTACTAACAACCAGAAGAGACATGTTACCCAAATGGCCATGCTGGATCAGACAATCTAGAATCAAAAAATGAAATTGTTGGTAAACATGAAAAATCCTATGATATTTGCAGCAGAATAAACTGTCAACTCTGCTACCATGATTTAAGTTAGCTTTCATACTACATCACAGACAAGAGTGTTTTTGATGGTATGATCAATGTACATAAATAGAAATGGTGTGATATCATATTTTACGACAAATCTTGAGTTATTTACACACAAATTACTGTTTAATGATATAAAAATTGCATATGCTTAGCATGCATTTGACGTCATAGAAGCCCTTTACCATCCATACCAACATATCATGAGCCTTTTTTGCTCTTCATCTAGTTTTTCAATAAAATTTGTTTTGGTTTCATTCATTACACTATATCTTCTTCAAAAATACTAATAACTCTATCTTAGAAAAGTTTTTAAATATTTCAGAAACATGTTTTCTAATATTTCTCAGAATTATCAAGATTGTTTGAATACCTGTATAAAACTAAATCTAACTATCATAATATTTTTTTTCTATTGTACTTTTATGGGTTAGAGTGATCTTCTAATTATATGTTCTAATTTTTCAGCTGAATCGAAAGAAAAAAGCAGAATTATTTACATTATATAATTCTGAATTTAATAACATAAATCATTATAAATAAATAATCAAAAGTTGATTAATAGATTTTGTTATTAACCAGAAATTTTTCTTTTCCCACATGGAATTTTTTTTATTTAAATTATTTCCCTTTTCATATAATCCTCCTTAATTATGTGGTAAAAATAAAGTAATTTTTAGTTTTTACCACTTAAAAATTTGAAAGGTTTTGCAGATATTTTTATGTTAAAAAAGTTAAAAACTTATGTAAATTGCAGCAGACCAATGGTTTAGGCCTTTAAATGATTTTTTAACCATACATACATACATACATACATATATATATATATATATATTAAAAGTCATAATTTGTTTCAAGAGTTCAAAATATGTAATGATATTTTAATGCTAAAAATCATGATGTAAAAAACCTCTTTTAAAAATAAAATCTATTTCTTGAAGTCAGGGAAATAAAAGGCAGAATGCTTTATACCAAAAGCATACAAATCAATATTTTTCTTATTAAAAATTAAATTTTGATTAATTCAAAATTTAATTTTAGCTATATATAGTTTAACTAAATGTAATTTTTTTCCATACAGAATTTTATTTTCATTTAAATTTTTTATTTATATACTCTTTTAATTAATAAGAAATTTAAAGGTTTTTCTTTACCAGTTTGAAATAATAAGGTTTTGCAGATATTACAGCAGCAAGAATATATATGTTATACCCCATATAAATAGTAATCATTACTTCTAAAATCATTAAGAAAAAATTAAATTACATTTTTTAAAGCAAGTTCTGAATCATTTTCTGGCTTATTTTAAAAATGGTTTATTAGGATTGCTTTGATTAGGATTTTGTAAAGCTTCATTTTTCATGAAATTTCGAAAAATTAACATACAGCTGTTTTTTATATTTCTATAAGAAAATATTTTTGTTAACAGGAGGAAAAATTATTTGAATTTAAGCACAGATTATATCATCATTAAAATGTTTGATTGCAATTTTCATTTTAATATTAATTAAACAAAAAAAAAAAAACATTTTTATCAAAATATTAAATATCATTCAAATAGATAGATATATGTATATACATATATTGAAAATATTTATTTTATTTCTTTAAAAGACAAAATAACTTTAGGACAAATGTGGCAATCATTCAATAAATAGTGCAATGAAATAACATTTATTAGACATGTTGTATTATAAAAAGTGGTTTTTTGCAGGATTAGAGAAACTATCATTTGAATACATTTTAGAATCAGTAACATTAAGTAATCAGATGCAAATATAAGAATGAATAATAATAATTCAAATAAAACTTACAACTTATCCTCTTCTTTATCGTCTTTTCTTAGCAAACTAAATTTATCTAACTCTACTGCTTTAAATTTTTCAGTTTTCTTATTCATGAATTGTTCCTCTTCATCATCTAATTCATCATCAAGGTCATCCTCAGGCTCATCATCAGATTCTTCTTCTTCAGAAGATGTGTACTCTTGGTAATGTTTTTCTTCTTCCTAGAAAAGTCATTTTTGCAATATTTTTTATTGTAATTTTTCATCTGATACTTCAATAATTAATATTTCTTATTTTCATGCTACTGCATAAAAGAGAATTTTTTTTACTGTAGAGAAAATTGTGAATATATATATATGTATATATATATTACAAGAAATTCAAACTAATTTTAAAATGTGGGAAGGAAAGGACTACATACTTCCATTGCCTCAATTTGATCTAAATTATCAGTAACAACTGAAACATTTTTCTTCTTTTTGTTGTCTCTCTCAATAGTAGCTTTCATTCTCATGAAATTTTCATCTGTCTCTTTCATTTCGTAATCAGGATTTTCAAACATTACTTTAAATCGATCATCATCCATTGGATTTGGAAGCTAAACAAATTCAAATGTTAGAATACAATATAGTTCGCTAAAATCAAGAAATTAAATTAAAATATTTATAAATTTTTTTTATAAAGAAAGATAATTGTATGCAACACAATTCAATTTTAAAAAATTTGTTCAATAATTTTAGATTAAATATGTTACCCTTGGATTATTGGCTTTCATTTCCAAAAGTCTGCGAGCATATTCACGATTGACATTTGGCAATTGCTGGAATAAAAATATTAAGTTAATGATATTTAAATATGTAATAATAAAATTTAGAAACATATTTATTCCTCTTTCTTTTTAAATAATAATTTAATAAATTATATATAATTTAAAGTATATTAATATAATAAATTATTAAAAATATAATTAAAATATATTATACATCAATTAAGCATATTTTCTTACATGGAATTTAAATTATTTACAAATTTAACAAGAAAAAATTGCATGAATTAAACATTAACGCTTAAAAATATGAATACAAAAATAATTTAATAAACATTATTATTTAAATAATTTTAAAATATATGATTTACCTTAACAATAACTTCATTTTTCCTTTCACTTTCAATTTTGCTCCTCACCATTTTCTTTTTAATGTCTTTATATGCTTGAGGATTCACTATAGATTTGAACTGAAAATGAATAAAAAGAAATAATTATTTAAGATAAGAAAACCTCAAAAATTCAATGATTTAATTAAGACTTAATTTTCTTTGCAATTAAATTTGCATAGCTGAAAAATAAATGAACAAACCTTATTGTATAACCTTATGTCCATGAAATAGCCATGCATATAAGCACGGAGTAAGTTGGTGCCAAGCAAATGCTCTAAATGAAGTTCTTCCAGTTCTTTTTTTGTCACAAATTTGTAATCATCGTACACTAAAATGAATTTTATAATTAGAAAAATAATTTTTTAGTAATGCTACAAGAAATTTACAATGAATATATTTTAACTAGTATATAATAATTTATGAATTACATTACATAAGGCATTTATATTTCAAAATAAGTGTACACACACACACCTTGAAATCAATTAACCTGCATATATTTAGTATTAAATATTTTTAATTTATTTTCTTAAGCACTCTAATAAAATATATTAAAGAATACCATTCAAAAATTATTGCAAATAAAATAATTAGGATATGTTAGCAAAATGTTAAGAATTATTACTGCCATAGAATAAATAAAATCACATTTAAAGAATGTTTTAAATACATATAATACAAATTTTAAAAAATACCTTTATAATTTATAAAGTGTATAAAAATTTAAAAAATATAGTAATCACTTAATAGTAAATATTATAAAGTAAGTAATATATTAGTAAATGTCAGAAACAAATAAAGTTCTAGCTGCATACCTGTATCTTGCTTTGATTCTTCTAATTCTTCAGTTATATTATCTAAGAAACAACACCATTTAGGAGCAGGGCCAATATTCTGAAAATGGAATTAATTTAATAGCACTGAGTAATTATAAAAAATTGAGCTGAAAACAATAAAAGTAGAAGTAATAAAACTTTAATCCATTATTTTATGAATACAAAGATTATATAATAAGAATACATACTATATAATGAAACAGTTGCGGCAAATTTCACAATATAAACTTGAATTAAAATATTATTGATTTGTTAACGTAAATGCATATCATAAATATTGTAATCCTTTTGAAACAATATGATTAATAATGTATACTTTATGCATTTCAACACAGATGAAAATTGGTTCTGTAACTTAAATTTCAACCATTTGATTAAGTTATTTTTGCCCCAATATGATTAATTCAGAAGTTGTATTGTGCCATAGTTAAAAACAAAGATTTTCTATGAGTTGCCTAGCCTGGCTTTTCCAAAATCATTTTCGTAACATCAATGCTTGGTGATATTTTGATATGTTACTCACTTTTAGGGAGTGGACATAAAGTTCATATTTTTCACAGAAAGAACCAATCAGCTTCAATGAATAACTGCATACTAAATGGATTACACACATAAAAAAACCTAGCTTATTGATCTTAGTAAATAGAAATGCGATATGAAAACAAGAGCTAAAACATCTGCAAATTAGTGTAAATTATTACCATTAAGTATTTCATATTTGAAACCACTTAATAAAAAAGCATCTCCGATTTTCTGATGAACAAGGCAGTTCTTTGAACATCATTAAGTAATGTCATTTAGCTCAATTCTTTTAAGCAATGCATGAAAATTTGGGTTTAATACAATTGAATAAAATGAAAATAATTACATGTAGCCTACTGAAAATACTTATGCATCCCACAAAATTTAATTGCATTCAAATATAAGAGTTTACAATTTTTTATGATCAAATAGTAAATTATTTTGCATCTCAACTATATTTAAAAAGGAAGAGAAAACGTAATCAACATTTTTTAACTAAAAAAAACACATGCAAATAGTGTTGTTTTTATCATTAAGATAAATGATTTGACACTATTGTACAGCTATTTTATAAATAAATAAATACCACTTTACATAAAATAAAACACTTACTGGATAAAAAGTGAAAATAATAAAAAATCTATATGCCATAAAATTTGGTAATTGTTAGGAACATATATAATATAAAACAGAATATATTTTGACACAATTTTCTAAACAATTAATCATGTATTAAAACATTTTTCTACCAATATGATCACTTTTATTATTGGATTTCATGCTGGTATTCAAACGTATATTTTATGTTACAAAAAAATTATATATATATTTGTTTTGCCTATTTTTGGCAATTTTTTCTGCATGAAAGCTAACTCAACCAATATACAGAATTTAAAGTGATTTCCAATGGATTATAAACGCCATGATAAACAATAAATTGGCAACTGATTCATATTGATCTTAAGTAGTTATGAAAAGGTTCTATATTTTACACCAGTACATAACTTCAAAACAAGTAACCAGTCAATAACAAAAAATATCAACTATTTTCAGTGGTATGTGAAATTATATAAAATCATTTTAAACATATTAAGATAACTGTTTGGCAAAAAATATACCAATATCTATTCAATTACTTTTTTAGTCTATTTAAATACCAAATTGTGAATAATAATAAATACAAAGTCAAATAATTGAATATTATTTTTTTAAGTACTCAGAATTTTAATTTTTTATGACATTAAATACATCCAAATTACCAATTTGACATACATATGGAATATAAAACTTTTAAACTAAATAATGATGATGAATGAAATTAACATTTTTAAATGAAGACTAACTGTATAAATGAAATATTTTAAAAATCTAAATGCAAAGTTAAATCTAACTTCTACTTTAATCTATATTATTTAAAATGAAATATGCATTAATATTTCATTTGTACTTTTATATATATATATATATATATATATATATATATATATATATATATATATATATATATATATATATATATATATATATATATATAGATAGATAGATATATAGTAGTCAATGAAGTTACTGCTATATTGTAAGACTTTTAACAATGAAAAGTCTTACAAATGCTTCAATAATTAAGTTTGAATGGGTAGTTTTTTTTTTTTTTGATACATCATCAAGGGAAAAATATGTAAGAAATATTTTAAAAAAATAAGACTTCCTTACTGGTATAAAATAGCTAAGAATTTTCTTTTCTTCATTAGCAAGAAATAACAGACCTGAAAATTTATGTAAAATATTATTTACCAAATTTCATAAAAATTACTATGTTATGAAATCAATTCCATATGAAAGTGTAAAACAAACCAGTATCAGGTACTATGCATATGTCATTTAAATCAACAGGAGCTTGAATGGTGGTATATGGTTTACCCTAAACAAATATACATATTATTGTTACATTTCAAAAAACTATGCAAAATATCAAAACAATAAAAAATTATTTCAACATTTTTAAAGTAAAATAAAATTTGTTAGCTTCAGCCACATTTATAATTCATATACACAAATTTTAAAATCAAAGAAGGCTAAGTACATATAAAACAGTAAACATATTGTATTTTTACAGAAACTTTTTTTCCATTTAAAGCACAGTAGCAAAACACTGTTATTTCTAACTCACTTATAACAATTTAGGAGTTATATTGACAACAGTTTTTAAGTTTCCAAAATTCAAAATTAATTTTATTCTCTTGATCATTTAACATTTAATAGATAAGATTTCAGCCAGTGAAAATATTTGCATTTAAGCCTCATAAACAACTCTCCTCGCATGCCTCATAAAATTAATTATCCTTGTTGAAAAATCTAGTATAAGTTAGCCAGAAAGAAAACTGTAATGATTGGTACACAGATAATTCTAGGATTAGTTCAAATACTAATTGCTCAATTTCTGTCTAACTAATAATTAAAAATTATAGTTTCCCTTGAACGGTTAAACATCAGCGTTTAAAAATGAAATTTTTGCAGTTTTTATGTGCAATAAAATGTTCTAGGATAGAGGCTATAATCATAAAAAAAAATATCTATTTGTTTTGATAGCCAAGAAGCTTTCATATAATTCTGCAGAAATATTTTTTAAATCAAATCCTATTTTGAGAATATACTGATCGATGTAAATTAAATAATAACAATTTCATTTTATTGTACATGCTAGGACTTTTAAGTTCTTAAGTAATGTACAACCAAATGAGCTGAAAAAGATTGGTTAAATAATTTCACTGAAAGCAAAACTTCTTGGGATCTTAAAAGTGTTAATAAGAAAGAGGATGTGCTTCTGGAAAACGATTTCAGAATTGAATTAACATCATTAATCAGAAACAAATAAAGCTATTAAATTTCAATTGCTTCATTAAAAAGGCAGATAGAGCACTTGAAGGTCAACAGAATTTGTATAAGAATGGTAGAGTTTCCATTGCATCCCTTAACAGACATCTCACTATCATGAGCGATAGATGTTCCTAACTTACAAAGATATTTATAAGTTAGGAACATCTATTATGACCAAAACTCCATTACATGTGCTTTGCAAATGAGAACATTTTTCTTTTACAAACTTGAATACCAAGATTGACATTTAAGAGAACACTACAGTTTGAGGTAGTGTTTTCTTAAATGTCAATCTTGGTATTCAAGTATGTCAATCTTGGTATGAAATGTTAACTTTCCATCATCTACAAGTATACTTATTCAATGATCATTTTTTGGAGAGGGGGGAATAGAACCTATTTTTCTACAGAATTTCCGGTCTTAATACAAGACTTTTTAAACTAGTATGAAATATAATTTAGGGACTATTGAAATATAAATTAAACATATTTTCTATTACTTTTAACAATTTCTGCTTGTAAACAAATATAAGGAAATATTTAGTATTCTTATTATAAGATCACTATTTACTCTCCCCTTTTCTTTTGTTTGCATCAATAAAGAATTTTTTATCAATTTATAAAACATAAAATTTATAAACCAAGAAATAGTACACTTATTTTTATAAGAATGCAAGGAAACTTATACAGAAATTTATTTTTAAAATACAGTGTTAAAAATTGCAATTATTAAATTTATAAATTACAATGTTAACACTGTATTTTTAAAATAATTAGAGCAATAATCATTATTTAGTAAGTAATATTCAATTAAAGACCAATATGTTAAAAAATATGTAAATCCTTAATGAATAATTTATATTTATCTGGAACAAAAAAGTATATTTTATTTCAGATAATCTGCAAAACCATCAAATCCAATGATAGAAAAAAAAACTAATATAAGCATGAATATATGCGTACATATTTTTTTCTTGAATTATTGCTACCAAAGCAATTATCAGTGCATTTTTTGAGATACATAAAAATATTAATAAAAAATAATATAATTTACACTAAAGCGATAAAAATTGTTTGCGTGTTCCGAATCTGTCAAAAAAACAGATTATTTTATTATAAATAGAAAATGCACAACTCATTTATAAGAATCACATGCAAATCAGTTTATAAAACAATTAACACTCATGGAAAATAAAATATCAAGTAGATCAAGAAAGACAAAAAAATTACTAATTGTAGTTATGTTAAAATTCATTTGTGGATGAGTCTTTTTGATATTTATTGAAAAAGCAGAGTGAATCTCTAAATTGTAATAAAATGTATTTATGCTTATATGAAAAAATTTTATTTAATTTATATTATTTGATTAATCAGTATTTAATAATGATTAATCAAATAAAATAAATATATTCAATTTAATATATTTGTCTTCTAAAAATCATATGACATCCCCAGGGATTTATGTGGAAATTTAATACAAATTGCAGTTTTGTCATTGAAGCAAAAGTTTATATTTTATGATTTAGATAGGAGACTAAAACTGTATTAAAAAATGTGAAGAAATTATGTAAAAAAATTATGAGGAATTCCTATAAGTACATTGGATACGTTAAAAAATACAATAAACTATTCTAATAAAAATACTGATAAATTATTCCTTAATATTTCAAATATAATAATCAGTCTGCCCTATTAAGAATTAGATCCCGCTCCAATATTATAAATAGCAAAACTATATAATTATGAATTGTTCAAAAAATAATACCAATATATCTCTTAAATTGAATTAAACATTATAATATTTTAACATTTATTTTAATAAAGGTAATTGTATTTACCACTTTTAATATTTAGATTAAAATATGATCTGCTGTATATATTATCTGACAATATTTGACATTATTATTAGAGCAATGGACTAGTTTCTCGATTATTTTATTCTTCCTCTACTGATTATGTATATTGAATCCTAAAACAAGGAAAGATGAATGATGTCATTGTGACCAATAACTACTCAGCATGATTTTTGAATGTATCAATCAGATGGTTGAGTGCATTGTTAACTTACAAAACTAAAATATCAGTCAAGCATCCACAAAGAAATCTATTGTATAGAAAAATTTATTAAGTCAACAGCTAGTGATTTATGAAAGAGGTCAAAAAATAATTGTTGAGTGGTTAATATATATATATATATATATAGATATTAATGGGAAAATTCCAAGGTTTGATACCAATTACTATTGATTATTGAACAGGAGATAAATATTATATTTTTTGATTTTGTATACAAATATTTGAGCATACAAAAGCTTTCCAGATTCCTCATATAAAATTATAACACTCATTGTGAATTCAATTTGTGAAGATACCATACAAGTTCATTCAATTCTCTTCTAAATATATTATATACCTTTCCAATACTTTTTAATATGTAACCGAGAAAGAATTAGAAATTACAAAGAATTCATGTATTCTTATCTAAATGTCAAAAAGAGTTTGCTGATTTTTTTACAATGTATTATTTTATGTAATGAATTTTTTAAAAAAAATTATTTTGTAAAGCAATTGATAATTTCAATCTCTAATACATCACTCTGCTACTAAACAGGGAAAACAATGATTTAGAGAAAATAGTATAAGCAATTGCAATAAAGATGATAATAAATAAATCAAATTGTTCATTAAATCAAAAAATATTAAAGCATCTTATTTCTTTTAAAAAATTTTAAGGGAAAATTTTGATTGATATTTAATTAAATAATAAGATATACATAAATAATAATAAACAATTTAAAAATAATACATACGGTTGCTTGTTTCCAAAATTTCACACATTTTGAATCCAAGGACGCAATTAGTTTTTCACTTTCAATAAATTCAATATTTTTTATAGGAAGACCATACATGTGATCTTTTACTATAGATGGCTTGTTTGATCTCAAATCATACAGTAAAATCTGAAATAAATATCAACTAAAATTCTATACATTTATATAAATTCACAAAAGATGCATACATCAAAAATGCAAAAGTATATATAACATAGTTACAATTAAAATATTGATTGACTTAATTTCCTAGAATTGTTTTTTAACAATTGAGATAAGCATATTTTAATATGACAGTTAAAATATTTTCATATAAGAATTATTTTAAAGGAAATGATTCAACATGGTTCATACATACTTCCAAGAATCAAATTCCAGGAGTTAAATCAAAAGTTTCCAAAAGATATCGATATTCATGCTAAATGCCTTTTTATTTTATTTTAAAACATTTTCTTAACCAAATATACATATAATTATATACATGCAACATTTTTCAATTATATTTGTAAATAATAAAAAATTGCAAAACTTAATGAGAATATTTTAAATTTAAATTAAAAATATATTTAGTGATTACCTCAAAAGCTTTCAATGAAATATAATTATTTATAAAAGAAAAAATTTTATTTAAATAATCAATATAATTTATATTACAGGATTATACATTGTATAAAATAGTGGATAGTGAGTTTTTAACATCTTCAATAGATTCCTATCTATTAATTTAGTGCATATTTCAAGATGTGTATAATGACCTTTTTTCAAATATAAATATATTTACTCAAAACAAATACAACTATTAGACAAAGTTTCCAGGATGACTTTTTCTTAACTATTATTTAATAAAAGTAACTTTACTAGTGTTTAATTTCAAACTCTTTTGAAACTAAACAGTTTCACTTTCATATTCTAGACTTTTCTATTTCTTTAATCATTCAATAGATTTCCACACTTCTTGGTTATTTATAAATACAAATAGGAAATTATATATATACATATATATTTGTATGCCTTTTCCTGAGTCTACTGCTCATTGAAAATTTACTTTTCATTAAGCTAATATCGATTGTGCCATCATCTATTAGCAACATTAAGAGCTAATACTAAATTAGGCTTTTAGACAATTTCATTGATATTAAAATATTAAAACAAAAACTCAAAAAATTATATTTTCAAACAAAAAATAAATGTATTAAAGTGATTGAAAATTCCAGGAAAAATTTTTGTATTTTCAAAGAGTCATGTCAAAATTCCAGGAGTTTCAAGGGCCTTTAAAAAATTTTTTTGAATTTGCAGGAATTTTAATGAATTGTATGAACCCAGATTTATTCCTGGAACTTTGTTGAAATATTGAATTAATTTAAAAATAAGAAAATAAAGATGAAAAAAGGATTTGAAAACAGTTTAGATTTAATAAAAATGAATATATACTTTACATATTTTTACTCTTAAAAAATATCAGTAAGGAATAAATAAGTCAACATTTTGAATAATTTAAAATAATAGTTACAGTAATTAAAAATATTTTCTTGAATAATTAATAGATAACTGATTATTAAAAAAAAGAATTCAATTTATTTAACTTATAGTCTCAATAACTAGAATACAAAAAATATATAATATAACAATTTATATAAAAAGGAAAAATACTTTTTACATAATCTATCTCAAAATATTTTATGAAAAATAGTATAAATTTATTAACATATATCTTATTTCATTCAAGTAATTGCATGGCCTGTTAAAGACCTAATTATTATAACTAATTACTATAAAATATAAATAATTTTGTAAAATAAAAAGCATTTTCAGAAAAATAATCAGAATATTTGTTAAAAAAACTTGTATACATAATCCTCATCATGCAGAAACAAATGGATGAACCTTGAAAACAAATGAATATGAACATGGTTATAGCATAAATTTTCTGCCTGCAATTTCAGTGGTATAAAACAACAATGGTATATAAGTAATAAGCTACCACAATATGATATAAGAAAATATAATCCATCTATTTTTTCAATCATTGCTTTAGTAACTCATTTGAAAGTGAGAGCAATAATTTCCTAAATATGCACAATTAGGCAGCTTTAAATGAAAATATAACGTCAGTTTGCAAAATACCAGATCATCACAACATAAAATAAAGTTGTCATTGCAATGCAGTTACCTCAGCAACAGTGTAGACATCAATTTTGTTACTGAAAATAAAGATGTAAGTATGATATCTTCCCTAAGCTATTTTTCACTAAATCTAGCATCCTTTGTTTTGATTATAGAGTTCCCAATAAGAGTTTTTGTTACTTTGGAGATTTTTTTGCATCCAGATTTGGTTTTTCTCGTGTTTTACATCATATAAATGGTTATTTTCAGTAGTAACAGCATTTAAGGTTTTCATTTTCCTTTCAATTCAAACTTTTTTCTATATTTCAATATGAAGTAATTTGACTGCTGTTTGCTGTTGTGTTTTTTGTAGCCAGCATACAAACAAAATAAACTGTTCCTTTTTTGAATTTCTTTTTCTTTATTTATCATTTATATCTTCCTTATTTTGTTTATATATATATATACATATATATATTTAATTTATTATATTTCTCTTTTATATTTTCAACATTGTAAATTGTTCTTTTTTCCCCAATTTCTTTTTGTTAATTTATCATTATCTTTTTCGTTTTGGAACTTTGGGAAGATTTTCGAATTAAAAAACATGCACTCAACCTGACAATGAAAAAGTTGCAATGGTTGCCAATGGGGGGGGGGATATCCTACTAGCTTCCAAATAAACCATTACTGTTAGAAAGTTGCTAGGAGAAAATAATTCATAACATCATTGTTTCTCAATCCAACAAATTACATGTGATTTAGTACCACCTCTTATATACTAGGACCATACTAGGAAATTTGTTTCATGACATTTATATTATTTATTATTAAAAATACATCAACTGGGACACACTTAATTACAATTACCAGATCATAATTTCCGGAAACTTCAGCTATAACAAAACAAATAAACAAATTTCAGCTACATACAAGAGGATACAAGCATGAAAGTAACCTCCAGACTAATAGTAAAGAAGGTAATTAGGAGATATTTTTATAAATAATTTTCTAAACAAGTAAAATTAATTAAAATAATTATTATACTGTAGTGATTACTAAAAACAAACTTGGATCATTTTGGAGTAGTTACTATTTTATTTTGCAAAAATTTGGATATGCAGAAATTTTTTAAAATTTTAATTTAAAACAAAATTTTGTAACCTGCAATTTCAAAGGATTTTATTAATCTGGAACATAAAGAAATAAAAGTGTCAAATTTTTTTTTCATATTACAATCTACTTTTAATTTTTTTAAGTAATTTAAAATTTAAAAATATAACTATTAACAATACAGTTAATTTATAATGAAAATGTAATTAAATTTAGAAACATAGCATTCATTAAATTTTCAGAGATAGGAAAACTTTAGTTTATATTTTAATAAAAAAAGTTACTTTATGTTATTTTATATAAATTATTTATTAATGATTAGCTAAATGATTGGCAGAATTCTTATTCTAATAAGTTAAACTAAATATGTAATTTTATTAATATATAGGGTTTTAAATGTCATAATAGATCTACAACTTAAAATGCTAGTTGAAATCTATTAAGAAAATATCCTATTATAAGTAATTTTGTGACAAAGACTTTATTAATTTCTACATTTCAAAAACTAAGCAATTATTTTAATTCAGGTAGTAGAGACAAAAAAAAAAAAAAAATGAAAAATTTGAGTAAAATAATAATCTGGAAAAAAGAAATACACTATTCTGTTTTATATAGTACAATTTTTATCTTCTAAATTGAAATAGGCAAAATAACACAAAGAGAAAAATTCAATATATTATTTTATTAAATTTTTTAAAAATGTAGAATTACTTACTTGTCCTGTATATGTCCCTACTGCAAGAGTTGAGGCTTGGCTAGACCTAATGGATAATCCTGTGATTGATGGATACCCATTAACACTACAAATGTAATTTAAATTATCAGCAATTAATTATACAATTAATAAGTATTCAAATAAATAATTTAAAATTTCAATCAGTTTGAATTTCACAAAAAATAATTTTCATAATGTATATTTCACTTACATGGAAATCTTATGCTGTATTTGAAACATAAACTGAACAAAAGACATGGCTAATGTTTTTGCTAGTCATTGGAATTTGATGCAAATCTTTGATTTAAATAAAATAATTTTTTTAAATAAAACAAACATGATTCTGGTTTCCTCCCCCCCCCCCCTCACAAAATATTGCTATAAATGGGAAAATAATTTACTTTTGTTTTTTAAGTTTGAAAAAGAAATAAACAGCTTACTCAAAAGTGCTGATTAACTTATTAAAAATGTATAAAAGTCTTACTTTCTGTAAAAACAATTATCACTAAATCAATTGATTTCTACCAAAATGCATTTAGTTTACATTTTATTGTTTCATCACCTACTTGGGTTTTAGCATGAACTTTAAGTTATCAAACATGTTGAACATGTTTGATGGATGTGAAAGTTCTTAGAGTGACAGACAAATACTTCATTAAAGATAAATCCTTAGACCTGTTAATCACAGAAGAGCTGAAACTTGTTTGAGACATTCTTGCTTCAGCAATACGAAGCTAACTATTTTCATATTGGAAAATAGTGTGACAATTTTGATTTCAATAATAAAGATGGTAAATATATCTACTCTAGAATTTGTTAATTTCTTTTTAATATTCATTATAAAAAGTTAATATTTAGATGAAATAGCAAAAATGCCTATAAAAATAACACTAGACAATAATTAGTATTAATAAATTATCAATTTCTATTTACTATTTAATCAACTTACACAGTATTTTCAGTCTTACAAGCCATTGCACAGTTTAAAACTGATATTCTCTTATGAGCTCGAGGATCCCAAGCTTCAATTTGACCCTAAAGTGAAAATATTCAATCAATTGCTGAATCTGTTTTCTATCAAAATAAAATGATTAACATGTAATAGATAATATATAAAGGCAATAAATAATTATTAATAAAAAGCTTCAAACAAACCTCCATGGTTCCAACAAAAATGATGTTATATACAGGATCAATTGCGATTTTATTGATGGAACTATAAAAAAAAAGTTTTTTTTTTTTCAGTTTTCATAAAAATGTCCAATAAAAATGTTAAGTCTAATTTCAACATGGATAACATACAACAATAAAATAGTCTTTCAATGTTAATTTTTTTAATTAATTTTTATTATGAGAATTTTAACAAAGCACACAATTATTGTACTCTATTACATACCATAAATATAATTATTCTGCTCAAAAAATAGAAACATTTTATTATAATATATTTAGTGCTTTCTTTTTTTAAGGAAGGATATGTTTATAATTAGCACTAAAGAGAAAATAACAGCACAAAAATGAGCATAAGACAGTAATGCAAGAGATAATTAGCAGAAAAAGAGGCAACTAGCACTAAAACTGAAAATAACAGAATTTGTACATGCATTTAAGAACAAAAAATTTAAATTCAGACACTATATACTTAAATAAATTTACATTTATCTCTAATAAGAAAATTAAATAAAAGCTTTAAGTTTGCATCAAAGACAAAAGTATAAAATGCTTAAGACAAAATGTAACATAAATATAGTAAAAATAACTAAGTTACATTTATTTCTAGGATAAAAAAAAGTAGTATAATATGCAAGTAATCCAAATAATACTCAATACTGACTGCATTTGACTAACAATTACAAATATATCTATCATTTTTTTCACTTGGAAAAAAAAAGTGTTTTTCGAGGAAAAAATGTGTGTCTTGTTCTTAAAATACTAATTAAAAATTTTATATTTGAAATTAGACACCTGTACAAGAATAAATCCATTGATACAGGATTAATTTTACTGAAAATTTTTCCAAATATACAATAAGAGATAAGAGAAATTAAGAAAATATGAATTTCATTATTAGTAAAAGAATAAACTGAACAAAAAAATCATTACTACTAATATTTAATTAAAAAAAGCACTAGTTTTTATTAATAGGATAAAAATAATTGAAACAAAATTAGAAGATGTCAATTATATTTGAAGATAAAAATTTTTTTTTTACAACAATATTGTTAAAGGATATTTATAATTATTATATGTGATGAAATCAAAACAAACTTTGATAAAATAACACATTATATATAATAAAATCATATTTTTCAAAACTTTTTTTTAAAAAAAATTATTCAATAAACCATTTTTAAATTAGAAATATTAATCTATAATGTTTCTAAAATAATTAAGTTAAATAATATCATAAAAAATATAAGTTAATTACCTTGCTTCCGTTTGATATGAGTTGAAAAACCTTCCTTCTTCAAGATTAAGACGGTATATTTCCGAGCTGTATGGGAATAAAAGCAATTAATGCATATTATATTTCAACAATTTTGGCTATACCACTATTTTTGTGTCCACAATTGAGATATTTCAATAAGATTAAAAGATTTCTTTAAACTGCATTTTCCCATTACTTCTATTATTTCATCTATTTTAAATATTTTAACATTTGTTATACTAAAAATGTTTTCAGTATAAACACAAGTACTAGACTGAAAAGAAGAAATTCCAAGTGTTAAATATCTGCCAATTGAAAAAGTTACGAGTTAAATGTTTATAATTTTTCTGTCCATAATTAAATATCAGATATGATTAAATATACATAAAATTATCATAAAGCAATAATCTTAAGATAAAATTAAAATATAATTTTTCCTGTTTTTATACAAATAACAGCAGCTGCTTATTTTTTTAACTCATAGAGAATGATCATATTATTCTTAAAATCAAAATTTCATTTCATAGAAAATTTGTTTGATGCTAAAACTTTTTTTAGAAGATTAAGTTCTTGAAATATATGTTACAAAAGTATATAATTTACTGCTAAAAAATACAAACAATAAACTTATTTAAAAATGAAATTAATTTGTTTAATTTTCCTTTGTGCTTTTATTTAATAGAAAGAAATTAATTGCATTCACTTTCGAACTTTACAATAGGTACACTTTTTTTTTATATTGCACATACTTAATGCTTATTTTCAAATGATATATTACTATTCTAATGCCACAACAAAACAAAATTACCATAGCCTCAACTGAACTACGAATTTATCAAAGTAATTACAAAATTGGACCATGATCTAACATTGAATACATTGCAAGGAGTAACGCTAAACACAGATTAGATAAATTTTTCTTGGATCTGTAAGGCTTCCTTGGATTTGATATGAATATGTTAAAAAAGCAATATATTTTAATGTTTTAAGAAGCCTCCTTAAGTCAAAAAATAATGATAAAATCCTATTCATAAGACAATGCTCGATTTTATTTCTAATTTTTTTAGCAATCACTGAAATTTGATTTTGTACATCACAATTTGGTTTATCATTACGTCAAGCACTTCCTTATCATTTAAGGATTCCATGAAATAATTCAAAGGTGAATTTTAAGCAATTTATCAAAATTTATTTTTTGAAAAAATAAGTATTAATACAATTTATATAAGTATACAAAACTAATAATACAAATAATACCACTTTTTATAATAATTTCCTTTATGAAATAACAAAATATTAACTAAGAAACATTCATATACTAGAAGGGAAAAAAATTTTACATGTATTCATTAAACACATTCAAAACACATTTTCTATTTCCTGTAATTTAATAGCATCTATGATTTAGCTGGGAATCTTTACCTCAATAGCACAGTCATTTATTCGCAATGTTGTTAGCTCATGCATTAAAAAAATTTGATGTAGTGCAGAAAATAGTTTAAAGTACCTGTATAACTGCTATATCTCAATTTCTGAGAACATTTCTGTAGACATTTTATAAATACAACTGCCTACAATTATGTACACAGACACTTATAAAAGATAAATAGTTAAGATTTACACACATAATACAGCAACAATCTATATATGAATCATAAATTACAAAATTTGTAAAAGTGTCTCTGACAGATAGGCATGTAAAAAGCAGAAATTGAATATTCTACTCCTATTGTTGAGGGGTGGCCAATACTAAACCCAGGACCTATCTAAAAAATGTGGTCCAACTACCATGCCATAAGAGTGGAGTTAAAAAAACTTAAAGCAAGCATCCAAATAAATGCAAAATTGAATTCAGACAAAAATAATCAAGATGTGAGTTCAATCAAAGAAAATACAAGATTCCATAATCTATTATATTCTAAAAAAGGATTTTTAGCTATGTTCTTCAAGTGTAAGCATTAGTATAAACATTGAAATATGTCTTATAAATAGAAGAAATTACTATTTTGTGAACTCGCATAATAAAAGTAAGGAAATTGAGTAAAATCATAAACATTTATTTAAAAATAATCTTTAGTTACTTTGCCACTTCTGTACATTTGCAAAGTTGAAAGGATACTATCTTTCATGCCTTTCAAAATGTATTACTAGATGGGACTTCCTTCTTTTAAATTATTTTTTGCAGAGCTTTTTTTTATGAAATTCATAAGAGAATATGAGCAAAATCCCAATAATAAAACAGTACTAAAAACAGATATCTTGATAACAGAAAAAAATCAAAAAACAATCTTACCTGGCACCAACCATTAACAACTCACAGGATTCTTGATGATATGCCATATCACGACCAAACTTGGGAATTCTTGTCTTATAATAGCTTCCATATTGAGCATGGAATTCAACAGTGCGATCACATAACAATAAAGCTATCTAAGAGAAAAATACAAAATATAGTTGTAATAGCATAAAAAAGCAGTACATTCGTCATACAACCCCTTTAGTTTTGCAATTAGCACAATTATAATTTAAACTAGTTATTTATCATTATTTTCACATTTTCCGCAATTCAGATGTTTTACATATGCAACACACATTTTGTTTTGAATCTTATTTAATCTAATATTCATTTTTATGTACATTGTTTCAATTACAATTTATGCATAGTTAACTACATGAAATTTTGAACTTCTAGGTTATAATGTTGGCTATTACTTCCACTTATTATCTTTTCATTGGAGATTAATTTATTTTTCAATTTATAACACACTTTATTCTGCTCAATTAGTGTAATTTGGAATATAAGGAAAAAAACAAATGCAAACAGATTAAATCATATTTAAGAATATAAGGCAGAAAATCCACCCAGTGAGTACTGATTGTAAATGTATTTCAAGTTTCCACAATGTTTATATTCCACTTAACATCAACTAATTATGTAACAATCATTGTTGTCACAAAAATGTTATAACATAAAATTAAAGTCAAGTACAAAATCAAAGTTAAGGGAGAATTCATTTTCACAGGAATAATTTATGTTTAGGATTAGTCTGGAGACTTTCACTTATTGAAGTTTCTTAGGATGTATCTCATTAAAACAAGTCTATCAACTGATAAAGTCAAATCTTTATTCTCCCTTCTTACAACAGAAACTTTTTCAGTCATTTTTATGGCAAAGTATGGACCATGAAAAAAGGAGGCTGTAGACTTTAAAAACCACTGTCAGTTCTCAAAAACATATGTGAACGTTTTTGTAAGTCTTCACGCATAAAGATATTTTGATGTCTGTGCCATGAAGCTGGAATAGGATATAAAGTGTATAAAATTATAAATAAAGTTAGGACATTCTCTATGATTTATTGCAGGAAATGGAAGGCCAAAAAGTCACCAAGTAATCTAAGAATTATACCATAGAATATCGTTTCATTCAAAAGTGAGGTCTTTTTAGTGGCTGTTCTCAAACTGATAAGAATTAGTGGAAGCTCTTTGGGACTCATCTTCCCAGATACAAGATCTGATAGACTATTTTAAATACCCATGAAAGTGTTTGACAATGGAATTAGCCTGGGAATGAAAAGCTGTTGTGCGAGTTCTGAGCATTCTGGATAACTGAGAAAATAGTTCACTTTTGAATTTTACTCTTCTATCAGCATTCACAGTCTCTAAGATTCCAAAGCAGGATATCCAGCAGTGCAAAAAGGTAGGTGCAATGTTTTCAGCAGTGGTATCTAAAATTTGCATTACTTTGGCCAGTGTGTAAAATGCTGGCCTGAAGTAAAAACCTTGTGATTTGGAATGGTCCAACCAATTCAATGAGTACATGCAAATTAAAATGTGATAATTTATAACGACATCGAATAAACTTACAAAATGCCAGTTGACACCATGTTTTAAATTTACTGAAGATCATTTTCAAAACTCAACAGGGGTGTCCACTTTTAGTATGCTCGTTTAGCATAATTTGGGATTTGAGGAAACAAGCAAAATCAAACACACTAACTCAAATTTATAAACATAAGACAGAAAGTCTACCACGAGAATCATGATAGCATGCAGATTTTAGAGTTGTTGCTACAAAATGATATATGAAACACAATATGAAAGTAAAGTACAAAATCAAAGAAGGGAGAATTTATGCCAACTGCTGGTGCACCAAAATACTAATACTATACAAAAAATAGTAATTGCTGTGGTAAATATTCCATTTGTGCTATATATTTTTTAAAAGGGTTTCACTAAAATTCCATTGAAGTGAGAAAATATTTTTTCTTCTTTGTTGAGAAGACTTTCATCCATTCTGACAATTTGTCCACATTGTCCTATCTTTTTCTGTTCCAGACTTAAAATTCCTTTAGTACAAATTTTTCCAAGGTAATTGTTCAAACCATCAACAATAGTGTGCAACATCAGAAATTCTTAAGAAAGTTTGATGGATATCAATTTTATTGACCATAAATAAATTTTATGGCTGCTGTGATGGGAAGACAAGAATTCTAAAACCAATTTGTCTTCTTGATTACAATTTTTTTCTTGCACATGAGATTGCCATTTTACCTTATTTTCCGTGGTAATTATAATCATATTATGCAGATTAGAGCATTCCGAAAGGAGAATTCCAAGTCATTGAAAAGGTATAATCAAATCTACATTATTTGAAAGATCAAAAAGAAGTATTGTTACAACAAGGAACTTCAAAACCCAACTAAAAAGATAGCTGCCACAAAATAATGAGTTATAATGTCAATCATTGTGGGTAGCTTACCTTTTCCATGAGATTTCTCCCGTGGCAAAAACAAATTGAAATAAGTTTTGGAAAACCCTTTCCTACCACTCTCGGTATTTTGCAAAATATTGGGGGTCTTTCCAGCATAGACCAACATCCAACCAAATTGTATTATATATATATATATATATATATATATATATATATATATATATATATATATATATATATATATATATATATATATATATATATATATATATATATATACACACACAAGGGCCTTTATTTTAAAGCAGGATCAAAAAATATACCCTAAGTTGCCATTGGTGTACATATGACATGGCTTTCCCTGCTCATGTGTTTTGGTTTGTCTAAATTTGAACAAAGACAAGTGGATTTGGGATCCTCAACTTTTTTTTTTTAGGTTTTTTGGTTTTTATGGGGATTGTCTAGCTCTGCTAAATAATCCCGAGATTAGCAAACAACAGTATCTGGATTATAACACCTATTTTGAAAACAAAAAAATACAAAATAATGTATGAAATAGATTAGGTTAGGAAAGAGAAAATTTAAATAAATGATGATGACTGCAAGGCGATGATGACACACAACTGCAAAGCATTTTACTCTTACCTTGGAGTAATCATTAGATAATAATTCGAATTGTACAGCTTCAGCATCAAAACAACGTTCAAATTTCATAGAAAGATTATTTACATCATAACATCGGATTCGAGGCTTGTATAAACCAGAAGCGATGATGAATTTCCCATCACGCGACATTTTAATGCCGGTACTAACACCTGGCATTTCGAAATCTTGAATAAGTTGGATCCGACGTCTTATATCGACATCCTTTTTTTGTAGCATACGTCTTTTTCTTTCTGAAATCCATTCTGGTATAGATTTACCACAACTCAAATTGTACAATTTGACATTATTAGAACTTGAAACTTGCATTGTGAAACAAAGTTATGATTTAAAATCGTCAAATTGAAAAGAAAAATATCACACTCAAATAGGTAATTATTTATTGATGTAAAAATTTTAGTACTTTAAAAATAAAGTTCTAAAAAGAAATTAATTTTGTGGAATTAGACATGATCATGTTAAAATGAGTACAACTCATGCTATACTATGAGCACATGTACATCACCTAAGGAAATAATATTTGTAAACAAACTCTCGAGCAGTATCTACAAGTTGAGTAATTTCATAACTGGAAATTATTAGAAAAGTAGAAATTAAGTGAAAATTGGAAAAAAAAATATAAAGTTTTAAAACATATTTTAATAATTATTTAATGAGTTTTGTAACAAATATATACGAAAATATACATTTGATTTTATAAAAAATATCCTCGTTTCAACTTTAATTTTAAGTGTAAAAAAAGAACTGAGAATTAATAAGCAGTATGGCTCATAGCTTCCTATTGGTATTTTTGTAGGTGTATATGAAATAAGATTTTTCATTGGTTTTTCATTTCGATTGATAATATTAAGAATCGCTTCATTGGTCAGAAAATTCCACACCTCCTACCTGATTCGATTACAAATTAGATCTTAAATTTATATATATATAAAAAAAAAGTCTTGTGTCATTTAATTAATTCATAAAACATTTTACGAATTCATAATTGTTCGATTTGAATTTTGCTAAATTACCTTTTAATATGCTTTCAAGTATAACAATTTTGGACAGTGGTTTTTACTCCTCCCCAATAAATTATTATGCTCTCTGTAGCACCAAAACTTTGTTCAAACAACTTCTTTTCGTTTTTGAATCCGTAACATGAAGGTCGTAATTTTTTGAGACAAAATAATAATCAAAATGATTCTAAAATTCTCATCCGTAAAATTGAGTTTCAACTCTGTCAGAAATACTAGTTATAAAACAGGTCTGTGTTTTAATCGTTTATTTTAACTTAATTTTTAAAATATTTTCTAAAAAAGCTTTTTTCTTTCTTTATACTGCTTCATAATCCTATTGAACACGTTAATAAATTATTTTACCTCTTAAGAAATAACTTTTTACTTCCTGTTATAGAAATATTAAAAAAAAAAATCATTCATTTATACATACCCGTTTGTATTATTACCTTGCAAATAAATTATCAGGTTTTCAACTATACGATATATGAATCAATAATTATGATTTAATTTAAAATATATATTTCTAATTCATTCATATAAATTAAAAGTTTTGTTAACAAAATAAGGAATTTTTGATGAATTTGCTTTTATAAATTATTTTATAATTGTTGAATCAATACAATGTGTTGTAGAAGTTAAATGATTTTGAAAATTTATCGGATTTTAAAAATATTTTAATGAGTTTTTTCTTAAGAATCTTCTCAAACTTTATTCACAAAAATGTTTCATCTTTTATAACACCTGTATTATTATGATTGGTAGTTTTGATACTATATGTATTTATGTCATAACATTGAATTTCTCAAATTCCTATTTCAAGAATAAACTCAAAATTATTTATTTAACTGATAATGGAAAATCACTATACAATGCAGTTTATATGCTAATAATAAAATAATGATTAATAAATGTATATTTAAAGGATATTGAATTGTAATAGACAGTAATTTTTATTGCAATATAAATCGTTTTTAATGAAACAATAATTAAAATAAGAATTTGATGTTAATCTAGATAAGAATAACATTAAGCAAGATCACTCTTGCTTAAAAAAATAAAATTAATATATAATCAGATTTGAAGATTTTATAAATTGTTTTAATATGACAAAAAGTTAAATAAATGTAAAGGTTAAAATAGCAAATATTATTAAATCATATGTTATGCACTGAAAAGTCCAGTGTTTTAAAGGAATAATAATGTAAAAAAAAAAAAAAAATAGAATCTGCAAATGGATATATTTATGTGTCTTGATAAATGTAAACTGTACAAACAAATAATATTGAGAAAAGAAATACATTTAAATATGCTTGTAATAAAAACTATATGATAAAGTTAAGGAAATGTAAATTTTAAATGGCTTATATCTATAAAAGAATGTTATGAAAAATATATAGGTTATACATTTATATTTTCAAAGATAAAACTGTTGCTAAACATTACTTTAGTGCAATCCACAATTAAAATAGTTTTGTAGATATTCGGTTTTAAATAAGGAAAAATTATGTTTTATGCATATAAGTCACTTGAGTATTTTTGAAAGAGCAAACATTTTTCACTTTGGAGATACTAGGAATATGAATTGTTACATTGTGTTATAAAACATGTGGCTTTTTTTTCCATGGAGATATGTAACTTACCTGATGAATTTCTATGATTTTATTGAGGGCTCCTTAATAGTTCTACTAATATATTTCCATAGTTTCCATCTCTACTGATTTTATTGGGTCATCATTTCTCCCAATTTCCAGATAATGTATGAAAATCTACTGATTTTTGGCAATTTTAGTGGAAATCTTGCAAACAGCTGAAATTTGTCTCGAACAAAAGTCTATTGAGTTGTACTAATATAACGATATTATATATGTGTATAGATATATATATATTAAATGTGTATCCTCTGATATATATCCTCTGAGTTTTAAACCCTATATGTCTACTGTGCCAGGATAACTAGAGTACCAGAACTCCTATGAGTTGGCAGTCATAATTAACTTTCACAGCAGACACCAGGTGCCTGTTTATATATGCTGTTCAGTTAGGAGGAATAGTACTGTTTATATTAGTAATTTAATTAGGAAAATATTTCTATAACAGGCAGTAATTATAACTGAATTAAATTTATTTAGTACTGTATCTTATAAGTTTAATTTTTATTAAATGTGCACTAGAGTAGTAAAAGTTGCCCTATAAAATAAATATTGTGACAAAAAGTTGATGTTTATTTCTTTTACATGCTGTATATTCTTTTATATTTCAAAGTTCCTTTTATGAGGTTGGTATTTTATTAAAAGTATTGATCAACATCATAATGGATATTAACACAAAATAGGTTTATGTACTTACATATCGCAACCCTGCCAACCTTCTGGATAATTTGTCAAATTGGCCGCTCCAATGTCATTGAATTGGCAACCATGTGCTTCATTTTAAATTTCCCCACTTGCCACCTTTCTTAGCCTAACTGTTTGTTGAAAATGGCAAGCTGGAATATACGAACATACGAATCTGAGATTTACCACAAATGATACTGTCACATTTTTGTAGAAACAACATTTTTCTAGGCGTTAGGAAATGTACCAACTCTCACCCAATAAAGCTTAATTTTGGAAAACAGATTTTTTCGGAGCGTAACATTGCAACCTGTAATCAAATCGCGGGAATAAGAAGTGGTAATTGGTTGGAGAGAAGGCGTCCCCGGTTATTAACAGCACTAAGATTTGTGTATTGCTGGTGCAAAGAATTAACAACCAGCAAATTTTGTGATGAAGAACTTAATTTAGCTAACAAAATAGTCATAGTTTGGAATAATCATATGAAAAAGATTTGTGTTCTCCACATGTAAAGCGAAAAAAAAACGAAAATAGGTAAACCTGGTCACATTGTGGAAATAGATGAAAGCTTGTTCACAAAAAGAAAAATAATTCTGGTCAAATATTGTCAGAGCAATGGATTTTTGGTGCCGTCTGTCGAGACACCAAATAAGCATTTTTAACAACAGTTCCTGTAATAGAACTGCAGCCACACTTTTCTAGAAAATTGTCTGAAACATTGAGGAAGGGAGTACACTTTATTCTGACTATTGAAGAGTGTATTAGACTGCTCAATTGGCAATCGCTGGATTTAATCATTTATGAGTAAATCACAAATATAATTTTGTCTATGTGCATATCGAAACAAACGAAAGAATGTGGGGTTCTGTGAAATGGAAGAACAAGAGACAATGGGGTACAGCAAAACACCATCTTGAGTCTTACTTGTCAGAATTCATATGGTGACAAGACCAAGAAAAGGATAAAAAAAATTGTTTTGATTTAATTCTAAAAACCATTTAACAAAACGTAATTGTTATATTGTCAAATAAAGGTAAGAATTATACAGATAAAAATTACTTATTTTTCTTCATTTATTATTTTCTTTCATACTGTTTCTGTCATATTGCACTTTTCAACTATACACTCCATGCCCTGTCAGCATATTCCATTTTTAGAATTGGCCCTGTCTTATATAATGCCGCCACAATGGTTGGGATAATATGCAAGTACCTATGTTTAGCATAAATCACATTCTCAGATTGTATAATCTAAACTGTAAAATTATTTTTTACAGTACTACCATTATAAACAGTCTGTTTCAAGCAAATATGTCGCTAGTAGTGTGTCCTATTTTTTCCTTCAAAATCAACAAAATATACTGTTTTTTTTTTTTTTTTTTTTTTTTTTTTTTTTTTAGATTTAAGGTTGGTAGGTCAAAATTTTGTATTTCTTAAAAATACATAGATTTTGACTTGCTTCACTTTGTAAATACATGTTTGAAATGATAGATTATAAAAAAGAATTATTAAAAAAGGAAAGTCATTTTTTCTTATATTAGATTAAATGTTAATTGTTAAGGGTTTAAAAAATATTTAATTTTATTTCTATGTAATATTAGCTTAGCAAATAAAATTTTCTTAATAAATTAAGGTATATTTCAAAAAATTAAATTAAGAAAACCATGGTTAATTGAAAATTCTTGGTGTCCAATATAACTTTATTTAAAAATTAACATCAAGCTTAAATTATTTCTTTATTACTAACTACTTGCATTTGTAATTTCCTGCTATAATAGTTACTATAGGCATCTTATTGTACCAAATTATTTTAGGTGGTGTTATTGAAGCATATTGGAAAAAGGTCCGTGAAGGAGAACTAACTGTTGACAAAACACAGTTAAAAGTTACTGAAGTCTTAGAAAATTTGAGAGAAAAATTAATTTCATATGAAATTGTTAAACCAAATATATTTTCAAAGGTTTGTTTATATTAAAATGTATACTACTTTTTTATTGTTTTAATTATCTGAAATAATTTACAAAATTCAATGTTCTTTTTTTTTTTTTTTTTTTTTTTTTTTTTTAAGATGATGAGAATATTACCAATAAACCCTCTTACAACTTTATAGAATTGTTAAAAGTCCTTAAAGAATGTTCATTACCATTTATAAGTAAAAAAAAAAAATCATCTGTAAAAAGTTCTTGTGTTCTTTTAAAGAATATAAGACATAATCAGAAGTATTATCTAGAGTAAAATATTACAAGTATTTACAAATATAAAATTTGCCATAAGAACACAAAAGAATCAGTTCAGCGAAATTAGAGATATGCGCAAGGTATCTTACTTAAACTAAATTTTCATTTCAGAGAAACAATTGTTTTCAGTAAAAAAAAAACAAAAAAACTTTAACTGTGTAGGTAATGAAGCACAAAATTAATTTTTTATAACTTTAAAAATAGAAATTTTTTTATTGTTTGATAACATTTGGTATTAATTGTGAGTATTTATTATTTAACATTATGTAATAGCTATTAAAAGATATAAATTTACCATATGGAGTTTTTAAAAATGAGTTTTCAAATTCAATACATTGTTAAAGTTGCCATTTATGCTTCTTTTACTTCATAACTACAAGCACTTGATTCATTTCTACCCTTAAAAAATAATCTGCTATGTACCAATCGCACACCAGATACATTTTTTAATTCATTTTAAGACAAAAAAAATTTACATGGAATGCCATTGGTGCATAGCTGACATGGTTTCTTTAGATATTTGGTGTGTTTGAACTTTAACAAGGATGATAGTCCCAAGATTAGCAACAACCACAAATGTTGGATGAGTTTCTTCCTTTAAGAAATAATGTTTTAAGTTTTACTACTCTGTTATTTATTAAAATTAAAAGTTAATATTGTGATTAAATTTAAGTATTTACTTATCAGTTGTCACATGTGGAAATATATAGTTCTATAGTGAAAATTATACAAATTATTTGATCATTTACAGCTTAAAAATCTTCTACATAAGATTCTTTGAAAGATTAGGAAGAACTTATTACATCCATAATGGAAAATTCAAGATCTACTGAATTTTTTATGGGTTTAAATGTTCCATCTCTTTTAGACAACTTTTTTTACAAAAATTTGCCATTACATAATGAACTTTTTTAAAAATTTGAAAGAAATTTGTTTTTATTCAAAAATTATATCTCATGAAGGACAGATGCTAAATATTTATGAAAAAGATACTTTTCTGGTAAAATTTTGGTAATGATTAATGATTGAATCTTCAATTTGCACATAAATATTTTTAATCAAATAAGTTTACAATTAAAATTCTTAATATCTGCTTATTGGTATAAGCCAAACAAAACAAAAAGTTTTTATCCTACAATATACTAATTAGTGACTTTCTAAAATGAATGAAAGGTTTTTTTAAAGTATCCACGTGTATACTTTATTATTTGTTTATAATAAAAAAAATGCTTATGATATGATTAGTTTGTAAGTTGATTTAATTAAATGAAAAATACTTCTTAAATTGCATTTTCACAATTGATCAAATTAATTGTTGTTGAATATAATTATATAAAAAATTTAGCCATTTTATTATTTATAGATATTTGGAAAAGAAAAAAGGAAACCTCCCAAAGGAATATATCTTTATGGATCAGTAGGTAAAGTAATTTGGTGATTCTTATTATTAATGTTTATTTTTCAATGTATATGATAATTTTCATAAAGTAAACATATTTTTGAAAAGTTGCTTTATTCATGAATTAAAAATTTTTTGTGTTTTAATAAATCTCAAATAACCTTCAATAGTCAAGTGCCTTTTAATAATCAAGTGCCTTTTAAATAATTAAGTACCTTTTTAAGATCTAATTTGTATACTTGTATTTGTGTTGAGAATATTTTAATATTCTGAGTAAAATATATATCATTTTATAATGAAAATTTAAGGATTTGAATGACGAATATGCACAAGTTATGTAATGAAAAATTTTCTTTGTAATAGTGTTTCATTGTATTGTCAAAATAAGATATATTAATGTGATTAGGGTATTTTTCAAATTATAAAGATATGTTCATGAATTACTGTAAATAAGTTTATTTTAGTTAAAGAGAAGGTAAAATCCTAAAATTTGTACGATTTTTTACACCAAATGCTGTGCAGGTTTTTCACCAATCTCTTGTTCTAAACCTTTAACTTTAAATATCTTGATTTCATATAATTTACTTTATTTGCTTAATCGCAGAAGTATTTTATTGCTTTGTGAATTTAATTTCACTCATTTTGTAAAAATGTCACAAATCAAATACATAGCTATAAATTCCAATACAGATATTCGTTTTCTATCATTAATATGTACACAGTCATTTTTTTAAATATTTCTGTTTGATTATTGAAGCAAATACACACTTTTTAAAAATGCATCTTACATAGTGCTACTCAGCAGTGGTTAACAACCAAACAATAAAGAAATCACTAATATAAATAAAATTTATTTTTATGGAGACTCAATTTCTAATTAACCAAACCAAATTTCATTAATCTTAGAAGACATCCTATGTAATGCTCGCGAGTGTTAAGAAATGCCGAATAAAACTAAATCATTAACACAAATAATAAAGGTTTTTACTTAATCCAACAATAGCATATATTTTAAAAAAACCTTCTATAATGCAACAAAACAAATTGTTTCTAATCCCAGATGATGTAATTATAAGCTACACCATCTGTGTAAAACCAAAAATGTTCAAAAAGTTCAAAAATAGAATTGAATCCCTTGAAACAAAATAAGTGTACAACCAAATAGTAAATCTATATATATAACATAAACAGTGTATGTCTTTAAATATTAAACTTATAATTAACCAAGCAAGTTCATTTGCTGTTGTATTATGAAAACTCTTATTATAATTTGAATAACATTTATATTAAAATTATTGTTCAAATTTTATAATACAACTGTAAACATTTCAAATGTTTTTACACTATTATCATTTAGTCAACAAATTTAAATAAACTAAATTACCTATTTTATGTACTAAAACAAATAATAGTAACTTGAAAATTGAAACTAAGCAAAAATTCTAATTTCAAATGGAAATATTCTATACTTATTTCATAAACAAGCTTTACAAATAATTAATAACATAAAAAATAGCATTAATTAAGATCCAAACAGGTTACTTTAAACTGTACGCATATTGAAATATTGAAAAGGCAATTGTAAATAATTAATACACACTTTGAATCGCCTCAAATAAAGGAATTTATTCTGATGCAGTAATTTATCAGTTTGTTGCATTTGACAACTGCCAATTGTAGGATTTAGACAGAAAAATGATAATACGACTATATTGATTGCTTATTTTTAATTTAAATTTAGTATTAAATTGTTTTAAAAAGCCATCATCAGTGTTTTTAAATTACATACAAATTTCTTCACTTATTTTTATTCTTAAATTAGTAACATAACCTTTCTACCTACCTTTCTGAATACTATTATTAAAGACAATCTTCCATTAGATTAGAAAGAAATCATTCATTAGGTTATTTAGGTAGGCTACCTCACTTAAGATCTGAAATATTACTCTAGCTTTGAACTAATAGCTCAATTGTTAGTGTTCTAACTTTCAATTAAATAGCTCATTTGCTTAGTTCACACTGTAGATATGGATATTTTTAGTGACTGGGTATATACTTTAAAATATAGATGCCAGTTATATTTGCTTTTTTCTTTAAAAAGTATTAAAGCAACAAACCTAAATCCTATATGCTTCTGTTCTTTTTCAAATAAAGGCAAATAACATATCACTTACTGTTAAATATAAATACAGTAGACATAATTAAATAAAATTATTTTATTTGCATTACTAATCTATTATTTGAATGATGCTATTTTATAAAAATCAAAGACACTTCTACAGACAGATTTCATTTCTATTTTATGTATTAAATATCAAAAAGAAAATTGTAATATTTAATAAAGTCAAAAAGTGTATGATAAAATGTACTTGACTAGTTTTATGTAATGAAAATTCTGTTTAAATAAATTCATTTTAAAGAAAATCTGCAATAAAAGTTCATAATTCAAATTTATGAAATTATATTATAGGTTGTGGAAAAACTATGCTGATGGATTTGTTTTATGAAAAGTGTCCCATAGAAAAGAAAAGGCGAACTCATTTCAACTCTTTTATGCTTGATGTCCACAACCGTTAGTATTTGCTTCAGCTTTTATCACAGGTGGACAATATCTCAGTTTGTTTACAAAAATCTTTAAACATAATTATTTTTACAATATTATTTCTATGCCTATTTGAATAAATGTTTATAATTTTAGTTTTAATTTTTTAAAGTCTTAAAAGAAATATTTTGTTATATAATTTAGTATTTATTTATTTTTCTCTCATAATAATTTCACTTTGATTGTTCAAAATAAATATATTTTGTTTAAAAAGTGGAATAAGTTTTGTGTTATTAGTTAACATCGATGAAAATCACTTTTTTGCTATCTCTACAAAATAATTTTAATATTAACAATTTCATAGAGCTCCTACAGTTCTTTCTTTTCTTTTTTTTTTAAATGCAATTTAGTTTTTTGAATTTTTATTTCAATCTATAAAAGGATACTGCTAAATGAATTCATAAATATCAGTTTAAACACTTTTTCATTTACAGATTGTAGTTCCCTCTGTATTTTTTATGTATACATATACACTGCTATCTCCTAAAATACAATGTCAAAAAACATGAGAGAAATAGCAAAATTAATTTAGCAGATAATATGTTACATAAAGATAAAATTATAGAAATTATAAGCTTGTGAAGTATGAATGATTTAAAATCACAGTCTATAGTTTAACTGCTATTGTTGGTTATAACTTTCTGCCATGCTCCAAAAGCTTTTTAATTATGCTAAGGATGTATTCTCAGGGTATAGTCCATGCAAGTTCCGCATAAAGCCAAAGTTGGTCTGGTATAATAGCAGGGGTGTATGTGTGTGTATATTATTATTGGCCAATTGTGTTGTGCAACCATGGACCACGTGCTAAATCAATGTTTTTAAGTTATATTTATTCATTTCTGTGCAACAGTCTTTATTAGGGATTGAAGTTTTTTGTTAAGTGGATCATTATGGATAGTTGAAAGTTAAGTATATATATAAAATATTCATTAGAAATTATATTTAAGTTATAATTGAGTGGTATAAATTCAAAATCTTGTCATTTAATTATTTTACAAGTGTAGCACTTTCAATCACGTCAAGAAATAAATATTGCATAAAAAAATATTTTCCTTGTATATTTTGGGTTATTCCTTAATTTTTTATAAATATTTATGTAGTCCGAATAAATTGAGTTTTGAATTTTATAATGAATTAAATAAAGAAACCATTTAAAAGAGTAAGGCATTTGCTTAAACTAGTCTTTATTTCAATTAATATTGGTGCATAGCAATAAATTAATTTAATATATTTCTAAAATATTTTATGAGAAATAATTGCTTCATTGTTTCTATATTTTTTCAAAATTCCTTATATTTCTTTCAAAAATATCATTTTTGAGTGCTGTAACCCTATATTATATAAAAATTTATAATTTTGGTGGTTTCCTAGAATTTTTTGCTGTATAATATCTTTTTGTGTGTTATTGTCAATTCTTTTCTATCATTTAAGTTGATTTTCAGTACACCTATTGCATACTTTTTTTCTCATATGGAAAAGCTATGACTCCAGGCTAGTATAAAGAGAAAATTATGTAAAGGGTATTAAAAGTTAAATATATTTGCATTACAAGTGAACAGATTAGGGGTATATGAAAATTATGATTTATTTACTAGAGCTGGAAAGTAATGTTATTAATAATTTTGATGTGAAAATACCTTTTTTATATGTTGCTTTAGACTTAGAGATTTTTCACATTCAATCTTCATTTTAAATTTTATTATTTCTCTGTGTAAGTATCCCTTGTCATCTTTTTTATTAATTTAAAAAAGTTTATTAAAATAGAAGGTCTAAATAATTTGAATAGTTATAAAGGTGAGCAATTTTATATGTATATTTTTACATGCATAAAGAAAAATATTTGTATTTCTACACTAATTTTAATATGTATGATAAATAATGTGATCATCTAAAAATGTATCAAAAGTTGTGACATTGGACTTGAGCTTTTCTTGTTTTGAAAATCTCCTTCTTGTAAAATGGTTGCTTTTGTTATTATTCCCTCCTTTCTACTTTTTGAAATAGAATATTGTCTCTTAACATTTATAATGGAACTTGTATTTAATTTATGATACAGATATATAACTATTAACATAAATTAAAATTATGCTAAACAGCAGTTTTAATTTATGTTAAATTTAGACAATATATTAAAAGTGTGTATGTGTGCACACACACTTTTATTTCTGAAATATTTTTTTTAAATTTTGCAATGTTTATTGTTTCAGAAATATATATTTAATCGTAGACCAAGAAATTAAAATACCGTATTTTCCTGTATATAATCCGCAGCGGTGTATAGTCCATGGTAATTTTTCCAACGAATAGTTGAAAACTTTTACTGCAGATAATTTGGTGTCAAATAAAATAAAAATACACATTATGATTAAAAATATAGTAAATTCTATAGAAAAAATATTTGTAGTGATAAAGATCTGTTTCAATCCACCTCAATGCAAAGTGCGATTAACTGAGATAAAAACACAACATCAATCAGGATTCAAAAATATTTTAGTAAATCTTATCGGTTTTTAGATCTTAATAGCTTTTAAAACAAGGTTAGATATTATTTAAAAATAAACTATTTTGTACATCGCCTGCTTTGTTTTTCACCATACATTACCCGTTTGTCGACATTTTTTCATTTGTCTTAACTATAGCTTTCAGTTTAAAATTTGCTCGGTAACTTAATTTTTACTTCACTATGACGACAAACGAATTTGAATGTTTTCAGAGCGAAAAAATTCAGGTCAAGATAAAATACGAAATGACGCTAATGAATTGGAATTTTTATATCATTTCGAGGAACTGAATTCGTTCCTAAACATAATTGGACAATGTTGATTATTGTTAAAATAAGTCAACCGAGTCGTAGCACCATTTGTTACATATTTTATAAAACATAAACATTTCTTTTAAATTTTTATAGTAAGTTTTACTGGTGAAAAATATGTTTTTATCAGATTATTCATGTAGGCATATAACCAGCACAACGAAAGTCGTAATTTTTTAAACACATAATCCGCTGATTATATACAGGAAAATACAGTAATTTAATGTTATGCAGGTTTTTCATTTTTTTTTTAAATTATTTTCTATTGATTGAGATGCATAATTTTTGATAAATATTAAAATTTTATGTTAATGAGAAATTAATTTGTGTAATTTTATTGAAATCCTAACATTTATTTTTTTTTATTTGTGTTATAGGTATTCATGAATATAAGAAAAAAACTTTTGAACAAAGCACGACTGGCAAAAAATCCTTGAATTATGATCCCATTGGACCAGTTGCACAATCCATTTGTGATGATGTCTGGTTTCTATGTCTTGATGAATTCCAAGTAATGTTTAGTTTTCATTATCTTAAAAAAATAAATTAAGTTTATTTATTTAATTATTAATGTAACTGATGCTTTAACATAAATCATAGATTGATGTAACTCTTTATTTTTATGCATTTTTATTTAATAATCCTGTATAAAATATTAGAAGTTACTTTTCATACTTATTTTAATTTAATGCTGTAAATTCCAATATTTATCTTGTTCAGATCCCAAAAATATGACTGATAGATTTAAGAAATACTTAAAATGAAGTTAATAATATTTATAATGCAATAGTTACATTAATTAAAATAAGTCAATGAAAATGTATGTGAGAACATTTTAATAGAATTTGAAAATTTATAATTTTAATCATATAATTTTTCTGAATATTTTTCAAAAAATTTCCAGAGTTTAGATTTTATTATTACTCAATTGTGTGCAAATCCTTAAAATGGTAATTTTTAATCAGAATAAAACCTAACCATCCACCATAAAAATTGCAATGTAACTGTGAGGTGTTACACTACAGAATGATTTATCTAATTTAATTATTTACTACTGTAAGGTTTTTTACTAACAGCAGCAAAGACTTCAAGTGGCAAGCACCTTTTGAATTACTCAAGTAAACTAATAGTTCTACATTTGAATTACAACCAATGAATTTAAAAATTACTAACTATTCAGATAAGTGACTCTTAAAATTCATATAAATACACACTGATAGTTTGTTACCTAAAATTCAAGAAAATATACATTTAAAGTTAGAACTACCAATAAGCAACGGGAAAACTATTTAAATTTAAAAGCGATTTTTCATTATATAACATTGCTATTCAAAAACCAAGTGTAATTAAACAAAAGAAAAATTTGACTTATCGGCACATTTGGCGCAGTAGTTAAGTTAAGCATTAATATTTTTTAGTCTGTAATACTAATGTTAAATTAATGCTTTTATAATATATCCAATAATTTTGTCTAGAAATGTAGCTTAAAAACAAAATACAGAAAATTTAATTATGACATCGTTGTAAATTAAGACTTTGGAATGTAAATTTTATTAAATATTTATTAATGAAATAAAACTGTAAATTGTTTTACAACATTACTTGAATATAGCATTATATATAGGACAAATGTGGAGGAATCATCAGCCATAAAATTAATGTTTATAAATCTGAAAAAAAATGAAAACTAACAAAGGATTTCCTTTATGAATACGTTTTTCAAGATGTATTTGTAGAAATATTCGCTTTTTTAATAATTGTAAAATTTTCTCTTTTTTAAAACTAACTACATAGTTAAATATGTTAGTATTATAAAAATACATTAAAAGAAATAAGACTCAAGTAACTCCTGAAGTTCCGATTTGAAACAGATTCCATTTTAATATAAAGCTCAAACTATTGAAATTTTTTTCTTAAAGAATGATTTCACTAACAAATAGTTATAATTAAAAATACAAAAAAGTAATTTAAATATGCCTCCAATTTTTCTAAATTTCCTATTACTTTAGCAATTTCCAACAATTTCTCTTCTTTTACTTTAGCAAAACCTTTAAGTGTTAAACAAGTATGTAGAATATTATTTTTCTCTTTGACTTTTTCTGCAAGTTAATCTGTAGTCAATCGAAATTTTGATGTTTTTCAAGCGTTTCAATTTATTTTTTAGTTTTTATACTTCCTCAGAAGTTATTTTTCCTTTTTATATTTTGTGATTGCAATCTGTGATATTCTAAGTCTGCCATATATTTTTATCATGTAATATAATTGCACATTACATTTGTTATATTAATGTCATGAATATTACTATTGGTTAAATTAATGTGATATAATTTGTTAGGCCAGCATACTACATATTCTGAACTCTAGTTTTTTGTTAACATAGTCCTTTTTCAAAATATTATTTCTTTCCAAATTCATTATTGGCAATAATCTACAATAAAAGTTATTTTAGTAATATAATTTATTTGGATCTATTTGTCCTGCTAGAATTTTACTTCTGAAAAATGTAATTTTCAGCATTTTTATTGAAAAGTTTCTATTGTTAAATTAGAAAATAAGCTTTTTTAATAGAAAACATTTTTATCACAAACTATAATTAATTAATCACAAGTTATTTTTAAAAAATTATAAAATTTAAAATAATTCCAAATTTTAAATTATTGAAACTTAGTAACATTTTTATGCTAATAAAAAAATCACCTCATTTTAATAAGCCTTAACAAGTTTTGAAAATATTATATCCTTGAAATGACTTTAAGTACTCCTTAAAAAATGTTCTTAAATCTTTTTTATGAACCATGACCAAAATGCAACATTTATATTTTAACTTACTAGACAAATGCTTACAGAATAATCTGAATATTATTACACTAATTTAAATTCTAAAGAAAGTAGGCACATTGAAATTGCTGACTGAAATGCCTTTGATGGAAAAAAAATAGATAAATTTTAAAATTACTAAGGTATTGAAAAAAAAATTAGTCTTTCAGAAAAAATTGATAATTTGTGTGTTAAATGTCAATGATTTATTTATTTTTTAATTTTAATCAGGATTATTTTACTGCATTAAATGTAAATTAGGTAAATGTCGATAATTTGCTACTTGTATAATAAAATTAGTAATCGAGTGGTTTAAGTTGCCTTCAACTTTTGTGCCAAATATTTTACTAGATAATTTCTGACTTATATTTTAAAAGAATTTTTTCAGTTATAATGAATAAAAATTTATATAATTAGAATGTATGGAAGAATCATACTTATTAAAATTTAAATTTTAACTTCAAAAAAACTAATTAAAAAATTCTACATTTGGCTGAAATTTCACTATTTGTTTAAGAAATTAAATTTCAAAAAGGTTTTGAGAAATTAGTTTTTGCATATTGTGAAATATCCTGTGATAAAATACAATATTTGATTTGCTTAGGTCACTGATATTGGAGATGCAATGATTTTGAAGAGACTTTTTACTGCTATATTTAATAATGGGACAATTCTTTTTGCTACATCCAATCGAGCTCCTGATGGTAATTAGGTATATTATTCATAAATGAAATAATTATTTTATGTATATATGATAAACTTTGTAACATTTTCATATTCAAATATTTTTTTTTATTACTTTTTAGATTTGTACAAAAATGGCTTGCAAAGAAGTAATTTCTTACCTTTTATTGGAGTATTGAAGGTATGGGCAAATAGTTTATTGTGTTAAATTACCGTAATAGAACATTGTTTATTTTGATATTCTTTATATTAATAAGACACTTTTTTACTAGTAAATATAATAAAATTATTATATGTTAATTTAGGATTCTTGTGAAATCCTAAATTAACATTGAATAATTTAATAATAGTAACTAGTAAAAATGTGTTTTATTATTCTTAAAAGTGTTTTATTCTTAATGTTTGTAATCAGTTTGTGTTGCATTCTTTTAAATATTACTTATTAAATAGTTGTAAAATTTATATAATTTTTAAATTCTTACAAAGACAATATTTTTAGCTAATATGTACTGATAATGAGAATATTAGATGATTCCGCTTACAGACATGTCAATATATGTAGGAAACTTCATTATATATTCTATGTGAACAAGAAAATTTTTCTGCACAAAGATTTGAACTCCTGAGTCAGCATTTAATTGAATCTTGGATGTTGTAGGATATTCCTATTAAATGTCTGCTGAATTATGTTTCAGCTACTTGTCTCTTTAAAAAAGGATTTTCTTTTTAGATTATAATAAAATAGACTTGGTGACAATGATAAGTTCTATTAGGTCCTCCCTACTCTAATATGTACCGATAGAAATTCATGATTTTTGTAAAGTTTGTGATTTCCTTTTTACTTAAATATTATAAATTAAGTTTTAATATTACAAAGCATTATTTCCAATAGTAACTTTATGCATTTATTAGAATAATATTAGAGTAATTTGCTTTGTTATAATATTTTGATTGCATTATATTTTTTCTAGAAGTGCAGTATATATTTTCTAGATGCTAGAAGACCAGTAATATTCTTTCCATGTCTGAAACTAACTATTTTCAATAATTTCCTGAGTCATTGTGATTTACAGATATAAAAATTATATATTACTATTTTAATGTTTAAAAGTTTTTTATTTATATTTCTAAATATTTTATGAATATCTAGGAATTTTGCCTGCCTATGTGGCTTGATTCTGGAATGGATTATCGTAGAAGGTTTGCTGGATCGAAGGACAAATTTTTTATGTAAGTAATCAATTTAGGTTTCAAAATTATCATTCAGATAAAAATAAGTTTCTTTAGAAATGTGAGTTTGTTGCCAATTTTTTTTTTTTTTTTTTTTTTTTTTTTTTTTTTAAATAAATTAAATGCAAACTTATGCTTTTGTAAATAAGAACTTTATGTATGAAAAAAAATATATTTCCAGCAGTATGAAAATGTTGATTTGTGTATTGCTAAGATAACAAACTACATAATTTTCCTTTAATTATATTTGTACCAATGATCTTTCTTTATAAACATTTGCATAAATTTAATAAGCTTTAAGTGCCTCTTTTCTTCCCTGGCAATGGATTCTTTTGAAAATTTTATTGTAAATAAGATGTATTATAGAATTTGTAAAGTTAAGAAAACTGAAATTATGTAGCCAGCAATATAATAAAGGTATTCAATTTAAGCATCTTCCTTGTGACCAATGATCATCCAGCTCAATATTTACTGCAGAAAATTCATGATATTCATTGATTGATTTCTGTACTGTAATTCAAATGTTTATTAATACAATTCCCACTTCTATTATGTATATAGTGAAATGGAGTCCTTTTAAAATCATATGTCTTATTTTGAATAAAACTGTAAGCAATAAGTGGTAGTCAAGTAACAAACCAGCAAGAGATTCTTTCGATTTCATCTGACAACTGTGTTGAACTGTCTTATTAAACTAGCAGTGAAATCATTTTAAATGTACCAATTCATCAATTCTCTTGAATTAATATTTTCTAAATTTTTATTGAAATATTGTATATTTTTACTCTTAAAATGGCTTTTTGTTGGGAAATAATCCTTCCGTTACAGTGAATGGTTTCTTTAACTTAAAATGATTGTGTGTTGATTTTTTTTAAGAAATATTTTATATGATAGAACAAATTATATAAAGAACTGAAACTAGTTTTAAAGTTATCAAAATAAAAATCATATATATAAAATAAGAATACCTGAATTCTTAAACTGACTTGGGTTTGGAAATTCAACCACAGCACTAGATTTCATTAGTCTATTTATCATAGAAAAAATTGTTGCTCCTGAGCCATTCTTTCATAGCACAATAGATTTTTATTTAGTGTTATTTTTGTTGATTAGGTTAAACCTTAGGCAAAATGTCACATTAGTTCTCATTCCTGAAACTTTAATTGAAAGTTATTGATCTAATCTCTAAAATTGTAAAGATAATGATAAATAAATAATAAAATAAGCAGTTTCAAAATAGTTTCATCTTTCAATAGGTTTGTAATCAATTTTAACTGTTTTAGAGCTTGAAGGGCCTATAGATTGATGCCTGCCTTCAATCAACGTTACGTTCTTTTGAAGTGAAGTGAGAGAATTCATGTACTATTATTTGTCCTACAGTATTATTTTTATAACTTGTATTCATTTTCACGGCTGTTTTTATGGTCTTAGTGCAAACCAGGAACTATTTCACACCTACATGTTCTCTTAAATTACCTATCATAAACAAAGAATTCTCCTTTGCTGAAAGTATTTACTTATTACCTGACCGAATATTTTGTCAATCAATATCATGGTAAGCTTATTAGAAGCTAGTAGCTCAATATTCGTCGTGCAAAAAATTTATCTAGAGGAGCATTGTTTCAATTTTTATCTTGGATACTCTCATTATTATAGCTATATGATGTAATCATATTTGTCTGTTAAAAAATTCAATTTATAAAACCTTGATAAGATTGTATTAATATACTATCAATCTCTTTATTAAATTAAATTTTAATTTATAAATATGTAACTTTCAGTTTATTACAAAGAACATATTTACTTAAATTATGCTTATTCATGCACTTGTTACAATGATATTTTAACTCTTGTCACATGATATTTTAACACTTGTTGATTTGAAATTTAAATATAAAGTTTGACTTTTTCATTAATTTATATTTGAAAATCTTGTCCTTTTATTTGAAATTTTTGAGTGTTGGTAGCATTAAATAGAACAAAATAACTGAGAACTGTACCTTCTTAATGATATTGAACTGTTGGATAGGGGGAAAAACTAATTTTAATTGTTCATTTTTTAATTATAATGCAACCCTTAAAACATTGAAGGGCAGTTTGCATTTCATTACTTGTATGTAAATATCATCTAATTTTTTCACCTTTTGTTCCTCGCATAACTTTGTTAATAACAAATATTCACTCATTTTGAGTCTAAAACTTCCTAAACAGTATATCAGTGAATATTCCTCATTTATTTTACCCACTAATTTTTTTATACTAAATTTGTTTTAGATTTTAAAACTGTAAATTTATGAACAACTATTAGCTGACTAATGTTAAATTCATATGTCAGTGTCAAAAATAGGCTATCTAAAGTAGTATAATTAAAAGTTCTATCTACTAAATTCAGCAAAGAGTATGATCATAACATATGTTTAAAAGAAATAATTTTTATAGATATTGATAATATTTAACTCTTAAAAATAACATTAATGAAAGTAGATGTACTGAATTATTTTATGACAATAATAGTGAAGTATTGCCAAAGTGTCTTTTTAGAAAATCCAGTTAAGTACTGGTTATTTCTGTAAATTAAAAATAATTAATTCCTTTGAAATGTAATTTATTTTAAACATGTCTGAAACATTTATTTTTAAATACTAACTGCAATTTATGTGTGTAATATTTGTAATATATATATTTAAAAATAGAAATTATGCACACACACATAGATTAGACATTTAATAATTTAGAAATATATTTTAATTCATGGAAGATGGTTTTTTTATTTTTCTTCATTACTAAGCAGTCCTCATATTTGAATTTTCTTTTGACTTACATTATATTTTTTAATTAAATGCAATACAAATTCTCATTTATTTTAATATTGACGTTTTTAACATTTAAAAAATAACAAAACTTGAAATAATCACGACTTGTTCTTTATAGTTTTTTATATTTTTAATATTTTGTGCTCTTGTTCAAGATTATTTTCCTGTGAAATATAACATTTTAAAGCTGTGTCTATATTTTTATTTCCCATAGTAAAAAGTTGTTTCTTTCTTTTTGAGTTGTGCCTAATTTAGTATCTATATTGGATTAAATTTCAGCACTTCTGAATGTGATGCAGATAGAGAACTTGACATTGCATTTAAACTTTTAGCCAGTCGGGAGACTGATGGTAAATAAAATTTTCAAATTTTTTTTTTTAATTTTCGTTCAAAATTTTTAACAATGGTAACTGAAATCATTTAAACGTAAAAGGTGATTTTCAATTTGTTTATCAAATCTAATGGATCTAAAGAAATTTATATATATATACATATATATATATATATATATATATATATATATATATATATATATATATATATATATATATATATATATATATATATATATATATATATACATATATATATAAATATATATAAATTTCTTTAGATCCATTAGATTTGATAAACAAATTGAAAATCACCTTTTACGTTTAAATATATATATATGTGTGTGTGTGTGTGTGTCACAATAAAGGTATGTCTTATTTTTAAAAAAATGGTTATAAATAAATAATTTATCTGATGTTCTGGTGCCTTGTTAATTTAAAAATTTTAATGGTCTTTTGATTTAGTTTATATATATATATATATATGTGTGTATATATATATATATATATATGTGTGTGTATATATATATGTGTGTGTGTATATATATATATGTGTGTGTATATATATATATATGTGTGTGTATATATATATATATGTGTGTATATATATATATATATGTATATATATATATGTGTATATATATATATATGTGTATATATATATATATATGTGTGTGTGTGTATATATATATATATATATATATATATATACAATTTTAATTTCAGCTTACAGTTTCTTTGGATTAACTAAGGGAAAAGTTAATAGTGATGAATATGCTAATGTAATATATTATGTCAATGTATGATCAGGATAATGTACAAAAAATTAATTTTGGTACTATTAATTGTTATTGAAATGTATTTAATGATTATTTAATTACATTACTTCAAACAGTATGGTATGAAATACTTGCAGAACTGCTTGGTACTTCCAGCCCAATATAAAATAACCTTCATATGACAGTTGTCAAGTCTAAGAGGGTTGTTCAGAGATAGATGAATGATCAAATGTCTAAAATTCATAGTCTCTCCTGTGGAACATAGGGAGCAGTGAGGAGAGTTAAAATACCTATTTGGTGAAAATGATCTTGAAGATAGTCATCTAAAATTTGCACAAAAGTTTTGTCATGGGAGGTTCATAGGAATAAAAATATGAATGAAACTGTAAAACACTGTTCCATTAGCTTCAGTATTACAGCTGTTTCTTGAAATAGGTATTTGGGGCTTTGGCAATTTTGGGTGAAATTTTATTGTATGAAACAGCCAAAAATGGCTACAGAGACAAGCATCCCTATTTTGCCCGTCAATCCACCTTCTTATTGCCAGATATATTACAAAGGCTAGAGATTCACTGGAAGAAAACATTCCGACCATCATTGAGTTTATTTATTCATAGATTTTTTATTTATCATGGTATCATTGTGGCTTTCTACATATTAATTTTAAAAAAATGCTTTCAAAAAATATTTTTCGTTTATATATATTTTTTAGTTAAAAATATACTCAAGAACATATATCAGATATGAATATATATTTTTCATACTTAATTATTGTTATCTCAGAAAAGGTTAATACTCCTAAATTGTGTGTTTTAGAAAATTAAGTGTTTTTAAAAAGTGATAACTGCTTTAATCTTATATATATATATTAACTTGTAACTATTACTTAATTTCAAAAATAGCATTGCAATTAGTTGTTATAATAAAAAAATTGGGTTTCAATAAAAAATATTCCTATCAATAGATAGTTTAAATTATTGTATAAAGCTCTGATGCTTTAAGTGCTTTTTATTTTCATCTAAATGATTATTTCTTATTTGATAGTTTTTATATTAAATTATTTTTAATATATTTATAAGTAAATATAGTTTACTAACCTATGAAATTTCATAAAAATGACAATTGTGTAAATAATACATAAGTAAAAAAAATAAATACTTTTCTGTTACCCAATTGTGAGCAATGCCGAATCTAAAATTAATTGTGTAACTTCTTTTTATTAAATGATATTCTGGGAATTTGTTTTCCCCCAATTATTAAATTACTTACTCTTGCCTATGGTTAATTTTTTATTTTTAATAGATTTACCAATTAATTAAAAATTATAATGACCTAACTTTAATTACTTAGTAATGTTAAAAATATAAACTTTTGTGTTTTTAGTTGTTCGTCCAAAGATTTTAACCATAAAGAATAGAAATGTTAGATTCAGTAAAACTTGTGGCCATATTTTGGATTCTACTTTTGTTGAATTGTGTGATAGAGTAAGTAATTGATCTTGCATTGTTTTTATCTTGAATTTAACAAAAGGCTGATAAAACTTAATATTTACTCTCTTGTGTCAAAACCCAAAGAGACAAAGTTAATTTCATCAATAATTTTATTCTTATGTAAGAATTATTCTTATGTACTGCGTTAAATTCTTATAAATGAATATCAAATGTAATTTAATATTTATTTATATAAAGCACAAATTGCTTTTATTTTTATTGCTACAAACAAATTACATTTTATTATTTACAAATTGCTTTTATTATTATTTTTTTATATGAAGCAAAAATTGCTTTTATAATAGAAAAAAATGTGCATTTGAATAAAAAGGAAATTAAATTCAGTATTATGTTTAAATTTAATATTCCAGCATTCCCTGTTTGATGTAGAAATTTTAAAATTGCTTGATATTTGTTTGGTGGGTTAATCATTTTGGGGTCTTATAATCACTTAAAGAAGGGTTTATTATAAAAATAATAATAAACAATGTAGCACACTTTTTAAAATGCCTGTTTATAGAACTGTCACAATTTCTTAAAAACAGAATAATATCTACCAGTGTTTCTTCATTGTTCCTCGTGTTATATTTATGTTGAAAACTTTGCTCAGTAAACATTTATATTTTAAATTTGAAGTATTCATAATTCACTAGCATATATTGTTCTTATTTTATTTCCTTAGCTATACAATATTTTAATGGATATTTTTAAATTCTAGCCTTTAGGTGCTATTGATTATTTAATGATAAGCCAAGTATTTAATGTAGTGATTATCCGAAACATACCTCAAATGACTCGACGGCAAAAGTCTCAAGCAAGAAGATTCATAACTCTTATTGACACATTTTATGATAATAAAGTAAGATTTTCTTATCACTACTTTAGTTAAATTTTATAAAAAAATTTATTTTACAATGAAATTCTTTTATCGATTCAAACAGGTTCGAATATTGTGTTCAGCAGAAGCTCCACTGAAAAAGCTGTTTCTTCCCGCTGTTACGAATCCTATTTTGTATGAGGATGAAAATCGAGCCTTAATGGATGATCTAAATATTACAAAAGGAAGTGTAAGTCATATTTTCTATGCATTTGCGATATATATATATATATGTATATATATTTATATGCATAGATAATGCATATGAATATAAAAAATTGTTTCTTTTAAATATCTTTGTTTATTTAGTCAAATTACAAAATATATAAAGTAAGTTAAATTATATTTTAAAATTCATTGGAAAATTGCAGTTATAAATTTTTTTTCCTCCTTTAAAAGCAAATTAATTATTTTTAAAATTTGCTGCATCATCTTATACTGATGAGAATGATAAAGAAAACTTACATTACAAATTACAAACACATTACAAAAATTTGCTTTTAAAATGCATTAATGTTGCATAATTTCAAACAAGATATTTAAATATTATGTTTTTGAACTTTTACTTGGTATTTTGTCATCAATTGTTATGTTTAATTAAAGAATTTATTATAGCAGACTTAAACACACCACTGGTAAATAATTAAACATCGTTAATGCAAAGAGTAATATGAATTCTTTCTTCAATAATAATTAATTTGGGATAGTTGCAAATGTTCATTTAGTTTCATTTTGTGAAAAATATAGAAAATCACTTAATGAACTACTGTTGTACCACAAACATAATTTGACTATACAGGTTCACTTTATATTTTTCTTTCTTGGTCATCAATAAAAGTAAACATCCCATTTATCTGCATGTAAAATAATGTGCAAATTAATTTATCATTATGTTTAATTCAAACATTTTCTATTTATAAATTTTTAATAGCACAAAAAATTATCAGCAGAAGAAAAAAAATTTTGTTTTTTTTTTAAAATTAGCTTGTTGGAATAATAAATGTTTGATCTACCTTATGACTGCTGGGATTCAGATTGACAGTAAAAATAATTTCTTTACTGTAACAATTTGACTTATTTAATTGCATGTTCAGTTTGTTATTTATGGTTGGCAAAATACTATTGAAATTAATAAGAATTGGCACTTATTTATCTACACAATAATAAAATTTTAAAAAATAATGAATCCAAAGACTACGTGATAATGCATTTTTTCAGTTTCAATCATTTTTTAAAAACTAATATTTATGCTTGAAATTTGAAAAAAAAATTAAATAAATCTCCAAGTCTAAAAACTACTTTTTCATGTGGACTTAGTGAAATAGTGAAAGTTCATTTAATTTGGAAAACAATTATAATTGTAGAAGTCAGAAGAAGAAAAGAAAAAATCAATAGTAATAAAAAAAAAGTCTCTATTCATGTTTTAAAGTCAGTAAAATAAGTTTTTTATCATCCATTTCAAACTGAGATATCATTCTGAATTTATAAGACTCATTATTTTCAATTTAATTAAAGAGAAGTTAAATTTTACTAAGCTGAAGTAAATTGCTGAGGAAAAAATCAATTTAGACTATTGTATATTTAATTTTAGGTACAGAATATATGAAAATTTATAGTTAACTAAAAATTATATGTAATAAAACCTTTCTTTTTAAAAAATTGTTAGATATTTCTGGCTTTTAAATATAATCCAAAATTAAGAAATATTTTTGGCTTCAGATTTATATTGATTTAATTATTTTCAATCAATTAGACTTAGAATTTTAAAAAATATTTACCCATATGAAGTTCACTATTTAGATTTAAAATTAAAGATTAAAAATAAAAAACTTTTTAGTTGGAATTTGTGATAAAAGATTAAATTTTAATTTTGAAGTTATCTGCATGATTAATTATTTTACTGATTTACCTATAAAGAGTTTTACTAACATTGGATTCATTGTACATTTTGGTGTCAGAATTAACTGGTAAAAGTTTGTTCTTTAATCTTCATTGAAAATATAATTGTTACCATTAAAATTTTTTTTTTTTTAAATTTTAGTGTTATTTATTTAATTGTAATTTTCTGTATATTTTGTATTGAATATTTTGTTAGTAGACATGGAATGGTATTACTAACTTAAAAAATTTGGCTATTATTTTCATATCTCATTTTAAATCAGTATATTTAGAAATTGCTAATATAGATGAATAGAATTAAATTTTACTTGTTAAAGTTTAATTAATTAATATTAATATTTTTTAGTTATTAAAGTTAATAATTTAATATTAATATTTTTTTGTTTTTAATTATGCTATCATATAATGCATCTTTATTTTGTGTATTGCTTACAGTTACTGAAAATTTATTTAAATGTAGGAAAATGCTGAAGCCAGCCTCTTCAGTGGAGAAGAAGAAGTATTCGCATTCGATCGAACTGTTTCACGGCTGACAGAGATGCAGACTGAAGAATACTGGAAGCTGAAATCAGATTCATGATACCACCGGATGTTTTAATATTTTGAGCAATAGTTGGTTTTTAACAGTTCAGATTCACTTAGCAATAGTTGTTTTAAACTGTAATGGTTAGTTTTTCTTTTGTCTCAGTTCATATTTCACTGTGATAGAATATTTAGTGTTATATCAATATTTAAGTTATGTTTTGTTATTTACAAAAGTTCTCATATTCTTTACACTTGTTAATAAATATGACACTAAATAAACTTCTTGTGTTTTCATCTCGCACATTATAAACAATGGCGTTCAAGTTCCTACTGTATAAAGTATTTATTTTATATAACAATGTAAAATTAAGCATATTTTATATTACAAAAGTGAAAAACTTAATTGCTATAATATGAGTATTTTTACTAAGAAAAAATACTTTTACTATAAGAATCAACATGCTATATGTGATACCTTCTCTCCCTATAAATCATTTGAAGTACAATTTTCAATATTTTTTAAGGTTTGAAAAAAAATTACATTTATTAAAAGTATTAATGCAAAGAAACAAATATTTATTTTTTTAAAGAAATAAATCTAAGTTAGTAGAAGGTGAATAATTTAATTGTGTATGCATATTTTTTTCATAACTTTATAGATTACTTCTCAATTCCCCAGATAGTTTGGAATTTACTGTATTCTCATGTTGTGTAAGTTATTTTTTTTCATGTTCTTTAAAAAAACGATTACAAATGCTTAATATTATTTAGAATATATTATTGATAATATGCATTCATATATATTCTTGAAGAAAAACAATTTTTAAGGGTGTGAGCAAGCATAAAGGACGAATTAAATGAAGTAAAGCATAAGCATAATAAATACATCTTTCTGTTTCAAAAGAATGTAAAATCAAGTAGTGAATTTAACTCTTTCATCTTGTTATGACACATTTTTAATCATTTAATTTTGAAGTCAGAAAGAAAGATTTATATGGTTGCAATAAAGGTTGCAAATATGAGATAATAAAATATTTTGAAAAAATTCTCTCTTTAATGCATTGCGAAATTGTGTATACAAATACCTTATGAGACAAAAAATGCTAACAAAAAGTTTTGTCAAGCATTTACTGTAGCTTGGTATGTAAATGGGAGCAACATTGGTCTAAATAAGACAATTTTTTTATTCCTTTTTCTGTATTTTTTCGTTTAAAAAAGTATGCTTGTCTTGAATAACTATAAAAGCATCATAGTGTCATGCTATTGATCATCAATTCTAGCTGTCGATTACATTCTTCCAAAAACACAGATTTGTATGATTGGTAAACTCTGGAAGGAGTTGTTGATAGGCAAAAACTCTTCCTAGAGCATCACATAAGTGATGTATGAAAATAACATCTAGACACTCTGCTGACTATACCCAAGATGAATATTCTCTGTTTCGAAATAACAGTTAATAATTTCAGCTCTGTGGTACTTAGCATTATTATAAAAAAAGACTGGTTTCTTTTAGGAGCTCCTAGAAAAAGTTGCATATGAAGTTTAAAAGAAACTAATCCATTTAGCTTTTTGTTTTTACTGCACTAGCAAAAAAGTTATGGAACGGTGTCTGCAAAAATATCATAACTTTTTTATGTTAGTGTCTTGAAGCAATCAATTTCTCTGCTTATTTCCAGATGATATTGTTTCCCAGTTCTTATCTACACGAAAACTCATCAAGAATCATTTTATATGTTAAGTCTCGACTCGTCGAGGAAAAATATATAGCACCAATTATAAATTTAAAGTAGGGTTTAAGGCAGACTCTTGTGAAACTGTGAGTAGGGAATACATATCATTAGTCTTCGGGCTCCTCTCGCCTATCCATCTACACACAAATTTAATAATGATATATATATTTCTTATCGATGTCTTGTGATAGTTATGCATCTTGTATATATTAATGGCACCTTGCTTTTAAAACTGAATGAAATAATCAAAAGTATTGTGATTATTGGATATCCTTTTTTATACAGTCAGTACCAGATATCTGAAACCTTTGGTATAATCTACAATCATTGTCAATTAATGTTTTTTGCTTGTGACTGTCTTATTTCTTGCCTATTAATGGCTCTCTAGCATATTACTACTTGTATATGTAATCATTTCCACCAAAATTCGTTCAGGTAAGCTTGTTTTCTTTAAAAATTTTAATTCCAGACACAAATCAGATGATTTCAAAAAGCTTGCGCTTTTCCACTCGCATTTTTTTCCATGAACTTTCTTACCATTAAATATACACATATTAATTAAAATTTTTCATAAATTATACTATAAGAAATCAGTTTTTAAATTAATTGTGTTGGATATTTTTACTTATTGTTGAAAGTGTGCTTGTAATTTTACTTTTGGACTTCAGTGACCTTTTGCCTCAGTCAAGAACAAAATCTCAATTTATCACCTGAATGAACAGTTATCACACTCCAAATTACACGAAATTTCCGGCCCATGTAAAGTGGAATTTACAATTTGTAAATCAAGGAAATAATAGAAAGCAAAAAACTGAATTTTAAGCCATTAAAGCTATGTATAACCAACGATATGTTAAATATTTTAAGTGTGAAGCAAAATATTGATCATAGAGGAAATTTTAATTTATTATTTCCATGTTTTAAATAAATACACAAATTTAATTGTTAAGGATGATAAAAATTAAATTTTAAGATAAACTATTTGAGACTAAAAATGAAATTAGAATGCTCAAAGGTCACATAAAAATTATCCACTGTTAAAATTATATTTGTATTTTAAAAATAATTTCTATATAAGAATTGCATCACTCCTGCTGAACTAAAAACTTGTTCAATCATCAAATTAATTGTTGAATTTAGTTATAATTTTTGTGCTTAAAAATTTCAAATAAATATTGTTCATGCAAATTAAGATTCTTACTATTTCACCTTCTTTTGTTAGTTATGATAGAAAAGCAGCTTTTTAATGTTTATGAAAAGAAAATGTTTATTTTAATTATTTTTAGAAAATGTTTAATAATTATTTTCAATATCTATGACTGTATAATATTTTGATATTGAAACAAATTTATAACATTTGGGCAACATCATAAGTAATCTAGATAATGCATAAATTTTTATTTCTTTTACTGAGAAACTTATTGAACATTTTATAGATGCGAGACCAATAAAATATCAGGCATTTTCTAGTATTAATATTTTTAGTAAATTGGCAGAGAAAAAACCTGAAGTTGCATTACATTTTTTGTGAAAAATATAGTAATGTTATTTATGATTCCTATTAAAGAATTTTATAGTGTTACACTTTAAAGTATACAAAACTGATGTGTGAATGGCTTTTGACACTACCTGTTCTATTTTGTGAATATTCATTTGTGATATTTATTGAATAATAGGAATGTAGTAGTGAAGAATATGGAAATACTCAGGAAAATATGAAAATGACGTTTCAAAATATACTTTTGCTAATATTATAGAATTTTTTCATTGGCTTTGTAACAACATGCATTAACTTATACATGGTATTCCTACTTGCAATTCTAATAAATCTCTAGAGGCAATATACAATTTTAAGGCTGCGTTTTGTGTAACTTGAAGGAATAAAGATGCATATGAATAGCAACCTTTAATTTTTAAATCATTGTGAATTAATAAATTAATTATAAAATATAACAAATGGTATAATTTGTGATAACCCACATGATACAAGGATATCTACATTTGACATTAATGCCTTAGAAATAAAAGCAGTGGTTATTCATGCCTTGTGTCATAGCCACATTATAGGGGATGAATGTTTAAAATTTAAGAGAAAGAAAAAGTGTTGAGTATATCGTGATCTATAGCACCTGAGAGAGATTATAATGGCTTGTAGGGAAAACTGTACAAGTCAAATACCAACATAAACAAAATTTTATGCTCCCTATAAGACAATTTTTATGATTTTATTTTTAAAAAAGCATAAGAAGATAAAATTAGTTCTAAATCTTGTCATTACTAATACAATTTAAAGGAAACTAAATATATGGCTTATTAGAGTAAATTACTATATCGAAAATAGAGTAATGTTAAAATCATGATAGCTGAAAAGTCAAAAATATTCTAAATGTGCAACAGAATGTGTACGTTTAGAATGCTTTTGTAACAGAATGTGATTCTGTTTTAAAAGAATTTCGTATTTTTGTAGAAGAGTTATAATATGTGTATATAATTTTGTATTATATTAATCAGAAATTTAATCCTCTTAAAAATAGAGTAGATACTTTTCAGTTTGCTAGTGAAGGTAAGGTAGCTAACTCCCCTTTGCGTTGTCCACCGAACTGAGTATTTCTTAGGTTCACTCCCTGTTTTTGACCAGTACAGACACCACTTGAAGAACTTCTCCTGATCATGCTTGGTATGCTGCTGAGTCCCCTAGATTGTCCTTGCAGTGCTTCTGCCCAAGACATGAAAAGACTTATATACCTTACTGTTGTTCTACCTTTGCTTCGCCCGCCCTCTCATATCTTAGACTATATTGGTTACTCTGTGATACAATTGTTGATTGAGAGGGATGTTTTCGTTCTTATTCTATGACATGGTCTCTCTTGGATTAGGTTTAGTTTATCTATGCCAAGGGGGATAAAAACAACTTAGGTGCTTTTTATTTTAACTTACTCTCAAGACATAATTGTCATTTATGGAAAGTAGTTGATTTGCTTTTACTACTTTCTCTAGTTGTCAATCATGTGTTGAATGTGAGTTTTCTGTGGACTACCATTTGATGGTTAAAAATATAAGTAATCAAATGTGTCGAAGTGTATCATTGACAATCATGTCCAAAATGTTGGAGGTGACAATAGTAAGCAAAGACCTACTTAATTTTGCTGCCAGTAAAAGAAGCAGCCGTTAACAGTGGGAAAGCGAAAAGCACTTAGATAAATGGATGTCTTGAAAATCTAAAAGAAGCGTTTGGAAGATAATGTGAATTTTTCAAATTCATTTATATTGTAATACATGCTGAAAAACTGAAATTGTTGATAAATTAGTATTAATTACAAAATTAAACATATATCGCCATAGTGCTTCAGTGAGGCAATATTAATACTGAATTGAAAGCTTTAGAGTTGGAAAGACAGCATTTTCTAGCAGCAATTTTTTGTATACATAAATAACCAAGAAATGGGAAAATATGTTGAGTGATTAAAGAAATAGAAAAATCTAGAATATGGATGTACAATTATATAGTTTAAAAAAAGTAAACCGCAGAAAGATTTAGAATTTTTTTTTTTTTTTTTTTTTTTTTTTTTTTATTAATTGGGGAAAAAATACCCTAAAAACTTTAGCTAATTGTTGTATTTATTTTGTTTTGAATAAGTATATTTATTTGAAGAGAGGTTGATAGACACATATTTTGAAATATTCAATAAATTAATAGATAGTTTTTATAAACATCGTTAATAGAAACCTAAAATTAACCAATATTTTTAATGTATAATTTACTGATGAATATTGATAATTTAAATAAAAAAAATTTTATAGCTAAATTGAAGGTTTTGAGGTAATCATTAAATATAATTGAAAGCTTACTCAAATATGCATATACTTAATTATGTGCATATTTGATTAAGAACAATTTGTAAAACAAAAAGTTTGAATGTTCAGTTCCTGGAAATTTTTAATTTGACTCCTGGAATTTGATTCTTGGAAATCAGTACAAACGCTGTTTTTTATAAATTAGTTATAAATATGAATTTAATTCTGCGTACTTATGATTATTCGACTTTAAGTTTCTGGTATGTACTTGCTTAATGTTTAATTGCAAATTATCTTAAATTTTAATGTGCACGATATCGTAAAATAAGTAAATAAATGCACATATAATTAGTATTTTTATTAAAATTTTATACGTTAATTAAAACAGATCACTAGATTTTGGAGAAAAACATGAATGCTTAGAAATGTTTTAAAAAAGCTAATAATTAAGTTCTTTAATAACGTAACAACCTATTACAGATCTTGGCTGCCTCTACAGCACGCCTTTTCCAGCCCAGTCTGTCTGGAGCGACTCTGCCAGTTCCTAACTTTCAATAGCTTGGTCATTTTCAGTGTCAACGAGCCATCTTGTTGGTGGTTTTAACTACGCTATTATATTAATCTGTAAATTCACGAATTTAAATTCTGCAATCATATCTTGAATCTATCAAAAAGTTTAAAGATCGTCATTACAATTAGTCATTTCAATTGGTAAAATATAGCAAGAAATATGTATATCAAACAAAACATGATTTTTCTCGAATAACAGTAATTTTCTTATTGCAATTATCCGAGTTTTGGTTAAATGAGGCGTTTCTTATAGGTCTTGAACGATGACGCCGACAAAATAATCTCACACAAATGATTAACTATTCAGAATTCAAATTAATCAAATTGGTTTTTGTTTACATTAAAAATGTTTGAATTTTCGCCTCGCTATTTTCTATTTTTCACACTGACTCGTCCATAAAATATTCGATTTTCAGAGATAATAAGTTAGGTTTTTTTAATTAAAATATCTGATCATTTTATTCCCAAATTTTTATTGAATTTATAAGTTTATTGTGGTACATAAAAGATATATGAAACATTTATCTAAAATATTTATTTCAGGGTCTCATTTTTGTAAAGTTTGTTACAATAAAATCCGGATTATCAATTTTTTTTTTCATAGCTTTGTAATTTCGATTCCAGTTATTTCGAATAAGCCAAGTTTATTGTATTGTCTTTTTTAACTAATAAATATAATAGCCAAACATTTTTGCTTGCTTAAGTATCTTAAAAGCATGAAAATCGTTCAAATGTTATACAATAATTTAGTGAGTTATTATTTAAACTGGAAATGATTATTCTTCGTTAATTCCATATCTGGCATCATTCGCATCAGAACTTTTTTATTCTTATTTATTTTTCCTTATAAAGAGGAGATATTATTTCCGAAGTCCTTGAATCACACATTTTTGTAGGCGCGTGGCAATGTCACTGGAAGAGGTCAAACGGGGAAAACAAATTTTAGTTTTATCTTTTTTTTTTCTCTGTATTAACTCGGAAAAATCGCTCGAAGATTAGCAAAGATAAAATACTCTCGCTGTTTAAAGATAACGTGATAGTGTGCAAATATTAAGATATTCGCTCTTGATTCTGAATTGGTGCTGATTCAACTGTGTGACGAATTTTAAAGTTACAAGCCATAATTTTTCTTCTACTTTCTTTGATTTAATGATAAGAAAGTATTGTTTACACAATTTTAGCTATATCGTCCGAGCATTTCCATGTTAGCACGTGAGAAAATAAGTCTTAACTTAAATAAATGTACTGAAAAATATTTTGAATAGCATTTTTAATGAGAATGTGTGATATTACTTTTTTATTTTTAGTAATAGTATCTTAATTATTTAATTAAATATTCCACAACTTTTTTATTTCTATAATAACTGAGTATTTGGAATCTTGTTTTTGATTCCTGTACCATCTTAGAATTTTTAACATCCTTCCTTATGCATTGCATATTTATACTATGAGATTAAGAATGAGGATATATGTGAAGTGTTTATTTTGTTACATTACACTTTTCTATTGTCAGGTGCTTAACTTTGCTTGAAGAACTAAGTAAAAATGCTCATCGTCTTTTTATGCAAAAAATCATGCATGATTCCCACGCGTGTTCTCTGTTTCTGACTCTAAAACCTAACATAAATTTTAATTACATATAGACTGTGCTAATAATAAACATCATGAAAAATGCGCGTCAGATGTTTACTTTACTGACGTCAGCTTTTTGATGGAAAAATAAAAGCCAATGTCTACTCTATGCGCACTAAGTATGATATTTAGAATTGATCTAATCATTTATAGTCATGGGAGTCGAATCTAGGACAAGCAATCATGTGAATGCTACTGTTCTATTGAATGGATCGAGTGCGTCTGTGTTTGATCATATGTCAATCGATAATCCAGAAATGGCTCACCTCTTGTCAAGAATGAAAGGATAAATAGATAGCTGATTAAAATTTATTGCAGTTGATACGCTCGTGGAGGATTCATTTATTTATCTTCCATACTTTTTACAGTTTGTGTAAGTGAATATGAATGGTTTTATATGTAGAGTTTACTTGCAAAATGTCTGAAGTTTTTGAGGGTAATCCTCTTCCCAAAGAATTCTTCAAATTAATATCCGCTATAGTCATTAATGTGATGCTCTTTATCATAATGTCTTTTCTAGTGATTAGACATCCGAATGGAATTTATGATATTAAAATTGTTACTATTTCATCGTGCTTAAATCCAATATTATTCTTAGGACAGTCTAATTAAAATCTGTGCTCGTATGATTTATCTCTACTGCATTTACTATCGTTATGAAATTTCATTCCAAATTCGAAGGTTAAACCAAATTCTATATTGCATTCTTGGGAATGAGTCATATATTATTATCTATTTATAAAAGTGCCATCGGTATCTTTATGTAAATTAATACATTTGCGAAGCAGTTTTATGTGTGAAAGCAAATGAACTATAGAAATTATTAGGTAATAATATTAATAGGTGACTTAGAAAACAAATCAAGATGGACTTGTGTAGATTTTAAGTTACCAGTGTTCGTTTATATATTCAGTCTATATTACAGAATATTTGGTTAAATTCGGTAAACATTAAGATAGAAATCGAATCACTTATGTTGGTAAAATTTCTACCATTTTATGCTTGAATGAATATTGTACATCATTTTATATGTCTCAATTCATAATAACTAATTTTTAAAAAAATTTTAATTTTTTTTTTATGGGCAAAACGTAACAATATCATTTGTAAAAGATGCATGGTTTATATTCATGAGCTAAACTTATTTATTTTTACATGACTATACTTAGCTCAAACAATTTTTAATTTCACTCTCGATATAACCTCTCTTCAAACATTTTTCCATTGTAATAGGCAGACAGGGCACATGGTCGCTACCACTTGAAAGTCAGAAACTACTAGAAAATGGTCTTTAAAGACAATAAGATATCACTAAAAATATTAAGAGGCTTATAATATTCTATTTTTATAAGTTTCATAAAACATTAAATCTATATTTTCCAATTCATCTGTATTCTTAATGGCAATTATTCATTTGCAATATGACCTAGAGTTCTTTCTTCTTCATCGGAGAAGTTCAGATTCTTAAATGGATAAGAAAATATAATTTTAAAATGAGCAAATATATTTTTAATTAATAGTATCTTTCAATCAATAAAATATTGAAGTATGTTAAGCATTAAATTTTCTTAGTAAATGATTTGGCAGCTGTGTTGGTTAAGAAATAATTTGATTTTAATGGAGAAACCCTAAAGGACAAATTATGAGAACATAAAAACAGCATTTCTGTGTAGTTTAATTTTCTACCATTTCCTCCTAATTTACTTATTGCCGATATTTTTGTGATGTTATAAATTTATTGTTATATATTACATAAATTTAGTATAATAAACATAAGTTTTGCCAAAAAAAATTGAAGGAAATACAGTATAAATTACGTTTATGAATTCCCATAAAATTCAGATTGCATACACATTTGACCTTACTAGACAAAATATTCTAAAGCTACATACGTGAAATTCTTTTATTGCAAACAAAATCTGATTTAATTCAGTAAAATTTCTATTGCCATTCATGGTGGTATTCTATTGAATTTTCATTTATGTTAATATCATTTTAGCAAATTCTAAGTTTTAACTTTATGGACGAAGAAAAAGATTATATGCTATTAGTTTTAAAAAAAAAAAAAAAAAGAATTCTTATTTTAGTTAGAGTGCTCACAGTGACAGAAAATAGCCAGTAATGCAAATATTTTTTATACGGTACAGCATATATACAAAAATCAATAAAGGATATAAGCACATATCCTAAAAAATAATTTTAAATATTATCTCACATTTTATAAAATTCTAAGGAATATGACCTAAATTTATTTAATCTTAAGTAATAAAATTGCCTATTTATTAAATATTATCCATATTACATTCGTAACCATCTTATGCTGTTGAATAAATCCACTGTCACACACACACATACATATAATTGTTGTTTATTAGAAAAAAGCTTTACTTATTTATTTTCCTAGGCATATTATTGGCAATAAAAAATTTCTTTACTCCAAGGTTATACGTCGTTTAGGAAAAGGAAATGTTAAGAAAGATTTATATAAAATCCCATAAGAACTCTTAGGCGTTTATTTAGTATTAAATTTTATTCGTACTATATTTATATATTTAATACTATATCTAACATGTAACTCTTGTTAGCTATTCAACCTCTATAAATGTAATGAACTATAAGAAGATATTCCGGAATCCTAATTTAGAAATCTCAAATAAAAATGTTTCAAATTTCACAAATGCATAAAATTCATTGCAAAATGTATCAATGTTTTTTAACTTTCAATAAGTTTCTGAATAAAGTTTTTCTAATAACTCTCAAGATTACATTGAGAAACTGAACTTTCACTTTAAAATCCCATCCACTTAATTATATGAAGCAATATATAAAATAAAATGAAAAATAACGTTTTTCATTATTAATCATTGAAAGTTTTTTCAGTTTCAAGTTTTTTCTTGGTTCATCAGATAATTATTCATAAAATATGTGTATATTCACTGTATATACATTAATAAAAAAAAATCTACATTAAAAAAGTTATCTACACATTTCTGAGTAGATCAGAAACCACATGTTCCTCTGACAAGCAGGTGGAAACAGCTATGTACCACAAATGTATCACAGCTGTCGCAAATCCACATTTATAAATCTAGAGATAATAGCGAGATAAATCACTAGAGTACCCTCCTCCTACGCGGAAGGTTCGATGACAGTTGAAGATAACGTCTGCGCACATGGTCTCATGATTTCATATCGCCAGGCCTTGTTTCCAAGGGAGGAACTAATTTTAGTCTCTTCCGCAACTAAGTTTGTACAAAGAACTGCATTGTCGTGGAGAGTGTAAAAAAAATTTATTCTTCAATATGTCACCATTTTTTTAAATATTTTTTTCTTATAATGAAAGAATGAAAAGGTAAAAAATAAAGAAAGAAAGAATTTTGTTGGAGATTTGCTTAGTCGAGCAAATATTTTTTTTCCTCTTCGTATACTATCCAACTGTGTCAGCGTTTCTTTCCAAAAAGACAAAATTCTGAACAATGAGGTGTCATGAAGATTGCTTACTGCAATATTTTAAAATAATGAATTAAATTTTATAAGGAATGGATATATGTCTTAGTCTAGTGCTATGCTGTCTATGAGGCAGAAAAATATGAGTTTGATAGTAACAGCCGAAGTATTTACATTGTGTTTCCATTTCCAGCATGTATATTCGTCGGGGTGTTCTGGTAGCATTCGGGTTTTTTTTTCCCATGATACGTAAACACAATACGTTTGTACATACGAAATCCTACCCCGACACAGGCAGCTGTTGATATCAAATAAATTTTACAATATCTCAGTTAATTGGGTGGTACATTATAAATATCAAAACAAAGGTGAATTAAACAAAAAATGCGAATCCCATTTTATTATTTCCCTAATCAAGAACATTTTTTTTCAATCAAAATATGAAAATAAACTTTATTTTCAGACAATTGCCTTTCATGATTTTCCAGGGTAGTTTTCATTTTTCTCCCTTAAAATATTTAGATGAGATACGTGTGAAAACATCGAGTATCTGGGATTCTGATTGAGATTCGAACAGAAACTGAAGTATGAAGGCTTTTTGTAAAGACTATAGATTTATGATTATGATAAGTTTTCTTTTGGTAAAAGAGAAATACTCGTAATAAAAATAATTAATCCAAATCTCTGCTGTAATCAACTTATATCAGCAAAAGTTAGAGTTAACTGTTAATCTAAGTCCCAAAGCAATATTTTTGCAAAAATATTTAAACATAAAATAAGAATTTAACGCATGATGCATTGTAACTAAAACTTGATGGAAATTTCACGCTGCGTAATATTAAAATTAATTTTTATGTTGCTTGCATAGTAAACATAAAAATTTAGTTGGAACACCGTTAAAAGCTATTTTAGTTGAATAAAACTTCAATAAATGTCTATTGCTCTCTAATTTGATTGATCAAATTTGAGAGCAATAGACTCATTTTGACTTAATAAATCAAAACGAGTTCGACGTTGTTGTTTTGAAGAACAATGCTCTTGTTCTTAACTGGCTTTATGAATAACTTCAGAACGATTTTTTACAGAACAAATTTTTAATTTTCTAATTTTGTTAGCTTATTATTTTAGAAAAGAAAATTCACTTGAGTCCTCATATTATCAAAAATAGTTTCTACAATATAATTTGAAAAGTTCATTTTATCATAAAATCTAAAAACACTAAACAAGAGTGAGATCTTGGAAACTCATTTTATTTTTCTGATGAATAATTACAAAAAAAAAAAAAAAAAAAAACAGCATTATGTTTGGAATTTTCTATTCGTTTTGATGTAAAATTAACATGAGTTCAGATCCCTGTCGTAGTTTTTATTACTTTTAAAAAGTCTGAATATTTTTATAATATAGCTCTAGTTATTCCGTTGTGTAAATTTTTATACTACAGCTCAAGTTATTGTCTCTTAAATTTTTATGATGTAGCTCAAGTTATTGTCTCTTAAATTTTTATGATGTAGCTCAAGTTATTCTATAAATATTTATGATATATATACAACTCAAGTTAAGCTATCTTAAACTTTTAAGATATATCTCAATTAATGATATAGCTTAAATTTTTATGATATAGTTATTTTATCGTACATTTTTATGATATAGCGCTACTTATTCCATTATGAATTAAAAGTAACCCCTAAAACAATTTGAATCTCATATGCAGGCATTTTTTTAAAACCAAGCAATCTGAATACTGAGAATTTTTTTACTAACTTATTTATTTTTATGACACTGATTCACGAGGATATATTTTTTTAACCATTTATTTTTATTTGCTTATTTATTTGCTTTGGCTTAATTCTGATGGTTTATCAAACTGGGGTAATGTTTTCAATTATTTTATTAAAAAAGATGAATTATCACAACCACGTTTTACTCCCACAACCATTTCTGATTTACGATTATGCATTGAAATAAAGGAAATTAAGCCATAAAACTGAAATAGTCCTTATTCACGATGTTAGGGATGGTTGAAATTGTTATTGCTGTATTGGTGAGAATTTTATTGTAATATTCTCCTGTGATTTAAAAAAGAAGTTAAGAAAAGAAACCTGTGCATTTAATAAGAACTTTAGAAATTTTAAAGAGAAGGATAATAAATCAGTTATTTATTTTTCCATAACCAATATACTTCTTACGGCTTATTCAAACAACTAAGTACTTTTTTTATTTATTTGTAGGTTTACTGTCACTTTTTATATACTTAAGCTAATTTAACCAGAAAGTGATAATTTCAAATGAGTTTAAATCTGTTATATATAATTATCCTTTTAAAATAAAAACCCACGAATTTAAATAAAACCTCGATATAGAAGGAAATCGACGAATTTCTTGACAAGAAGCCAAAGCTTAGCAAATAAACGTATGCAAAACACGGGAAATATTCTTTAAAAATTATATTATCTCAACTTTCCATTTTACACCTGCTCCATTTTGATTCGAAATACGAAAAAAAAAATTACGAGGAAAAAAACTGCCAATTTAACTAACCCATTCTAGAAAAAACAATACTGAAGAAGGAAATGTGTGTGTGGCTCACAGAAAAACAATACTTCAATTGAAACAAATTAGGGAAAAGTGAATGAAAATTCATTTGGTACTAATAATTTTTAAAATAAAAGTCAATGTATTTAAGTTTTGAAAGAGATAAACACAATACCATCTTAACTTATATTCTTAGAATTTCCTTTTTCTTCTCAGTACGATTAGAATTTCCATACCTCTGCTATGATAAGTAATTTTTGCTGTGAAAAATGTATGAAAAATAAAGTTCTTTACCCTTTCGCCTTTTGTTCTTATCTTAGATTAGATAACTGCAAATAATACTTATCGAGGGGATCGTGGCTGGTTAAATAAAGAATCATTGTTAAGAACAAAATGGAAAGATACGGATTCAAACAAACATTGCACGTTTTTATTAATACGTATGAATAATAAATTAGAAGGACATGAATAATCAAATTTTAATCTTATTTCCTTAATTGTAAACTTTCAAACAAAAATCAGATTTAAGAAAACAATAAGAATTTTCCCATTTAATTATTATTTTAAAAATCAAATCTTAACAGTAACACAGAAATTAATTTGTTTTCTTAATCGCTATATGTAAGAATACATATATAAGAATATATATATATATATACATATATATATATATGGTTAATCTGTAATTTGGGTACCCCTTTCTCACCAAATGGGCAATAGACGCGCCAAGCGTGGTAACTCTGGCTATTTCATCCTAAATATTTAATCCTTGTGGTTGAAAATGCACTTCTTGTGTCAAAAAAATACACCAGAATATGGAGAAAATATGATAATTTTTCTTCATATTCTAGCGTATTTTTTGTTATACAATTCGTAAAAAAAACATTGTTTTGGTTTTCGTTGCCATAAAAACAGTGAAATTCGTTAAAAACAAGGATTTCGGCTTCGTCGCCATAGAAAACGCCATTTTTGCATAGTGTCTCTCGGAGCATTCAACTCCGCGAGACAAAACGCAAAATCGCACCAGTTGGCAACTTTTTGAAAATGCGCCAAGCAGGGGACCCAAAGCACATTTTCACCATATATATATATATATATATATATATTGGCAGACCATAATAATGCATATACTTAATCTCGAATAAAACTTTGCTTCTCAAATATAGATGATTTTTTTAAAAAAAATATTACATAAAAGGATTTGATTTTGTAACTTGGTATAAAATACGAAAATCCTCTGTCATAGACAAGGAAAAAGGAAGCGATTGTTAAAAGCGAGCTTCAGAGCATAATTCCGGGTCGAGCCCAACGAAATGGGTCATGCATAAAGTAATCAGTGGACAATGCTTCCGGTCAATTAGTCACTTGTGGATATATGGGTAAGCGATGAATTGGACGAGGAAAATCTAAGCCATCATAGTATCAAATTTTCAGGAGCAGTTTCGAAATTTTTGCAAAAATACATATTGAGATAAAATTGCAGAGATCTTTGGTTATACCATATATAGAAAGACCTCGTTTTCATCAGAGGAATATAATTCCTTTTTCTTTTTTTATTTTATATTTGCAATGTTTTGTCTTATTTGCTCTATCCGTAATTAAAGTCTTATATTAGTTATATTTATGGAACTTGTATATCTTTATTTCCTTTTCATCAATTTCTGTTGCGCTACATACGTATTTATTGGTATTGTATTTATATTTGCATTTAATATTCTTTCGCATATTCTATGTTTTATTAGTATTTAGGACTTTTTATGAATTGTATATACATGTTAATTAATATTGTCAAAAATTGACAGTTTATCCTTGACTAAAAGGAATATATAGCTTAGAATTTTATATTCAAATATTGAAACAATATTGCATATTAAAAACAGAAAGGCCAAGTAAGCAATTGAAAATAAGAGTTAACGTAAAAAATTCTCTTTAGAATAAAATTAATAGTAAACTGGTTAAATTTTTTTTTCTTCTTCTTCTTAGAGGAAATCAGTAAAGTGCTTGTTCATAAAAATTTGACAGACTACTTAAAACGCTAGAATTTCTTCCTTTCTTTTTCAAGGAAAGAATTATTTTTTCAAAAAGTAATTCAACTATTCATCTTATTATTTGTGATTTCTCGTATTAAGCGATTTTTTTAGCATTAAATTTCACATATTTCAAATAATAAGATGTAAAATTCCACATAGTACATATATGTCACTACGAAGAAAAATTTATAATTTACTAACAAATGTCAATGATATGCAGGTATCGTATTAAAAAAAATGTGTGTGACAATATACATATCTAACATTAATAATGACAAAATTTATTTGATATGCTGCTATATATTTTCATAAGAAATGATATTTTAATTTGCATCCACTAAATAATGGTAATTTTTATTACATTACTTTCCATTTTTGTTTTTTCTTTTAAATTTACACTAAATTTCTCTCAGTTTTATTTTTATTTGAAATATACTATTTATATAGTTTCATTGTTTTTATTTTATATTTTTAGTCAACTGTGTGTCTATTATTTTTATAAAAGAGCTATATCAACAAAATATCGATTCTAAACATTATTTTATCCTGTGATATTAATAACAAATTCAAAAATATTTTATCAAAAAATTTCAAAAATTATAAGTTATAAAAAATTTGAAAGGGATAATAATATTTTTCTATATAGTATTGAAAAATATTTCTATCCCCTTTTTTCCTGTATTCTTAAAATATAGCTTAAAGTTTACTTTACTATATTACTATCTTTTTTCCTATTTTCTTAAAATAAATTTTAAGAATATCACATCAGAAATGGATATGAAATAAAAAGTTAATTTATTGTAAAAGTGATATATTGTTGAAATAAATTATCGTTTATAATAAATAAAAAAAGCAATCATATGGAATAAAAGATTAACATAAATGTACATTAATGTTTGACATCAAGATATTCTCCAAAATTTCAGCAGTCATTTCAATGGTTTGAGAGAAAATGGTTTCATTTAGACTGCATTTAAATTTTAAGTTTTTTTGGAGAATATACACTGAAAATATTGATTGAGTCAGTCAAAACGATTTTTCAAGTTCAACATTATGTTAATTTGGACTGAATTACTTACATAAAAAATATTTTTTGAAGATATTAAGACACATTTCCATCTCCTGTTACGACTTTAAGAACAATCTTATCAAGTCAAAATGCTCTTTGAGGAATCAACTGAAAATCCGGGTCTAATATCAGCAATTGCATGTTCATCACATGACTATAAAATCAATGGTACAAAATTATCTGAACTGAGTTATAATCATAGTGCATTTTTGTGCATTAAATTTAATGTATAGACTTTGTTTTAGTTAAAGTTATATTTGTTCTGTGGAGCTGTTTTATTTTAATCGAACAATTAGTTTTTCGAGAAATTTTTTTTTCTATGCATATTGAAAATATGTTATCTGTTTTATTATCTTTTATATTTCCGCATAAAAACTCTCACATTCCATTCTTTCAACAAATACTTTCGAAACATGTATTTTTGTTACGTTTAGCGGAAGCAATTTTGATTAGGAAGACTAATTAAGAATCTAAAGAAGAAATTCTTGGATTATTTTTGTACCTTCATTCGAACACTCGAACAGTCCAAGATATATTCAGATCTAAAGCATTTCCTTATATATATACAGTGTCTCACAAAAGTGATGGGACTCTTATTCTTTACAAAAGAAAACTGTAATAAAACGAATTAAAAATACATGTACAATTTTTTGTGGGTGTATTTCATACTTAAATTTAGTAACAATTATTACATAACATACATTTTGTCAAAGTATTAAAATATTAATTTAATAAATATATAATTGTTTAGAACGGAGCAAAAAATAGCTCACATAAGTGATGGGACACCATTAGATATGCAACAAAAATTGTGTGAAATAAGCAATAAAAATATTTTTGCGCGTTATATTTTTACTCAAAAGCGATTGGTAATAACTTATAAATCGTCTACAGTATTTTTCTCCTGATTGGTTTTGAATTTGTGTTTTTTTAGTTTTTTGCAGCCATGAATGCTAAACAAAAAGAAACTTCATCTGAAATTCGAAAATTCGTTATTAATTTGCATATTGAAAGTGGAAAATCCATTAGAGAAATTGCTAAAACAGTTAACTTGGGTCATTCAACAGTTTTCAATATCATTAAATGATATAAAAAGAATCATATGATTCAGAATAAAAGAAGACCTGGCCGAGCATCAAAGATATCCAATGAAATAAAGCGAATTGTCGTTCGAATTATTAAGAAAGTCCAAGAATGAGTGCTCCTAAAGTTGCTGCTGATTTACAAGCATTATATGGAGTAATTGTTAATCCTGAGACTATTAGAAGAGTGATTCGATCTGCTTGATACCACGGTAGAGTAGCCTGGATAAATTTTTCGTAAGTGAAAAGATTAGAAAAGTCAGAGACTGGCTTTCGCAAAATCCAACATAATTAAAAATTCTGATTACTGGAATAAAGATATATTTACTGATGAGAGTAAGTTTAATATATTTGGTTTTGATGGTAGAATTTTGGTGTGGAGAAAACCGTGGGAAAAATTTCGCGTAAACAGAACTTGGTGCCAACAACAAAACATGGTGGAGGAGCAGTTGTGGTATGGGGGTGTATGTCATCCGCTGGAGTTGGTAATCTTGTTTTTATTGACAGTAAAATGGATCAGTACAAGTATATTGACATTCTAAAGCAAAATTTGAAATCTTCAGTACGAAAATTAAATCTTCATAACAATTTTAAATTCTACCAGGACAATGACTCCAAGCACTCTACTTTGAACTCTAAACTCTGGTTGCTGTATAACTGTCCTGAAATAATAAAAACATCACCACAATCTTCAGACTTAAATTCCTATAAAGAATATTTGGCAAGAAATGAAATCAAGAATTCGCAAACACAACTTTTCTTCAAAACATCAGTTAAAATCGGTACTTCAAGAAGAATGAGTTAAATCACTCCAGAAAACCCAAAAAAATTAGTCAAATCCATCCCAAGAAGATTAAATCATGTCTTTTAAAAGTAAAAGGAAATCCAACAAAATACTAAAATCTTACAAAAAATAAAGTTCTTGGATAAATATTTGATGGAAAAGCAAGTGTCTCATCACTTATGTGAGCTTTTTTTGCTCCATTCTAAGCGATTGTATTTTTATTTAATTAATACTTTAATATTTTAACAAAATGCATTAACATACATTTTGTTAAAATACCAAAGTATTAATTAAATAAATAATTGTAATAATTGTTTCTAACTTTATAAATATGAAACACACCCACAATATATTTGTCCGTGTATTTTTAATTTGTTTTATTACTGTTTCCTTTTGTAAAGCACAAGTGTCCCATTACTTTTGTGAGATACTGTATATATATATATATATATATATATATATATATATATATATATATATATATATATATATATATATATATATAATTTATAAATCGCATTGAATACTTTTTTGATACTCGTACAATCGATGAATTTTTTTTATTTTGTTCTGACTTACAATCATTCATAAACACGGTTTCTTGCAGTTCATTTCTTACTTTTCGTAACTATATTTAAGAATGTTCAAGATGATTTTCCACGGTACAGACTGAGAAATTAATTCCGAAAACTACATAAAATTATTTGAAAGTCATAATTATTCTGCCCGTCTTCCTTTATTTATATCGATGAAAATTCTAAATTTTTCTTTCATTGGAGTTTTTCAAAATAGGCTTCATAAATCCTGACTTCATATTGGGTAGATGTTTAGTGTAGATGTTGTTGGTAGACGCTTAGTTTGTGTGTTAAAATACTTTAATGCGCTCAGTTAAGTTTGAAATATTTTTCCAAATAACCTTTCAGTGAAACACTCAGTTTTTAGTTTCAGCAATTGTAGATTTGATACAGACACAGGTCCCCCTTAAGATAATTGACATAAATTTTCTACCTCATTTGGGTATTTTTCATTATTTGGACACTATAACTGTTAAGTTTTAAATTATTTAACTACCCATAAATTATTTTAAACATTTAAAAGCGTACTAGGATATTATAGAGCTTAATTTTAAAATAATAACTTTACAATAGTTTAAGAATATAAAGCAAGTGAAATCACATTGCATGTGGCATTCTTCTATTTTGCTTCGAGTTTTTTATTAACTACTTTTTACTAATCATTTATAATTTTTCCATAGTTTAATCTCATATTTAATTTTTTACCTGGAGCAAATGGCTATAGCGTTTAAGATGATCAATTTATTTTTGATTTATTTGTTGTTTTGATTTCAAGCTCTAATTCTTTTAAATCCTTATTGCATACAACTTGAATTTTATTAGAATAGATTTGTAACACAGATATATGATAATTATTGAGTTTTACCAAAATCAATTTCAAAGTTGGTTGAACGTTCGGAAAGATTAATGTAATAAAATATCGCTAAATTATATTTTAATATAATAATTCCATAAAAAGTTCTTATACTCAATAATTTTTTCTCGATTCACATAATATGTAAAAATATAAAAATACTACAAAAGAATGCTTATCATACGTCATTGTTATAAACTCTCTTTGTTATACGTTAAAATTAATCGTGCAAAAAAGTGAGTGAATTTATAAAGTTAATTATGTTAATTAGATGAGTAAAAAAATGTCATTCCTTTGTTATAAAAAATTCACCTATAATTTCTTATTCAATCTTTTAGCAATGTTTTAGTATAATTCTAATTTGGAATACGGTCCGAATCGTTGGAGAATTTTTTCACAATTTCTTGATATTGAAAATAGTGTAATTCTCTTTTCTTAAATTATAATGTCAAAAATAATATTGCTTGATAATTATTCCTTAAATAAAGATCTGTTTACATAAACCAAAGTACTCTGTGAATTTTTAAATCTTATTGATTTTCCAAAACATCTTTCCAGTAATAACAATATTGTTCTAAAGAGAGTTAATTTCTTTGAAATCTCAAAGCCTTCAAAGTTTCTTAATAAGCTTTTGGAAAAAGAAGTTTCTGACTCTTCTTTTATCTTTTTTTCTATCCATAAGAATGTTTCTATCTTTAGAATGTTATATTGCTTATACCTTCTAGTGTAGATTAAGTTAGAGGAATTTATGACCTTTGTGACACTCAGTTTTATTGTCTTCATCTACCTTTTCGAATCAATCAAATTTCTTCAGTTCAGTTTTAATCAACTTTTCCTTTTTTATAGGTAGCAATAAATCTTAAGTTGACTTACTTTTTTTTTTGTTTTCGAAATATTCTTAGATTCACTCTTATTCTTTTTCAAATCCTTTAATAATAAATGTTTGATTATTTCAATGATATAACAAAAGCGTCGAGTTTATTTGATTTATCAATTAATTTTATCTTTAAAACAATAAAATTTTAAATTGATGTAAATTTTCTAAATTTTTTTTTTTTTTTTATCATTTTAGAATATTTTCGATTTTTGTATAAAAAATGTTATAATTATTATAAAATATAAATACTGAAGCACATCTATTTCATAAAATAAGTTATTATTATCTGTGACTCAAGCATTTTTTTATCAATAATCAAAGTTGATTACTGCATACATTTCTGCGTGATTCTGTGATTTTGGAACATACCTTTTGAGATTGCAATAAATTGACATTATGAATATTTTCCCATGAGTTAAGTAAATATGTCAACTTATCGTTACATTCACCGAAGCCATATTGATTAAAATTATTTAGTCAATTTTTCAATAAAAAATATTGTTCTATAACAATATTCTGTAAAACAGACCACTGTAAATAAAAGAAAATATTTGATTTTCGTTGCATAAACGTTTTTAATTAAAATGTGAAATTATATCGTTTAATTATATTATTCGGAACTTATAAAATTATTCTTCTAAAATTAGAAGGGGAAACAATCATGGAATTTTTTTAATCTAGGTTATTCAAGTTGAGGAGAAAAGGCATTCTGGTGTTAGGAATTATTATACGTTGTTTTCTTAAAACTATTCCTTTATATCTATAAAATATGAAAAATGAAGAAATATTTTTTCCTATAAACTGTCTGACTATCAGAAAAAAAGGCATTTAATCTGATCTTGAAAGAAAAAGAATGATTTAAAAAACCGCAGGAAAAGACAGGCTGTTATAAGATTTTTTTTTTTTTTATCTGACTGTCATCTCATATTTCAAATTAATGATATTGCTTATAACAGCCCATTTCATCGTCCTCTGCTTTTCACCCAAAAAATAAATAAAAGGGTAAAATGATAATGAACTTGATCACGCAAAGAAAAATTTAATGGGATTTACTTGATTAAAAATTTTAGGAGTTTTTTTTTACAATAAATGAGAATGTACAATTTCCAACCTATACTTCATAACCAAAAAATTTGCTTTTATCAAGTTTTACAATAAAGTAAACCCGTGATATGCACATTATATAATATTCAGTAGAATATTTAACTTAGTATGTTAAGTTATTTTGTAAGAAATTGCTTTATTTGGAAATATCCTTATTAGGCTTTGTGTATGCTTATCCTTGTTTGTTACTAGACCCATGGATAGTTTAGACAACAGATTGATAAAATATAATAACTGGAATAATATTGAGCAACATGCAAATCTGTTTTCAATGAAGTTAAGTAAATTATAATACTTTTAATACTAATATTTACAATTTTCCTGTAAATTGTAAATATTAGTATTAAAAATCTAAATATTTACAATTTACAGGAAATCTCAGTTAATTATAAAATTATTTTATGAATTACACTTTTAAATTGCCATGAGAGTAAGATTATTCTTAGTAATTTAGAAATTTAGAAAAGACAAGACATTGCCATCAGAAATCATATATTCTATTCCTCAAAAAAAATATTACGTATACAAAACTCGAAACAGAATATTATTGTTGTACCAGTGTGCTTCCCAGTACGTACCTAACCTTGATTTGGTCTTAAAAGTAAGTGTGAAAATAGCCGGTTAGACTTCTTAATTTAGAAGTAGGGATCAGGCAGAAGACCATTATTGTTTGACCTGCCATCCTTACAATTATCATTTCACTTGGAGGACAGTGTAACCACGAATTATTTAACGTGCCATAGTTGCCTTTAGTCTTTTTTCCGGAATTTGAACTCACTACAATCCGTTAATGAGAAAAACGCTCTACCAATCATGCCACCACGGCCCGTTATCACAAAACTGAGAATAGACTATTTTCGTTATCAAAAGTGAGAGAAAAGTCGAAGATTTTCAGATATGATAGGAAGAAAAGCAATATTGTCCAAAAAAATCATGTCTTTTCCTGAAATTTAAAACCAAACATTCCGAATGAGAAATGGCAAACTATTATATAACGGAAACGATTGTTTGTTTATGAAGGAAGGCGATCATAAAATATCTATAATACAAATATTTCTGTTTCCAATTATGATTAAATGTTCAATAATATTTCTTAATGTAACTTTGTTATACTCTCTCCCTATACATACATATATATATATATATATATATATATATATATATATATATATATATATATATATATATATATATGACGCAGTTATTGAGAAAGTTCTCTGAAAAGCAACAAGCAGGTTTTCGATTCGGTGGAAATAGATTCGGTACATCTGCTTTTCTCTTGCATGCTTGTTTGTAATGGAAATGGAAGTCTTTTTATTCACATAATAGTCTTAAAACACTCTTTTCCGTCACTCTGTAAGAATGTTTGCAAGAAACTTTCAAGACTACTCTTTTGAAATAATTAAATGGGACAAAATATTTGAAAATTTAAATTTTGATAGCTTTAAATGAACAAATAGAGAAATATAATTTTCATATGAGTTGTTAGCAATAAAAAGGTTGTTAGTAAACTAACAATGAAGAATATTCTTAGTACTGCTAATAAAATTATCAAATTAACTAAAAAACATTATTGTTAAGTGGTTAGTGTCACAATATTAGATTGAAGAATTAATTTTGACATAAAAACCACTTTATAAGCGTTCAGTAAATATTTTTTATATAGAAACTAATATCTTCCACCATTAAATTTGATCCAAAATGTCTGAGCGTTCTAATATTAATTAATTATGTGTCCTTTTTGTTGACTTATTAAAATTAGTTAAGTAGATATAAATGGATTTGTAATTTTTGAATTATGCCGTCCTCATATTACTATCATCTTATCTTATTATTACATAAAAGCTGACTTGATTTCATATTTTTCTTTTTTTTTTAATCTCAGTTATATCGACTTCATAATAATAAGCTTTGAAAATAAAGCACGTATTAGCATTTTTATGGATCAGAGATTTTTGCATACCTACAAAAATCCATAATAAAAAAGAAAGAGAGAATTAAATGAAAAGCACAGCTGAAAATGAACATTTTATATTATTTAACATCACCAAATTTATTCACCGGTCTTTGTCGATGTGATTAGAAATGCATTTTTGAAAATGGTAATCACGTGGTAAGATCAACATCTGTTCTGTCAGCTTGAATGTAACCATTTGATTTCATTGCCACTGTGACATTCCAGCTGTAAATTGAATCCGTTGCTGTTACTTTTTTGATTCAGCTATCATTGACAAAATTTGATTAAAAGATTAATACTTTTGTTAATTAAGTTTTCTTAAATATTTCTCTTGTTTTACTCATACGTGATCGGTAAATTAACTATATTACGAATGATTTGAGTATGGGGATTTTCCGAGCGGTTGTCTTGAAATTGCTCAACATTCTGGTATATTCGCAGTGTTCCCACTTTTCAGTGACAGACGACAGCCTCATGTCTCAAGAATAGAGACGAACTCTGTGAATGGGGCTTTCTCGAGGAGAGGAAGTGAGAGTGCTGAGGAGTAAACGATGATGGTCGGCCTCCCAGGCAGAAGATGGGGGTGGGATGGAGTGATAACGGAAGAAAGACACTTCAAGAACCCAGAGAAAACACTGAGGAAGACCGAGAGGGATGGGAAAAGTTACGAGCTTTGTTATAAACAGAGTTCCGTGTGTATTCTCTGTCATCATCTCTCATTATTTTTTTTGTTTTGGTTTTGAAGGAGACTTTTTTTCCCTTGGAAAAGAACATTTTCCCTTCGTCTTTCTCTTAAGAATAAATAAAATATAAAAGATACAAATAAACACAAAAAGCCCACTGATTAGACGCTTTCATTTTAGACGCTTAAGGAAATGAATGGGTATCGAGCTTGTTTAAGAGGTTCATTCACTTTTATTTTACCAAACAAGATTCATGTTCATTAACGAACAAAAAGCACTATATTTACGATTTACTTATAAATGCTTCAGAAAAGAAATAAGGGGATGTTTTCAGAAAAAAAAAAACATTTGCATGCAATCATTTTTAGAGGAGTTTTAATTTACTTGTATTTGTTAATTTTTTTTATAAAATTCGAAATTTTTATTATTTATTACATTTAAATTTTCTTAAATATTTTAGGGCAAGCTTATTTAGTTAAATTAATACCGTAAGAGTGAATTCGAACTTAGAATTAAGAGAAATTTACTATGATTCTGGTGGCAAAAATAAATAAGTCATAAATATAGGTTTCACTTAAATTTCTCTTTGGGTGTTGAATTGTAGTTTTTTACAAAAAAAGAGAAATTACTCTTAGTATGAGTTCTTAAAATAAGAAAAATAATATATATATATATATATATATATATATATATATATATATATATATATATATATATATATATATATATATATATATATATATATATATTTCATTACATTGAAATTGAGCTGTTCATTGAATGTTCTCCCAAAACTTTTTTCTAATAATCTTTTCTAATTCTAAGTAATATCTGTGAACAGAAAAGCCACTTCAATTGCTTTTTATTGCGTTTTTTAGTCTTTTTCTTAGAGAATATTCGGACGGTCCTTTTTATTTTTAAACCAATCCATTATTAATTACATGCTCTTGGAGAAATTTCAATAAAATCAGTATCATTATAATTGAAGTTGTCTTCATTGCAGTTGCTTAATTCATTGCAATTGTCGGCACTCGAACATGGTAGCTTAGTCTGAAAAGCTATATATTAATCACTGTTCTAATTTGGAGACATAAAATATGTATCTGACAAAAACTTTGGTGATATTTTTATAATTTGATATATATCATACACGAAATACTGCTAGAAACGAAAGTTCGGATTAAAAATAACGAATTCATAATTAATGGCTTACCATGAATTCTAACTCTAAGCGAGTTCTAAAATTAAATGTGTGAACCACATGATATTAAATCACTTCTTTCTAATGAATGATAAAAACAGAAATATTAGTTAAATGACAATTGTACTGCAGGGAATTTTAGTCATTAGTTACGAAATAAGTAACATTTAAATTCTTGAAAGATTTTTCTGACTTCAGCTGATTTAAATGACGAAGGTGTTCTTAAAACTATTAAGTAGAGATAGCTTTCAACTTACGTATGACATCAGCACTTCTCACCGCGCGTTCGTATTTGTTCCATTTCCGTCTTTTTTATTTATTGTCTAAATTTAAATTGACAAGGTTTTTAAATACTTTAGTTTTATCCTGCTTGACATATTTGTGATGACTCAGTGATTCTTTTAAGATCTTTTCCAGAACATGGACATGTGATATTTCCCATATGACTTCACGTGATGAAATGGTTGTTTACACAATTATTCTTTAAGATTTTTTCATGAGTTTTAAAATAATGAATTAGCCATTTAGGAAATCAGCGAATGCTTTATAAATCACTTATGTGATTTCAAAATTATTTGAGTAAGATAATTTTATGTTTCTCTCCAATTCCTTTCGAGAACTATAACTGTTACTTTTATTCATACGATATTTGCTGCAAACTACCATTTGTTATTGATTTGACTGTTTATCGATTTGTTTTTCCACTAAGGGAAAGTGCTTCGATTTAGAAGTTAAAAGGATACTGGCTTTTAATCGGTGAAAAGAATTTTTTAAAATTTAAATATTGTTTTAGAATGTTTTATTTCAATCCAGACTAATGCGAATAATTTCTTGTACATATCTAACATGACTTTTTAATGTACACACTAATTAAAATTATTTGCAGAATACTGTCATATTTTAATTATAATAATATTATACAAATATACACATAATATTAAATTGTTTTATATTATATAAAGAAATATATTTTATAGTGACTTACGCATAAAAGCATACTGCTATAGAGTTATATGATGTAATTAACAATTTGCTTTTATGCAATCATGTTTCATGAAAGAATATAATATTTTAGTGTTAGATATTAATGGATACGTATATCAAAGCTATGACACACCAAGAAAGAATGAGGTATGTCTTTGAACCATATCATACCAATCTAGTAGGCTTTTCACTAATTATTAACGTGGTAACAGCAAAGAAAATTTTGTCAGCTGTCAGATGATATACTAATCTCTTAAATCGGTGGTTTTTATCAGTTTCGATGCTTAAAGAATTTAAGCAACTGCTTTTTATTAACTTATATAGCGGCATTATAGAAAATTTGGAAATGTTTTTGAGTCACTATTAAACCAAACTGGTGTTCTTTTCACTAATTATCATCACGATAACAGAAGCGAAATGTTTGATTATTGTCCCATAATATCCTAAACTCTTACATACAACCTTTACATATATAACGACAAAAGAAGATTCGAAAATGAATTTAATTGGACAAACTGTTTTGTTCAATATTTATATATTTGTATAAAAATGATTGTGTAGACTTACACGGTTATGAAACAACGCAATTTATTTAATCTTGTTTTCTTGCTGTAATAAATGTTAAAGAATTTTCCCAGAAATGTTATATGCAGTAAACCTATGCGATCATTTTCTCAATGTTGACCTTAATATTTGTGATCCACTTTAAGAAATAACATTTTCCCATCATTTCTGGCTATTCAAGTATATTTTGCAATCTTAAATCAATCATTATATTACTATGAATTAACATATTTCTCAACAATTCCATTTCAACAAATTACTTTCCACCTTTAACATAAAATATTAGAATTACAATTAAGTGTATCCTCAATTATTCATTTATATTTAGATGTAATTGTATTAAAATTTATATGATACATATACATACATATATACATATATATGTATATATATATATATATATATATATATATATATATATATATATATATATATATATATATATATATATATATATATATATTGCATGGATGTTAATATATGTGGCCTTGCGTTTCATTACAATAAAAATCAAAAAATTCACTTAAAGAAAAAAGACTAATCAAAATTAGACGATATTTCTAGGAGTATTTAAAGCAAAAATAGGCAGGCAGATTTAAACGTCAAAAAAATTCATATGAGCTTATAGGTTTTAGCTTCACTAAATTGTTTTGTGGTTTCGTCGCGCTTGAATGAAGCTGTTCTTACTTTTTATTAAACGCAATAATTATTTTGTTCCATGTTAATTGGTCGTTTTGACATTAAAAAGATATTAACAACAAGTTTTGTTCATTATTCATTTCTAATTTTCGAAGACAAATCATTAAAAAATTTCTTTTAATCCCTATAAATGCAAATTGAAGAAAACCTATTTAAATAATTAATTGATAGAAACAATGTATCACATTTTCAAATTAAGAAGGGAATCTAAAAATCAGAATGCTGTTAGTGTCAAATCACTTTTCTCAACCTGTTACTATAAGTCTATTAGCGACTGTGCCTTGTATAATACGTTACAGTACAACTGCTCTTCCTATATATGGATTTTTCTTAAGGACTAATGCATGATGTAATAATTTTTTAATACTACTATACAGTAAATAAATAAATGCAAATATTATTGAATCTAATGGGAATATGGAAGTTAAGTTTTCACCGTGCAATTTTTTTTCAGATCAATGTTTCGCAGACTATATATGTTTTTTCTTAAGGACTAATGCATGATGTAATAATTTTTTAATATTACTATATAGTAAATAAATAAATGCAAATATTATTGAATCTAATGGGAATATGGAAGTTAAGTTTTGACCGTGAAATTTTTTTTCAGATCAATGTTTCGCAGACTATATATGTTTTTTCTTAAGGACTAATGCATGATGTAATAATTTTTTAATATTACTATATAGTAAATAAATAAATGCAAATATTATTGAATCTAATGGGAATATGGAAGTTAAGTTTTGACCATGCAATTTTTTTTCAGATCAATGTTTTGCAGACTATATATGTTTTTTCTTAAGGACTAATGCATGATGTAATAATTTTTTAATATTACTATATAGTAAATAAATAAATGCAAATATTATTGAATCTAATGGGAATTCGGAAGTTAAGTTTTGACCGTGCAATTTTTTTTCAGATCAATGTTTCGCAGACTATATATGTTTTTTCTTAAGGACTAATGCATGATGTAATAATTTTTTAATATTACTATATAGTAAATAAATAAATGCAAATATTATTGAATCTAATGGGAATATGGAAGTTAAGTTTTGACCGTGAAATTTTTTTTCAGATCAATGTTTCGCAGACTATATATGTTTTTTCTTAAGGACTAATGCATGATGTAATAATTTTTTAATATTACTATATAGTAAATAAATAAATGCAAATATTATTGAATCTAATGGGAATTCGGAAGTGAAGTTTTGAGTGCAATTTTTTTCAGATCAATGTTTCGCAGACTATATATGTTTTTTCTTAAGGACTAATGCATGATGTAATAATTTTTTAATATTACTATATAGTAAATAAATAAATGCAAATATTATTGAATCTAATGGGAATATGGAAGTTAAGTTTTGACCGTGAAATTTTTTTTCAGATCAATGTTTCGCAGACTATATATGTTTTCTTAAGGACTAATGCATGATGTAATAATTTTTTAATATTACTATATAGTAAATAAATAAATGCAAATATTATTGAATCTAATGGGAATTCGGAAGTTAAGTTTTGACCGTGCAATTTTTTTTCAGATCAATGTTTTGCAGACTATATATGTTTTTTCTTAAGGACTAATGCATGATGTAATAATTTTTTAATATTACTATATAGTAAATAAATAAATGCAAATATTATTGAATCTAATGAGAATTCGGAAGTTAAGTTTTGACCGTGCAATTTTTTTTCAGATCAATGTTTTGCAGACTATATATGTTTTTTCTTAAGGACTAATGCATGATGTAATAATTTTTTTAATATTATTACATTTTCCCGATTACGCTAATTTCAAAATTTACTCAAAATCTGCATAAATTTCCCGTTTATGGACAAATAAATGGTTTTATTTAGTAGTAAATCACATTCTAAGACTAACTGTGGTATTCATTCTATTGTAAAAAATATATTTTATGAGAAAAAAGAGATTTCGTATGGTGCTCCCATATGGTAAGTGTGATTTCAGATTCTCGCTAAGATTGTCTTCAAATAAATTCAAATATAGTAAATAAATAAATGCAAGTATTATTGAATCTAATGGGAATATAAAAGTTAAATTTTGACCGTGCAATTTTTTTTTTTCAGATCAATGTTTTTCAGACTATATATGTTTTTTTCTTAAGGACTAATGCATGATGTAATAATTTTTTAATATTACTATACAGTAAATAAATAAATGCAAATATTATTGAATCTAATGGGAATATGAAAGCTAAGTTTTGACCGTGCATTTTTTTTCAGTTCAATGTTTTCATTTTTTCGTGTTTCTGATCCTCGTATGAGTGATGGCATAGAATACATTTTTTATTGAAAATGAATATAGAAATATGACAAAGGCAACTTGCATCATTCATTAACAATTAAATTGCACATTTTTTCTTGATGACAAGGTTGACGATTACTTTGCACCTTCAGTAGAACATATTTTAAAATCGGCAATTCTACAGGAAAAGAACAAAAAATTAAGATGACAAGGCATTATTATTGATTTTTTAAAAGCTTTAGTAATAGACGCAGCTTATTAGAATGCTGAAAACAATAACCACAATTTCATTTCTAGACTCTCAACTATGTTATTACATCTTAGATTCTACCTAAATTTTATTTGTTATTTCATTAATAAATTGATTTTATTATTATCATTATTGCTATTTTACAAATAGTTTTTAATAGATGAGGTTTTTCTGTAGTACAGATATCAAGGACAAGAAACCATGTTAAACGAAAATAATAGAAATATTTTCAAAATATTAGAAATACATTTGTTAGAAATATTTCAAATTTTTAAGAGTATAAAGCATAACCTTAAACTAATGATGTGAATGATATAGAATCATGAATTTTACATTTGAATGCATAAATTTTTCTGTTCTCATTTATTTTCTTCAATAGTTATTTCGACATGAGAATAGTTGCTGCTTAAGAAATCAATGATATTAACAGTATAGGTTTTTTTTAGTTCTTTTTTTGAAAATAACCCGTTTTACCAGTCACGTGGGCCAAAATTGTAATCTAATTTTTATTATTTTTATTTATTTCCTTCCCTCCCAATAATAATAGACACTTTTCAGCTATTCTTCTTTTGCCGGGAAATAGAGTTAAGAGGATTTAGGTGTTCCCCAAAAAAAGCACAGCCCAGAGGAAATGGTTCCCAAATAACCTTGCGAACATTCAGGCGAAACGGAAAGAAACCTTATTATAGTGATGTTGCCCCCATGGCCCCTCTTCGTCGAAATTGCACATCCTGTCAGAAAGGAATCTCTTCTTCTGACTAAGAGAAGACCGACGAATTCTCAGAATAGAGCATTTCAAATGAAGTGAAATAATTTTCTTGCTGCACGCTCAGAGCAAACGCGATAAATGACTTCATTGTTCTGAAAATAAAAATAATCGCCTTTCTTTTAATGATAGAATTATTTTATATTTGTCTTAAGTTTTGTAAATGACTGTCGATAATAATGTAGATTCTTTTCTGGGAAATTTTCAACTAAAAAACAGCAAACAAGAACGAAATTTATATAAATGTTGAATTTAAAATGATTAATATCAAAGCTCATTTTTATTGCAATCGAATGCGATTTACTGGTGTAAAACATCATAAGCATATTTGGTCGAATATATTTCCAGAATAAAAAGGCATATTTCATAGAAATTTGATTTTATCAAAAATGGGAATGAAGCAAAACAACACACAAATATTGTGTTTCTTGAATGTGTTAGTGCAGCAAAAAATTGTCAATTATACTTTCATATTAACAACTATTTAAGAACATTTATTATTGTTTCTAACAAAATTGCATTAGATTTTTTAAAAAATCAAAGGTAAAGCATATTTTTGTTAGAATTATTAAGCAAAATATAGTAAAAATTGTGCTAAGAAATTCATAAAATTCATACTCTTAAAAGATAAAAAGGATTATCAATATGATTGTGAGTAAATGAAGTATTTCTATTAATTAGTATTTGGTAAAATATTTAAAACAGTTTTTTTTTACGTCTGGGCAGAGAGTTCTTATTAGTGACTTTTTGTTATAACTACATAATGTAAAAATACGTCTATTCTTCTGCAAATTTTCAACTAAAAAAATGTAATCTCTATTCTTCTGCATATTTTTAGGCTAGTTTTTATGTTAATGTCATATTCTTCGAATCCCATATATAAAATCTCTGATTCTCTCCAAATGTCTCTTTTTTGGGTTAAAATCTGAAGATTGATGTGGTGTTCTTAAGACATTGGAGCAATATGAAAATATCAGAAATGCACTTCCGTATATGAAAGTTCATTATCTTGATAGGAAAACAAAAAATATTTCCAATTATCTAAACTTTGAGATGATTTTTAATTGTTTTTTAAGACATTCAAAAAAGAATTGTTATTCATTAGTCATCAATAGATTTCAAACTATTTAGTCCTGAAGCAGACATACCATGCTTTACTGTTCCTCTTAAGTTCTTCAGTGTAACTTTACACCCACAGAAAACAAAAAGATTGACTGAATTTGAATTGAATTGAACTGAAAACTGACTTTATTATCTCATCAGAAAAGAAAACATCATTTTAATATGATTTAAGTTTACTTAGTATCGATTTTGTATACTAAAAGATAAAGCTTTCTTGTTTGTGTTTTGAAAAAATGATTGGTTGGATTAGATTTCTGTCTAATCCAACCAACCGGAGCCTCCATTGAAATTTTCAGGTTAAATTGAAATAAACTTTTTTTATAAATTCTGTAGAAACCTTGCTACACTCAAACATAATCTTTTTTACTTTATATCTTTGGCTACGGTGAGTCAACTTTACTTTAATAAACTTTTATTATTATATTTTCGATAAAATTTCCGACTTTAAAGTGTTTTGTTATATATTGTATAGAAGAATTTAATAATTATCTAGCTTAGTAATATTTTAAATTGATTTGTCACTGTTGTGTCGAAAAATAATCATATGCAGTGTTGATAGAAATCAGAATATATGAAATAGTGTATATAGAAACGACAAAAAAGCAGTTATTAAGAATTATTGTTTCCTTTCAGAGATATGCAAGTCTCACACGGCAATTTCATACTCTAAATGAGGCAGTTTATGAACTAGTATGGCATTCATTCCCACTAGCGTTGAAACATTGTTTTCAAGCCCTGAATGTCTTTATTTAAGAGTTACATTTCTTTTCCTCACAATGTTTAATATTCAGATGTTTCAGAAATGTTATGTAAGGTTGAGATCTGGAGATCTTCTTTGATAGCATAACAACCAATTACAGGTCTTAGCTGTCTCTACAGCATACTTTTTCCAACCCAGTCTGTCCATAGAGACACTTTGCCAGTTCCTAACTTTCAGTATCTTGAGGTCATTTTCAGTGTCAACGAGTAATCTTGTCGATGGTCTTCCTCTGGAACGGGATACTTCGGGGTTTTTAAACGTTGATATTCTAGTGAAGTTGTTTTCCCGGCTTTTCCAAACATAGCCAAGCCATTGTTGCTCCTGATAACCTGGGTAATCTGAAGCTGGTTATACAGCCTAAACAATTCATTATTATATCTGGTTCGCCAGCAACCCTGTTCCTAGATCTGGAGATGTGGTTGGTTAAATTATCCACTGAATATCTTTAATTTGCAGAAAATTGTAAACCAGAGGAGCTCTTCTTATCAGCGCGTTGTCATCTATTAAAATGAAAATAAGACGGATTGCGTACCCCGAAAAACAACGTAGAATCCCAACATCTCAACTTCAGACAACAGATATGAGAAATTTGGAAGACTTCAGAACCTTTAATGTTTCAAGAAAGTAGCAGATTTGATAAATCTCTAAGGAATTTATCACTTTATAAGTGATAATATTAATTCTAATTATCTTAAACATAAATATAATAAAAGGAAATTTTCACAATTTTCTATTTTAAATGCATGAATATTTCATTGTCTATACAGAAATTATGTAATTCAAATCATAATTTTACTCAAGGAATTGGACTTTGAATCATTACTGTGGAGTTTCAATCATTTACATTTGCATTTTTATGCCTTTAACTAAAAGTAATAAAATCAATTACCTTTATCCATGCACAAATTACAATGTGACGCTTTTTTATTAAATTATTCGATTTTAAAAAAACATTTTTTTAAATTTTTTGGATGTTATCACCTTTAGTTTAAATATATTAAACATAATTATATTTCATTTTAATATAATTACTATATGAAACAAAATTATAAAATAAAAGTTATGTGAAGAAAAGTTAGAGAAATTTTTTTTAAACCTTAAGATTTCCAAGCTTATAAATCTTAAAACTTCAAAATTTAAAGGTGATCAAATGACTACTATATAAAAATTTAAGAGAGAATTTTGATTGCCTTTTGATATATATACATCAAGGCAATCAAATTAATTATAAGCAAACACAAACACTCATTTGAATATTTATTCTATTAGTAATTTATTCGCAGGTCAAAATTGATAGTTTTTCCTCGAGCAATTTATGCAACCATTTGCATTAACACGTTTCATTAAAACCGAAGTAAAATAAAAAATTTCCTCGCTTTACCAATTACAGCTAATGTTGCAAAGCTCATCAAAATAAATCCCGCTGTTTGATCGAATATATTTTCCACAACATTTGTGTTCGACCGTTTACTGATTTAATAATTATAAATAAAAAAAAAATTCTAATTTTTGAATCGCATTGAGCGATCTAAGCATATTATTGGTAAAGAGACATTTTGGAAGAATTACACAGGTTACTATAAGCTCTGAATTTTTATGGATTCCACCAGGGTGCCAATTAAAATAATCACCTGTGGTTACGGAAGGCAACTTCCTAAATAAAACGTTCCTTTTTTTTTCAATGGTACGTTAAAGCAAAATTAATTCCAGGTCTAACTTGGCTTAGTAGAAGGTTGACGATATTTGGAGTGGAAAATTTTCAATTTGATCCCAGCCACAATTGACAATGGGGTTGGATGTAGAATTTCTATTTTTCAAATGCACAGCTGTCGAGGTGGAAGCTCTTGAAAATATACACAATTTAAAACGTGATATATATAGTAACTATTGCTCACTATCTGTGAAAAGATCTCCCGAAAGACAATAAAATCCAGTGGATATTAAATAATTTTAAAACAATCTTTGACTAATAAGTTGATTTATTCTAATTAAAGGCATATGAAAACAAATTTAACAATATGATTATTTCAAAGATTTATGGGTTTTATGTAGAATCAGCGTGTTCAGTTGTAGATGTGTGAATCTGACGTTTAAATATTATCTTTAATCTCTAAATTATTTTAGGAGATGCGATCTAACCATAAGTATTGAAAACGCTTATAAATACTTTTATAAATATTCAAATCAAATAAAAGATTTATATTTGTTTACAAACTAATTTTTGTATATATAATGTTAACTATTTTTAAAAACTCTAATTCGAAAGAGTAAACTCTTTATCGAAAAAGAAAATGTACTTATTTGTTGAATTACCCAGAGGAAAAGCTGTACAGTCAAAATTCTTGGATATGAAACACAGAAAGGCCTTTAAAAGTAGATATTTTTCCCATAAATAAATATATAAATTCAATTACTTTCTCACTTAACTGCATATAAAAGTCACTAACTTTTTTTTTTATCAATGAACATGAATTCTATGAAATTCTTTCAAAAGTTTTCAACCAAATGTTTCTTATTTCAAGATCTCAAAATTTTCGTATTAATCTGAATGGTTTGATATTGATAAACGTAAAATGTATTTTAATGTAAATCTGTGATTAATATTTTTCTTCTAAGATTAATTCATTTCCTTTCAAATAAGTAATTTTTTTATATATATTTACTTTTATTTTTAAATTATGTTTGTATACTTATAATTATTTTTACTTTTATAAATTGTGAAATTATTTATCTTTTGTAAGATAGTTTTAAAATTCCATTATAAATGAAAAATTCGATATTAATCTAATGGGATGTCATATTTTAATCTTGATTAGATTAATCTTACAAATTTTAATGTTAATTATTAGAAAGCATGATATTTGTAAATGTAACTTTATAATGTATTTAAGTAATCTTTATGATTACAATATAAATGTTAATTTTTCAACACAAATTTCAAGAAAACAAATATTAATGAAACTAGCATTGGAATTTTTCTATCATTCTATTTTTTGAAAATACGTCTGTAAAATATTATGTATTTCCTATTAGCAACTAAACCAAGCTCTTAAATCATCACAAGAAACTAATTTTTTCAAAAACAATTTTGTTTTAATTTTGTCTATTAATGGGACACTGTTGCTGCGAATCTGTTTAAATCCAAAATATCTCTGATTCTTATTCTTCGAATGCTATCCAAACATTCATTAGATTCATAATTTTTTTTCAAAAATCGATAAAAAAAATAAGATACTTAAAATATGTCTAAATCTAAAATAATTTATTCAATCGTGAATTGTTCTTCCTGACTGGAAATTGATTAAAATAGACTTCCTGACCACATAACTCTGCCAAAAATTGGGTAAGACAAATCTTTATAAATTACTATTTAAAATCTCATATAAAAATGTCTTATAAAAATTATAACTTGAAGTAAATAAAATATTGAAATATTTTTAAACTATCCATTGATAAATTTCTTATTCAAGTACCCCACAATGTAGTTACAACAACTTGAATGGTCTTACAATAACACTTAAATTTCTTATTAGGGCTTACAGAAGTCTAATAAATGTTTAAATATTAAAGTGAAGTGAATTTGAATAAATTTTGATCTTTGAACTTTTTAAGTTATATACTTTTTTGTTATACGTCGTATCTAAAATATTCCAGATTTGTTAGATTATATTGTTATTGTAATTCAAACTGTGTTTACTTAACACCCAATTTAAACAAATAAATTTTGGTTACTAATTTGCTATTGTTTTATTACTCAAATATAAATCTGCAAGTAGTCATGTTCTAATATTAGGTTGCTATAAAAAATGGAAAATAACAATTTTTTTATCAAGTTTTTGAAATGAAGGTTATTTAAACAAAATTTTTGAAACAGTAGCAAACCAATGTGTTGTGACAATCTCATGGCTTTCCAATATGGTTCTTCATTTTGAAATAATTGAGCAGTTTCTAATTATATTACAAATTTTTCGTTTAAATGAACAAATATTGTTTATGATCCCTAATTTCAAATTATAAAGTTTTAAAATCGATTGTGTCAAGATACCTTTCCAGAGAAAGTTGTGAGATAGTTATTAATGTTTTAAGACAACTTAGTATGTTTAGTTTTGAAAACTATGATGTGTATATTAATTAATTTAGTATAATACACACAAAATAAAGACTCTCTAAAAAATCAAGTTGTAATCTAATTCTAATTTAACAACTTTGCTTTATAATATTTCGTCAAATAAATCAAAAAAAATTTCATAAGAAATGAAAGAAATCATTGTGAATATAGAAAGTATTGTATTCATTAGAGACCACGCAAACCTTACCTATTTCGAAAAGTATTATTTATTAGCCAGTTTGACATTTATAGACTTTTTTAAAAAAACCATAAATGCTAAAACAAAACGAATGATTCATTTTCCTTGAAAAATACCTTGTAATTTATGAAAAGATCATAAACCAGAATATGTGGTAGCAAAGAAAGTATGCATACCATCATATTGAGTAATTACCTCATTTCAATATTTTTAATGTTAGTGGCAATTTCTGATCAATTTACGACACTTGACTAATCATCGTAGTTGCCATTCTATTAAAAGTAAAAACATAAAACTCAGGAGCATTTAACATCACGGGTCACAAATCAAGCGATTGAAATTCGAAAGGGCAGCTGAAGGAATTCCGAATGAACGAAGATATAAATAAAAGTATAACGACAGTGAAATTCTGTGCTTCTAGTTTATAAAATAAAAACTTCACTTGATGTATTTTTGCTTGAATTGCCTCCTTTTCTCCGTCAAAATACAGTTAATATTTCCTGTAACGCATGCTTTTATTTCTTTTTATGCACACAACATTTGCAAAGTTCTTTTTTTTTTTTTTTAATTTTAAATTCGTTCTATCACGTTGGCAAAAAGAATGTGATTGAAAGGAACACAACGCGTTTTATATCATTTCCTTTAAAACTTAATGGAAAAGTTTATATTAAATGTGTGAGTACATGAACTGTCTAATTTACGACACAAATATTCACGCTATTCTCTATTGATTAATATTTCTTCAATACTTTATTTATAGTTAGATTTTAAATTAAAATATGCCTTATCTATCGATTGATTGTTTCATAACAACCAAAACCTAAAATATATTTTTAATTTATTGATAGCTATTTTAATAATGCCTCATTTTAGAAGTCACTAATTTATTTAATCCTAGTGACTTTTTTTCTATTAATAAACATCTACATTATTAATATAAACTAAAGTTATGTTATGAATAACAGCCGCTTTCATATTGGTAGTAATACTTTTATTAGTATCTCCACTTTGAAACAACAATAAATCAATGCAATCCTGACATTTTTTCTGTCATCAGGAACGAGTTGATTGGGGTAGGGTAGGGCTTGATACTGTCATGTTTTATGATTGTAATTTCGACAAATTATGGACTTTATCAGACAGCCTACAGCATTACAACAATTTAGAGGCATGTCTTCCGAAAACGATGATATCAGCATATCTATTTTGCACAAACTTAAGAAGTCTTAGACCCACGACGTCTATCTTCAGTGGATCCCATCACATAGGAACATCAATGGTAATGAATTCTCTGAGAGACTGGCCACAGAGGGTGGTGAGAATGAAACAGCTCGGGCTCTCCTCTTAAGATTTAAATTAAATTTAATATGGGGAATTCTGCCTACGCATCACTAGTACACAGGAAAGTCCTTTGACATTCTGCTGGAAATCAAGTGTGATCGTGAGTCCTAGACTGCTTTAATTAGACTGACAAGCGATTACCTTAAGTGTAGTTTCTTTGACAATGGCAGAAAAATCTACCATACTTGTAAAAACTGCTGTAATCATCCAGAACCACTGGATCATATTCAGGATTACATCGAACTATCTAAGAGAAACTTCACATCCCATCCCATTATTATAATAGATTTTTGTTAGTAAACAACCTTCTGGAGCTGATGTAATATATCTCAGATATTTAGAGGGTAAGTAACAACACAACAACAATCCATCCATGTTTACAACGTTATTTAGTGATGTTTAAGATGCCATACATGCTATTAGATCGTAAAATCACAGGTGAGAATTTGTTGGCATAATAGCCTCTACTTAGTAGCTTCTGCTAGACGATAGATAGCAACTTAGAATTAATATTAGTTTAATAGATAACAAATAAAATGTCTAACAAATGAAATTTAATTTAGTTTGGAAGCAAATAAAATTATCTTTGTTATATTATGCTTTGCATTGAAGGTAGTTTTAAAAATGAAAGGAACCCTATCTAACTGTATAGCAAGATAGTAACTCTATATAAAAGTATAGTAGTGTTATAAAGGTAATCATCACAATCATTTTTAAATCACGCCTATTATCTAATTCGAAAGTAATCAATTTATAGAAATTTTTGACATAATTCTTAGACAAGTGCGTCCAAACACCTTTCTCCCGCTTTCTTAGTGGCCATTTAAGAAGCTTTGTCTTTCAGGGTAGTGAAAAAACCCATGCAATTTGTCCGAAATGTAACCAATATAGCAAGACTTCTCCGTCACATATTCTTTGGTATCTACATTTGTACTATGAAGACCCATTAGATTTATCTATGTTAATTTATAACTTTCTAAAAGTGAATAAACTCGTAGATCTCGTCTAACAGAGGCTGGACACGAAGATAAAAACAACAATAACAAAATTTTTAAGTGTGATTACTATATTTTTAAATGAAATCTATTCAAAAAATTGATATTAAAAAAGATCATTATTATGATTTTATCAAGCTATCGCAAGATTTAGACAAAAAATGTGAAAATTAAGATTTTTGTGATTATAATAAATAAAAAATTATTAAATGTATTATAAAATTTAATTTGAGGTCCCCATTATTCAGAAACATATCCCATTACAGTTCATTACCAATAAAATATTATATTCTATAATATTTTATGTCGTTCGAGAATTGATATTTTTAAAATATTTAAATAGTAATAATCAAAATTTTATCAGAATTATTTAAATAAAGAGAACCAATATAAAATCATTTTTATACAGTTAAAAAATTTAAAAGTGATACGTTTTAAATTCTTGGTGAATAATCATATTAAAATGTGCATTTTAAAATTTGTTATATTAAAAACATTTTATCTTTGTGAAAAAATATTCTATTGTAATGATGTTTGTATTATTTCTTTTAAAATTCTATCGGGAAATTGATATTTATGGAATATATTTTTAGAATTATTTCATTTTAGAAATTTTCTAAAATACTTTTAAAAATTCTGGAATATTTCCTTTTAGTATCTAAAGGGAATCATAGAATGGTAAAAAGAATAATAAACTTCCTCTCTATTCAACTGAATAGATGTACTCGTCTCACAAATTACCCAATTTTAGTGACAAGATATTCAGCTAAAAATGGCTGAGAAAACGTTGATCCGTTCCATATAAATTAAAAGTTGATTTGCGTTACTTTATGGGATCCTTATATGGAGTTCCTTTAGGTCAGCGAACTCTGCAATGGGCTAAAATCAAGAGTGCGGAAATTTAATGTCATTTTATGACAAACATCAATTTACAGTGACTGAAAGACTGCTTTCTGCAAAGTGTAAACAATCAGAAAACAATACAGAAAATAAAATAAGACTGTTATAACAGCTGCCTTGTGAAAAATAATTTCTCTTTCACTGGTTGATAATTCTCGCTGAAACTTCAGTCTTTTTATTTCATCATGTTGTTCTATTTATTCGTTCTATTTCGTTTCTCTCAAATTTATTGAGCAAAGCGTTAAGATTGTTGGTTAAGATTGAGATCTAACTTTCTCTAAAGACATTTTGTATAGAAAAATTTACTCAGGAAATATTTTAATATTGCAATCTAAAAAGATTGCAACTTTCTTCGAATTTCGAAAAACGATTAAATTTTTATTTAGTTAAATCTTTACGTATTGAATAGCTACTAAAATTTGAATTCTTACTATGTTTTTTTTTTTTATCTTCAAGTATAGTGAACAGCAATTAATTTCACATCATTTTACAAAACTTTGATGATGCTGTTACCATAATTTACTGGTTACCTTGGAAATAAATTTAATTATTCACTGTTGATGTATTAAAATTCGTAACTTTACAGATATTCGCACAATATGTATTTGTATAACTATAATACTTTTTAAAATTATTTTAATAATTTTATCTTTTCTCGTTTTAATGAAAAAATAAAGAACTATTGTTCTTGACATTTACAGATATAGAAAAAGTGCCTATGTGTTGATTTTTGTTTTATTTTTCTTTTTGCTTACCTCTTGAAAAATCATTTTAAAGCATTTTAAAAATACTTAAATAACATCTGCAAAGTTCAATGTTTTTTTTTCTGAATAGCGTTGCTTTGACTTTTATTCTTGATAGAATTGCATCAATTTTAAAGTATTTTGATTTTCGTTATCCCCTTGAAATTTACAATTTTTATAATCCTTTAAAAAAATAATAATATAAAGAAAATTGTCAATTGTTTCCATTTTTATTGTTTATTAAAATCTAACTGCAAGAAATCAACAATTAATAAATTATAAATTTGTCTCATTATATATATATGGAAAATGAAGCCAATATATTCTGAACATCAAAGAAAATAATTTAATTAAACTGCACGATAAATTAAATTATTTCTTTTTCGTTAAGTACACTGATATGCAATTTTATGTTGTTGTTGTTGTTAATCCTAGATTGCTTTCTGCGGGGACAAAGGACATTTCCAGACTGTCCTTGGTGTTCCGTCAATATGGCCTCCCCTGAACATATTTTAACCTGCCTAATTTTTAAAAAAACGATGTCCTTCGGGACCCATCATATTTTTTAGACATTTTAGACATTCAATTAAATTCGTTATCCCCTTGAATAACGAATGTCACCAGTTTGGTTTTATGGGAGTTGTCTACCCTAGCCAGACAACCTGAGATAAGAAACAATAACAACCAGCCTAGATTGTTCAATTCCAATACTAGACTAACTCTTTCAAGGCATTTTTTAATTCCGACACATCTCGTGAAACAGGCATTATTATATGTAAATATGTATACCTTATTTTGCAAATATTCCTAAAATCAGATATCCTGCGGATTGAAATTGAGGGATATCTATGATCGTGAAACTAAAAAGTTGCTGGAGATGACTATATCAACAAAGTGTTAATTCAGGCATGGCCGAAAACTTTGGGCCACGTGTGGAATGGCCCCAACTTGCATCCTAAAAATGTCACTATTGTGATATCACCAGTCACAATGTCACCAGTGATATTTTGTTGCTGCAACTCTGGAATAACTTAATTCTACAGCATTGATTCACAATGGAGCACTTATGACAAAGAAATGCGAAGTGACTCTTCGAAAAAGTTCAGACCAAGAACAAATGTATTGTCTATGTTTCAGCAAGTAATGACTTCTGTTTTGTGGAGAAAAATACTGGTGCCACATTGTGAAGACATTTGCGATTGGGTCACCTCTAGGTTGCCCACTCGGTGGATTCAGTTTTTAATGTTAATATTTCCTGTTAAAAAGAAATTTGCCTTACCCGTGTATGATATCTGCATCTGCTATCCGTTAAAGAAAAAATTTTTAAGTTAACAAGCAGTTGCTCATCTGCCAGTTGCAAAACAGATGTGTTAAAACTGATATGAAAATGCCAGCAGAACAAACTGCTCCAGTTTAAGAGCTATGCTTTTGGTAACTTCACAGTGTAAGCAATACTTCTTGCAATATGCAATGGTTGTCAGTAATCGCATAATGCTCTTATGATACGAATTCACAAGGAACAAATGTTTAACTAAATAATTGCCCAAGGATTGTTTTTTCGCATTCATTTTATCTAATTTTTCTTACCAATCCAAGTACACTTTTTCGGAACAAAGATCTCATCTTAGCTTGTAGTTTTATCGATAAATTCACAGTCTCAACAGCAATTTCCTCATTAAGATAAAATAGTTTTATCATAATAAATCATTCTTTCATTGTAAGTGTCACATGTTGGCACGTTGGAATATCTGATTGAATAAGCAATCTTCCAAAACTGCTTTTTAAAATTTTTCCCGTCAACAATGCTTAACATGTAATGTTCTGGGATCCATGCTCCTATTGGTTAATCCTATGAATTATGTAAAGTGCAATAGCTCTTACATTCAAGTGTTATCATTCATCTTTTATAATGCTTTTCACAGCAAAGTCTTTATGCCGATAGTTTTCATCATACACTCATCTTGTCCAAACACCATTTGTATTTTTACGACACGCTAATAAATGTTTTCAACAATATAAATTAGGTGTTTCTATTTGAAAATTTCGAAATTACCTTACTATAACCATAACTATGTGCTTTGCAGTGTGCAAAATCAGGGCTTTATCTTCAGCACATATCTTCAGAAAACAAGCCTGACATTTTGGTTCCATGGACTGTGAGGGAGGTCTAATCGTACAAAGGTCTCATATAAAAAGAATGTTTTTGTTTTCGTACTAAGCAGAAACTTCAGTTGTACAATAATAAGTTTAGCAAAAAGGACGTTCCAATCACATTATATCATAAAAATTTATCAAATTAATGGCTTTAAATCGATATTATTGGCAAAATTGGCCATAAAATTAAATTTTTTATACATGCCCAAATATTCCTTCGAACATTTGTTCGTCAGTATGAAATATTCAAGATCAAATCACTGTGATACAACTTCATGGATATTATTAGGAGCAATACGTTGTAAAACTGAAAATATAATATTTGGGACACGTTACAACATATTCAATTTTGAAATATTAAGAAGTGCAGAATATTTTTAATTAAAGTTTGAATATATGTTTAACTTAACAAAAATTTGTATTTATATGAACAATATCGTAGCAGATAGTCCAATACTTGATGATTATTTAATATGCTTAGACATCCATTGCATATTCTCTTCAAGGAAATCTTTACATGAGCAAGTGAGGCATATTTATGTCATATATAGTTTTCTAATAGTTATAATTACGTAAAACAATGATCTGTGATTGGACTTAATTTTTTTCATTTTGAAGAATATGGCTTTATCGCTGAATTATACTGAAACCATTCGCATCTTTAAAAATGATGCCAAAAATTATATCACATTATATTTTCACAACAAATTAATATCTATCCTTATGCATATTATTTCCCAGGGACCTCAAACTCACGCATTTCTGAAATAAAAGTCAAAAGGGTTGCTGACCCTTATTTAGAAAGGAAAAAATAAAATTGAAAGATTAGACTTGAATATTCTTGTGCATGCGCAATAAGGATGTGATAAGAAATCACAAATGTGAATTTATTAGATCCCTTGTGAAACGACGCAAATTTTTATCTCAGTGAAGTAAAACATGTATCTGCGTTCTAATCCAAGTCTTTTGAAGCTCATTTTGCATTAAATGTTTACATAAATTAACATAAACTGAAATTATAGTCTCTAAATTATATAAACTTTGTTTCAAATATTTTTCAAAATTTATTTCTAAATGTTCAGAAAATGTTCTTGGAAATAAGATATTAAAGGAAATGATTATAAAAGATTAGAACAGAATATTCTTGTGAATGAGCCATAAGAATACGATAAGAAAACGCAAATTTAATTCTATTAGGTTTCTTACGAACATTTTATCTCTCAAAAGGAAAACTTATATTTGTTCCATTCCAAGTCTATTGAAGCTCTTTTCATATTGTATATTGATTTATAAACAGATATAATTAAAGTTAATATAAAAATTTAAATTGGTTTTATAAAATATGTAAGTATTGTTCTAAACATTTTTAAGCTTTATTTCTATATATTTATAAAATATTTTTGGAAAGAAGGCGTGAAAAAAATAATAAATGATAAAATATCGATAAAAATTGTCTCAATTTTCAAGAAGATATAAATAATAATTTTTTACTTATACGTTGACTAAAGATATCTGTGAAGAAAATTGATATGCATGATGAAGACGTATACAAGCAGTGAAATTCTGTTTTTAGACAATAAATTGATTTATGTTTTATGTGATTACTTCAAATCTTGAAAGCAAGAAATAATAGAAGCATATTTGATTATTTCAAACAGCTGATTAAAATTAGGAAATAATCATTCAAACAATATAGAAGTTTTGAAAGATTAAAATTTCTAATTTTTGATATGTAATTGACTAATTTATCATGATTAAAGGTTTTAAAAATGCATTTTATTCTTTTTAAAATTATTCAAAGTCGAAAATTGTTTTAATTCATTTTACGAAATTGAATTTTTCTAATGCATTCAGATGTTTGTATTTGATCAGTTATATTACCATATTTTATGTAATCAAAATTGTAATGATGTGTTTTTAGCCTCTAAGTTAAGATGACTTTTCCAATAAAACACCTTTAATAAAGTTTATTTATTTATTTTATTTTAGTATTTTTCAAACTGAAAGCAAGAAAAATTGTTGATATTTAAAGTAACATTTGAAAATTTGTGAAAGCGATATAACTCTGACAAATGGATAAGAGTCACCTCTTATCTATTGACGATAATGTCATCGATTGATTAATCTTATCGATTGATAATCTTATCAATCAGATTGATAAGATTGGTAATACTATCAGTAAGATTGATGTCTTAAAAATGCTACGTATATTTTTGTACATAAAAATATTTTTTATATAAAATGTAAATGCATTTTGCATAGTAAAAACTTTATTTAACATAATTATAAAAATGTGTTCAGCAAATCCTTTAATTTGCAAGAATTTTAAATTAAAATCAAAAGTACTTAAGAAAAATACTAAAGCAATTTATTTTAGAATGAAAAAAAGGGAAAGATTTGTTGGGAAGTCGCTTTAAAAGTAGGTCCAAATAAAATTTTTATGTAAAAAATATCTGTTTGATTTTTTATATAATGGAAAATAAATTCTGGTTTACGAAATTGATATACGTTTGATTTAAGCTCGTCATTTTTTTTTTTTTTTTTTTTATCAAATAGAATTCGGGAACATACACTACTATTATACAATAGTCATAAGAAATTTCCCTTTGACAGTATAGAAGAATATAATTTAATTTAATGTATAAAAATCTGCCTGCCATATACATCCAATAATACTCATAATTAATATGATTACTCTTTTTTTAAGAGTATAGGTATGTACATATAACTATATTTGATTAAAGTGATTCTCTTTTTTTAAAGATTGATAGAATTCAATTAAAAGCTAAAATAAAACATCTGAATAAATCGCATGAAAATAGCAGAATAGCTATGAAAATCTTCAGCAATGTTTGCAGAAAACAAATTATTCGATAAAGCTTATATTCATTTGGACGAATCTAAGTAAGTTAAATGTAGGAATTTTATAGTTTGAAATTAATCTATTATATATTTCAAATATATATTTCGCAGCGTTATTTTACAATAGATTAATTTACAATAAATTGAATTAGTTATTGATCTTCATTTATTTTCAGAAATCATAATAATGATGATTTTCGTAAATTGGAATCTTCTTCTAACTTTACAAAAAAAAATCTTATACTTAATTAGCTTAAATTTAATAAAATTTTTATTTAATTCCTAATTTATTTTTAATATACGAAATCATACTTTAACTAAATATACAATTTTCAATTATTATTATTATTATTGTCTTACATGAATAATTTGATTGAAAATGCTTATAGATATTTCTATTTTTTTTTCTGTATTTGAAGAATAATTATTACATTGAATGATAATATAATGAAGTTTTATTTGTGATGCGATTATAAAATGTGAGATTTATCACGTCATCATTAAAAATTATCATGCCAATGATACTATACAACTGTAGCGACTCAAAAAATGCGTTCTTTTGATAATTAAACAATTTAAACTATTTCCTTATAAATAGGAAAAAGTAATCGTTATAATATAAGAAATTAAGAAAATTGAAATTTGACAAATGTATTAATGAAAGACCATGCATTTTCTGCAATGCACTGTACATTAGAATATTTCCCAGTCATGTATTGCTGTTATTTTTAAGACACTTTCCTCAAAATTGTGTTTGTGTGGAACAATTTTTTTTCTAATATTATTTGAAATAGAGATATGTATGACTATCAGTTACTTCTTGATTACGCAAATACAGATCCTATCAAAAGATACAAAAATGTGGAAAAAAATTCATAAACAAAATATTTGACATGAAAATAATCATTTACGTTTTAGAATTTTATCATTATTCTGTAAAAAATATCTAACGAAATAATGGGTGTTCAAAAAGCTTTGCTGGTGTGATTATTTCTTGTTATTCAAGTACTTATTTGGAAATCGAATTAAAGTTGTTTACCTCGAAGTGCAAAGAATGATTTTAAAAAAAAATAAATAAAAAACAAAAATTAAAAAAAACTTTTATCTGAACATATACAATCACAATTTAACTTTTTTATTTATTACTATTATCTTAGATAGCTATCTGGTCTAATCTGCTTTGATTCTTAACAACAAATGCAGCATTCTAAAATTTTAAAGCTTGGTTTGGTCGTCTGATTTGAGGCCTTTTTATCCGAAAATATCGTCTGTTTTTCTGGTCTTATAAACACGTCTCAGCTCGAAAAGCAGAGTTTGACGTGACGGGAGAACAGTAAAACGTTGTTTATCTTAAAGTCTAATTTTAAGTTCTCAGGATAAGAACTCTGTCTAGAACAAACTTTTCAGAATGTCAAGAGTGCTCTTGAAGTGCCGACATCTGTGTTTTATTTGCACTTCTGCCGCGGTTTCGAACATAAGTCAGAAAAAAACGAAACAACAGAAAAGAATATTTTGCTTATACAAAGAAAACCTTATGCACTTTTATCAACATGGATTTCTTTAAAGAATTAAAAGGAAAGGAGTACATTTCCTTTTCATAATAGTATTTTAAGCCGTCATCTCAAAGGTATAAACATTTGTAAATCCAAGATTGAAAACAAGACCATGGTTACTGTCCAGAGCTGTGTTCACCGAAACCTGCGATTTTAATGACATACCAAGCATTGAATTATGATTAAGTATTATATAAACTGTTAATAAGATGGCAACAGAGCGATATATTATTACTAAACACCATATTATTATTTTTATTAAAATAAATCTAAGTATTAATTTTTTTATTTTAGACTGAAATAAATAATAAAATGTTGATGGAATAAATTTTAAGAATTTTCACATACTTCAGTAGGTTTAAAAGATTGTATTTTTCCATATTAATTAAATTTAAAATAATTAATATGGAAAAATACAATCTTTGGAAAATAAATATTATGTATATTTAAATCTAGATGCTTTGATATAAGTAAAATATTGTTGCATTGGATGTTATTTAAATGTTAATATTTTTAATGAATATAAACTACGAAAAAATTGTAAGCTCCTCTACTCCACATTAATGGGAAAGCGAATATTCCTGATTAAAATTAAGAACAGCGGATGCAGATGAAGATTTATTTATATTGACTATATATGACAAAATATGTTCACTCGTAATTTATGAGTAAATAAAGAACATGTGTAAAAACAAAATTTTATTTATTTCCAGCATTTAGAAAAAAAGTTGTGTTAATCCATTATTTATGTTTTTCTTAGTGAGCAAAAAGCTTCTTATTTATGATAATTTTACTTGTTAAGTTTATACACAGAACTACCACTATATTCTAAAATATGGTTTACTTAGAAAATTTATTAAAAGCTAAGTGCTGAAAGGCAAGAGAAATTCGGAGAACATGTCTGTGTGTTAATAATCAGTGCAGTAACAAATGCAAAACGTGAAAAGATTTAAACTGCCATTGGAAAATGAAGGGCAGTGAAATCTGAATGGATAAAAACTTCCTAAAACAAGCATTTTAAGAAGAAATATCATTTATTTGCAAGCTGATTGTGTCAATGATGTGTGCTAGAAAGTGCCCTTTCTTTCCCTATCGCAAAATGTCAGAATATGGAAGATATTGATGAATAGTTAACATAACAGTTAATCGTGAATTCCAAGTTCAAATTTTCTTTTATATATACAGAAATGCCATTAAATTCTAAAATATGGTTTACCTTGAAAATTTATTAAAAGGTAAATTCTACGGGCAAAAGAAATTTGGATAACATGTCTGTGCATTAATAATCAGTGCATTAACAAGTGCAAAGCTTGAAAAGATTTAAACTGTCATCGAAAAATGAAGAACAGTGGAAGATATTGGTGAACAAATAAAATAATAGTTAATGGTGAGTTCCAAGTTCAAACTTTCTTTTATATATACAGAAGTACCATTTATATTCTAAAATATGGTTTACCTAGAAAATTTATTAAAAGGTAAATGCTACAAGCAAAAAAAATTGGAAAACATGTCTGTGCATTAATAATCAGTGCATTAACAAGTGCAAAACTTGAAAAGATTTAAACTGTCATCAGAAAATGAAGAACAGTGGAAGGTATTGGTGAATAGTTAGTTAATTGTAAGTTCCAAGTTCAAATTTTCTTTTCAATACTTATGATCAATACAAATTGATGTAGGAAAACATCGGGGGGGGGGTAGAAATCGAGGGTGACATATATGATCAAACGACCGTCTCAAGACTTGTTAGTGAGCATCTGAAAAGCATGACATTCTAATCTTTGAGTAAGGTCTTTTCAATGTGCACAAAATGCAATCTTTCACCGATCACATCCTAAATTGTTTAGGGTTCGATCCACTAATGGTCTCGAATTCGCCAGGATTCACGGTGTCATGTACCTGATCTAGCTGCCACTAAATCTCTTAAGGATTGGAAACAACAACAATAACAGACATTGATGAATTATACATTCAGGAGAGACATCACGGAAAAATTAGTAGAAGGGAGAAATTTTCCTTACATCTATACTAAATCTAGATAAAGTAATATTTGTCAATGAACGAAGTCATTAAGTTCTTTGTCTTACAATCATAAGAACACAACATTTAATTTTAATATAAAGGGAATTTCCTTAAACAAACTACTTTCTTGCGGTGGAAAGTCGAATGTCAGTTTCATAGTCCATTAACTTAACAACCACAGAATATGAGAGAACTATGGTGATATATTTGTAATTAAAAAAAATAATTTAGTTTTTGTTCTTGATAAAGCACGGCATAAACTTAGATGGAAAAGGCGTTTTCGAATCAAGCAAGTAGTTACTCTTGTGACTGATCCAGCAGAAAACGGCTTCATTAATTGTTTTATAATCTCCAATATTTCAAACTATTGTCATACATTGCAAAACACAGATCAGTGTAACCCAAGTTTTTTCTTTATTTTGTAAAATACATAGAATAAATGTAATATGATGCTGCAGGAAAATAGCATATAATTCTTTTTATTTTCATTAGATAATACATAAAAATATTTAATATTAGTTAAAATTGACTTTCTTTAATATCACTAATTATGTTTAGCTAATATTCGTAAAAAAGAAGAAATTCAATGACGACTTCTTCTGATCAAGATTAATACTCAAAAATATACATACATATATATATATATACATATATATATTTCAATTTTAGATTAATTATAATTTACCCTACAATTTAAATAGTAAATATATTAGCATATATTTATACATACAATTTAAATAGTATATTCATAATACATATACAGTCACTTAAAAATCAAATTTATTCAACTTATAATCAAATATTTTCCAAGATACTTTTGGATAAAATTTTCATTAGGTAATGAAAAATATATATAATACTCCTGCTAATCAAAGATTATGCTAATCATATTTTGAAAAGGAATAATTAATTATTGCTTATCAATTATTTTAAAAAGGTTACTGTTTTCTAAAGCAGAAAATTTTAATTCAATAAAAATGTTAAAATATTCATTTGAAAAAAAAAATCCTAGATTTACATGTCATAAAATCTCTTTAAAAAGTTATTGATTTTAATTTAAAATGTGGAGATCAGATCAAAAGTATTCATTCTCATAATGGAGAGGCCTTCTCGTTTTGCATTTTCTATGGAACAAAGACACTTGTTTCGTTAAGCATTAAACTTTGAATCGAAAAGCTGTGATACCACTAGATGAAACTGTATTATGATTGACTCCATTAGTCATCATTAGGAGTCGACATATTATACGAGTAGAAAATCCATTTGTCCCTCTCTCCAAAAACATGTTTAACTAAAAACTGCTTTCTTTGGCGTTAGAACGATGATTTTTCATTTCTCAAATTATTATACTTCTCTCAAGTAGAAAAATAAAAAAAAACAATATAGAATAGTATTTCTACAAATGAATCTTATAGATATGAGATATTTATCTTAACTTCGAAATCATCACATTGAGAAGGTACATGGTACATATGAGTCTGAAATGTTAAAAGAAAAAATAAAGGGGGGGGGCGTAATTATTAACCCCAAATTTTATGTATTATTTAAAAAACTTATCTGTGTTCAAATTTTTTTCTAAAAATTAAAATAAAATTTTAGTTTGACTGTTTAGAGTAATATATTTCCTATATTTTCATTGAGTTTCTGCTTTGAATCTAACTATTATCTTGGACTTAAGAATATAAAAAAAAATTTTTTAATAGAATTTTCCTGTCTTGAATTTATTTTAAAATGTATTTAAGTATATAATTTTGAATTCAGGTCAGTTGAGGAAATCGTCAAGAGACCTGGCGTTCATTTTCATAAAATTTTACTCGATCCCAATGGATGGTTGGTGTATTACAATTATTTAACGAGTAGACTTATTACCAACACAGTAGTTTTTATTTCAGATCTAGAAGCATGATTTTCGGGTTAAACAGGAAAAAAAAATGCTATTAATAACTGATCACTGCCAAACTGAAGATGCCGTCTAATAGATACAACAGAACTTTTATAAAGTACCTAAAAATTACACCAAAATTATTAATTATTAAAAAAAAGTATAACAATAAATCAGGTGCTGTTCTTTCAAAGTTCTTCAACTGCCTGAATCATTTACTTACTAACATCTACATATTAAAAACGGGGGGTATTAATGGACATAGGAAGTATTAAGCTAATGTTTTACTTTTGGCCGCTGTGGGCTGGTTGGCAAAGTCAATGTTCAAGCAATCGGAAGGCAATGATGTCTATATCGACCAAGCCGAAGATCTATCTTATTCGCTAATGGCCACTGGAGCAGTAAGATAAGTCGAGGAGCAATGTCCTCTAAGTAAAATGATACCTCAAGTCTGAGGGGGTGGATATTCCGCTTCGAGTCTGCTTCTAATACAGGAGAACCCATATATTTTCGGGATTACGATGGCGTACCAACTGCGTACTCCACTATATAATATGACATAATTTTTGCCCCTTATTCTACGTAGCAAGACTTAATGGCATCGTAGCCAATAGTCCTACTATTAGAAATAAAAGTTAAGAAAAAATCTCTTCTTCTGAAGATCCCTCAAATGCGTCCTGATCCATTTAATGCAATTTCTCTTAAACAGGTTTTTGATCCCTGAACCATTAGATTAAAAACCTAATTCTCTACCGACTGAGCTATCCGAATAAAGCCTGACAAAGGTAGTGGCATACGAGGTAATGACCCCTGCAATTTTTCTTCCCCAACAGAGGGGCCCAAAATGGAATAAAAAGTATATTTTACGATGTCTATCGAATACAATCGTTTGCTAAATCGAATAGAAAGTTTGTTGTTGTAAAGCAGAGGGGTTCGCCGAAGAAGTTTAACCACGAGCCCCAATTAGGCGAAGTCAGCCTCTGAATAATTGTATGTTACAACTAACGATTTATTTGAATCTGAAATCTTTCACGGATTAAATGTTGAATAGCAATTTTATGTGTATATGAGTTCTTGTTTTTATCTGTCAATTAATATTTAATTTACTAAAAAATTTTAAATAATTAAACTCGCTGAAGGTTTTAAATAATCAAAAGATATTCATCGACAAAATTTTGATGAAAACTTCTGAGAACATTATTTTATTGTTTTCCAGCTCATTGGCAGAAAATTTTATAAAAATATAATATTTCTTTCTGTTTATGAATTCTAATAATTTAAAACAGATTTATCATCAATTATAACATAAAAACTTACTGGAGCTTTTATTTGAAAAAGTTACTGTTAAAAAGTTGTTTTTATTGAAATCGTTTTTATTTTAAAAAAGTTAATAAAAAGAATACTACATATAAGTATTTGATTAAAATGTAGGTAGTACTGAATATAAAATCAGCTTTTACTGTAAATCATAATAAAACAAAACTGATATCGTCAAAGTTTTTTATAACAATATTTTATGACTTATTTGTTAATTGTAAAATAAATTTGATTCATAATAATTATGATAATATCGCGTGCTCTGACATAGTGCATAATTTTCAATTGGCAGAAAAAAAATAACTCTAGAGTATTGTAAACATGGCATTAAATTTTTTGTTACTTTATTTCCAGGGAAAGTAATTAAAATATTAAATGATTCCAAATTAAAAGAATAAATAACAACAAAATAATATCAAGGAATCTTATGATTTATGATATTTTTAAATTTAATATTGACAAATTTAGATTTTTAATGAGAAATAATTTTATGAAAATACACTATTAACCAATAAGAGAGATTAATAAATAATATCCGATATTCCCTTTTAACCTGATATTTTTAAGAAATAAGATAGAAATATATATAGTAGAATGAAATATATGTGTATCATAAATCCTTTATAAATTAATATTGAAAACAATATTGCTTTTTCACTAGAATTAGACACCTCTGCTACTTATAAACAGTTTCGCTGTGTAACTTCTAGTTCAACATTCTGACCCCGATACAATACTCTTTAAAATAGTTTACTGATATTATACGGTAGATGGCGCTAAGCAGCAAAAATGCAGTTAAAGATTAATAAATAATATCCGACATTCACTTTTAAACTGATATTTTTAAGAAATTGGATAGAAATACATATAGTAGATTAAAATATATGTGTATCATAAATCATTTATATTTATAAATATTGAATACAATTTTGCTTTTTCACTAGCATTAGCATTCATTTCTGCTACTTATATATAATTTCGCTGTGTAACTTCTTTTCTCACCTCTTCCATACAATACTCCTTAAAATAGTTCTGATCTTATACGATAGATGACGCTAAGCAGCTGAAATGCAGTTAAAACTCGCATGTGATTGGTTAGCATCTTTGACGTCATGAATACTCGACGAATTGCATTAGTTGAAGATTAGCCTGTGCCATTCTGCACCGAGTTTCTCCTATCATTTCTTGGTTTCTTCCTGTGTTAACTGCCAGTCTCTCTCTTAACTGATTTTGTTTCTACTGTACTTTGAGTCAGACTGACATAGTCTTCGAAACAAATTTCTTTCAAAACGAAATTGCTTTTTATTGTTTTATATAAACATTTCCTCCTCGATTTGATCGAAGCAGTCACCATTTGGCTTCAGGTCAAAAACGCTTGCAAAACTGGCATTACTAAGGCTTACCGTAATCGCAAAAAAAGTGTACCTACCGTCAAGATGAGAGAAGAAGTGGATGAAGCTGCAAACTTTTTGACTGGTATGTTGAAAAATAGCCTCGTTAAACTAGAAGCTCCGCTTAACATCAATAAAAACCAGCTTCTAGATAAATTTAAGAACACCGTCAACAATTTACTCTATTTTTATTATCAAGAACATTGGTTCCCTACAAATCCAAATAAGGGTTCTGGCTATCGGTGCATTCGCATTAATCATAAAATGGATCCTATCATCAGTAAAGCCGGATTTGAGTGTGGGCTTACCGAAGATTACCTCAAAACCATGTTCCCTAGCGAACTTACTATGTGGGTCGATCCCGATGAAGTGAGTTATCGTATTGGAGAGAACGGCAGCATCTGCCAACTCTACAAAAAAATCTGTACCAACCAATATAAGCCTGTTGATCAACCAAGAAAACCAACTCCTTCCATAAAATGCGAGCGGATCAAGGGACATTCGGATTCATCTGATAGTGACGGAAGTTGCTCTCCAATGTCAATATCACCCCCATCACCTGGATTCAAGATCGTTACCTGCAATAATGAGTTTCGTTTCCAAAATTCCGAATTTCCATTGGAGCACGGAAACCTACCTTTAGTATGTTGCCAGTTGAACTGATAGTAATACGATATGTAACACTTTATTTTAATATTTTTTTTATGTTTGTTTATTCAAAAAATATCGCCAAACGACCATCATGGATACTTATCCACTGGTAAGGTTTTCTCTCATTTCAGTTTTAGATTATTAAATCATGTTCCTGTAAATGTCATATTTGTCCATATTTAAAGTTAGGAAATAATACGGTACAAAAACTTTTTAATAGCCTCGGGACCATAATCTGTGTGATAACAGTTTTTTATACTTGTGCAGCGAAGCACTATTTCTCTTACTAAAACAGATTTTCCGAATACGAATGCGACCGCGATATAATTCCAAAAATGTGTTTTTCTAATGATGGTCGTTGTATGATAAATTTTAAGGTTGCCTCTTGTATTCAAATTGAATTTTCTCACACTGTGTTTATATTAATATGATTGAACAGTTTAAATGTTAATTGTGTAATTTTTTGGGAATGATATAAACTTAAATGTAAAAAAAAAAAATCTTAATTTAAGGCTTGACAAATGTTAATTTTGCCAAGAGCCACAAGAACTACTGGTATTCAAATAGTATATATTTTTCAATTATCTTTCAAAAAATCTGCTCAGTTGCTGAAAGTTATTACTTTGTGGTGTGAGTAAGTTATTATTTAATTCTTTTCATTAATTTATCATTATTAATTTTTTAAGAATAAAATAATTATTTTAGTAAACAAGTGTTAACAGAAATAGTTTATATAATCAAATTCAGTAAAAAAGTCAAAATATTTCATTTTTGGTACATTACTAATGCTAAGTTTTCATATAAAAGTTTTATTATAATAAAAATATATTATTTTGGTGAAACATTTTCAGCCTTGTAACTCATTTTTAATATAAGCATTATTGAAATTTCTTGATATAAATATAAGCTTTTACTGTTAAAAGTTTTTTTTTTAAAAATATGCCTTTTTTTTTTTTTTTTTAAATATGAAGCCCTTAAAATTTTCTTTACGAGTAATTAATTGTATATCATTCTAAAGTTTAAAATCAGGCTTACTAAGAAATGATTTGACTTTATTAATTTCAGAATTAAGTGGGAATGTTATTTTATTGATATTGGTATACTATTTTATATTGTAAACAATAAATTGTATGTTAATTTTTTTACTTTAAATTATCTCCAATTATGATTCTGGAATCTGTAATTATTCAAATTTCTTTTTATATTTTGATTCTAATTTAAAAAGAAATATGATCATTCACAGAGTATATTTTTAGTTTAAATCACCTCATTTAAAATACTATTTGAAGTGATAAACATTATTGTGATTAATTTCCTTCAAAAAATGCTGAAATTTTATACTCTCTATGGTGATGATTTGTCAAGCTCTGAATTAGTTATTAAAAAATATGTAAAATATTCACTATAATATACTTTTTCATTTTTTTTATAAGTTGTGTGTCAGAAAGAATATAAAAATAATTAACTGTAACAACTTTATTTAACAGCTTTCACTATTTGTTTTTAAATAATTGAAATTAAAATATTTATCATAAATAATAGTTATTAATAATTATATTACTATATAATATTCTTATTTCTAGTACTTAATCCATAGTTATGTATTTAAACAACTATTTCTAGTCAGTTGTTACATGTGCTTTTTAATAGTATAATTTTGATCTTAATTTCCTTTTTGTTGTAGAATTTCATTTTGACTTTTCAAGAGGCTGCCTATTTAAAGATAATTTTCCATGTAATCAATATAATTTTGATTTTTGTCATTTATTTTCCTAAAACATAAGCTTTTACAAGTGTATTTCTGTATACAGGACACTTTAACTCCAGATAACCACATGGAAAAGAATTAAATCTTCCATTTGAATTTTCCAGATTTTAATACTTATTCCATGGAGAAATAAAACTACATGTACTTGAAGAATTTAAAGGTACTCCTTTAATGTCTGCTTTAATAATTGGGGGTAAATTCATAAAACTTAGGGAAATATTAATGTGTGAATACACAAAACTTGTGTATTCAGCCATAAATTTGATGAATTAAGTGCTAATTTTTATATTTCTTGCTTTGCTGCTGTTGTGCATTTTTATATTCATTGTGTTATTACATTTTGATGAATTGGATTATTGGAAATTGGTTTTGGAATATTTTTAGTTAAGGGAATTAATTCATTTTTTATTTTCATTAGCTTAGTAATTTTTTATCTTTAGATTTTTTGTGAATTTAAGTTACATCTTGTAAAGTGAACACTATGCTGACAAACAACAGTTTTATCTTAATTAGTGAATCTTTCATCTTTGAGAGTAAATTTTTCCATTAATTTTAATTAATGTTGTCTAGTAAAAACATTAATTTGCTCAGATTATAGTATAGTGTTATTTTACAAGATGTAGCTAGTATTCTTTGATATTTGTTTGGGTATGTGTCATTTACATTGTTGGTCTTGTTTTGTTATTTTGACTGCTGAAATGCTCAAAGCATTAGGATACAGAAATATTTCTTTTGAATTTAATTCTTCTAGATACATCACTATATGAAAAATTTTAATTTTTTTATTGTAAGAAATACTTATACTTTTGAAAAAGATTTTACGAGATAAATTTTTTTATAAGATGCTTACCTTTAAAGGCCTTTTTTTTTGTACAGGTTTATAAAATCTTTAAAGTAATAGAAAATATGTAATGAATTGACTTTCATTATATAATAAATTTGAATCAATTGGAATATTCTTTCATCCTCAAGAAATAAATTAAAAATCTGATTTTCATTTTAAATGTATAGGAATAATTACATTTGTTATTTTTTCTGTTTGTGTAGTTTGTCAGACTTATTCTAAGAATCTTTTATTTGCTTCATTAGACAGTTTACAATGAAATTAGGTGAAATATATATGTTAAAAAATTCTTTAGTTATGAACTTATTTTGTCTATATTAAGATGACAAATATTTTGTGGCATTTTAAATGTTTATATATACCTTGCTGCTAAGTTAATTATAAGGAAATAATTTATTAATTAATTTCCTTACTAAAATTTTATTTAAAAAGTGCATTGACAAAAAACTTAGTGTTAATAGAATGTCTATGTTAATATAAGGAGAAATAGAAAAGGTAATTTTATTTATATTCAAAGGGGGGGGGGAATTATATTTATCTTATATTCATCAAACTAAAAATTAAATTTATTTAGAAATTTATAAGGTGTAAAAATATTTCCTTATGTTTGGAATTAACTTATTTTTTATTGAACATGATATTCAACATAATAATTCAGATTATTTCTTATGATTGTCTAAAATGTAAATTGAGAAGATATATGAAGATCTAATTGTAAAAACTTCTAAATTATAAAGTAATTTAGAAGCTTTAAACAGGTTTTCAGCCTGTTTTAGGTATTAAACACAAACACACCTATAAATGTATGCACAATCAATCTTTCAGTTGTAAACATGATGCTTTAGCTCATCAAGCTACTGTGACTCACATTTAATAAGTGAATTGATGAGTGTTAATCAGTATTCAAGTAATGCTTCATGATGAACATTTTGTGACTGAAATTCAGTAAAAAGGAAAATACAAAATCTACCAAACTAATCACATAACTCAAAAAATTTTCCTTTTTTCATTTTCACCAAAAAATATTCCTTCAATATCAGAGAGGACTTTTCATATATCTCCTGTGGAAAAGAAAAAAAGTAAATTCTTAATTTTTAAGAACAATTCCAATAATTTTAATACCTGATATTTTACTGAACTATGGAAGATAATCATCATTAAACTTGTACTGAGATATTTTATGAATTTACTTTATATTTAAATTGGATTTTTGTAAAATGCTTTATATATATATAAGCCAATGTATAGAAGAATTCATGATTATTTGATAATTGTTTGCATAGTGATGTATCTAGTTTTTTTAACTATTGTTAAGGTATTATGAAAAAAATAATTTTTTTACATATTTTTTATTAATATTCATAAAATATAACTGAAAACAAATACTTTCTTTCTCTGTCTCTGTAAAATTTTATCTGCAATTTTTGTATTTAAATTTCATGTTTGTTATTGGTAATAAGAAATGCCCTACATATTTATGTCAATTGTATGATTATATATTTTAACATTATATATAAACATAATTAATATTATATTTTAATTTGTAACAAAAAGGAAAAGACAAAAAATAATTTTATAATTTGCAATTATTGCATGATTTGTAAAAAAAAATATATATATATCATCTATGATTGTGCTCGGTGATTAACTGAAAAGTATAAGATTTTATTCAGTATATTGATGATTTATTTTATAAATAATTGTTTATTCTTTTATATATATAAATGCTTAAATTCTTTCTATTCTTTGATAAATTTATACTTTTAATTTTTTGCATACATAACAATCTTTGGATATGTATAAAGATAATCATGCATGTGTGAATTTCTTTTTAAAGCTTGAAATGTGTATTTTTGTGTTTTAAATACTTAGAAAATGTTGGTGTTTATTATTTAGAAAAAGCCAATTTTCAAAATGATGCTTACAAATTTCTTTAGTATATAAAAATGCATCAAATAATGGAATTAGACATTTTTTTAAACATTTTCTCTGTCTTAATTGGCATTTATTCAGCTTTAATATTTTGGACTTTTAATACTCTATTCTTTAAGCTAGTGAACTTGTCTGTAATTATAGTGATCTCAAAATGGAATTAAAATTAAAAAGTCAAATGAGCAAGGCTCCGAACATAGAGAGCCAGGCCTAACCACATGTGATAATTAACATGCACTTTACCTTACTTGTATTGTAAGGCTTGCCATGTGTATGTGACCATGAGTGGTGATGCGAAAGTGATTTTGTGAAAATATTTTCTGGATTTTGTAACTATGGATTGGAATATCTGACAGTGATGATTTCTAGTGTGCAGTGTTTTAACTGTGATAGAGATTTTTGTTCATTATGCAATATAAGTTATTTTTATGAGTGATTTTGGATAATCATTTAATAGGCAAGTGAATTTCATATTAAGTTTTCTTCATTTACATATCAAAACTGCATTTTATGTGCCATAAAATTTTAATTGAAGTAATGCAAAATTATTGTCTAAAAACCTGCAACTTGAATTAGACTTATTCTTTTTTGAAATAATATTCCATAATTCCACTGTGCAAAATAATTAAAAATTAAGTATATTTGATTGCATAAAAAATTGCATTCCCTTTCTTTTATTATTATATAGATTAATTTTTGTTTAAATTATTAAATCTAGTTTTCTTAAATTATTGCTTTGCTATTTGAAATAATATTTGTTAACTCTATAGTGTGTTTTAATAGTCCTTTCATTTCAAAAGTTTGAATTTCAGTAATCACACTTTTAAAACTTTCTAATTTTTATTAATGATGTAATTTGATTAAGTGTGCTTCAAATAGTAAGATAATAATTTGTGTTTTTCAAAAGGGAAAATTTCACACCATTTCATATTTTAATTTTATTTTATTTATTGATGTCCATATCTTTCCTACTTAAAAATTTAATTTCACATATCAATGAGTTAGTAGAGTCAGAAAATAACGGTTATATGGTTTTAGAGCTTAACCACACATTAAATTCATTTGGTATTAAATTAACAGAACAAATATATTACTGTGAAATATCAAAAATATTGTGGATCCTTCATTTTGTAATGTATGTGAACTTTTTTACTTGTGATGTTAATATAAAATCCTGTGATGACAAAATGTTGAATTGAGAAACATTACCAGTACCACTGTCTCGCCACATCCTAGTCATTTTGTAGCATGGAATGTGCATTTTATGGTGTGCAAGATAATGAGCATGTGTAATTCCTATGTAGACATATTTTTTACACATTACTAAATCCACGCACAAGAAATGATACAAAATTTTTGTGATCCAGGTAAAATGTCTTAATGCCACCATTTTTTAAGTAATTACCAACATGAGGGACTGGCTCTTTTTTCCTGTTCAGAGCCATTGCACAATTTTTTTAAATATTTCTTTAGTATATAGTGTTGGAAATAAACTCTTTGTTCAAAGAGGAAGCTTGTTAATGTTCTGCTGTAAGCATTAAATCCTGCCACCTGTAATGGGACTGGTTTGTTTTTTATTGAAATCATAACATTTTTTTTAAAGTTTTTATTTCAGATATTTTTGTCATTATTGAGTTGCATTTATACTCAACTCATTTTTCATAAATGATTTCTAAATTTCTGTGGTGTAACCCTAATGTGAGATTTCATCTTACTATCATTTCTTAACTGTATAAATTTTCTCAACTACAAATATTTCTTTTCCATTTTTAAAATATTTTTCTTAATTTTAGGTATTTGTAATATTTTTCTTATTATTATCTTTCCAGTCCCATTTTAAACCGGTCTTCAAATTGACTGGTTCAGTTGTTCCATCCCTCTTAACTTTTAACAAAAAACAGTCCACTTCTTAGCTATGTAAAGTTAGTTAGCCTTTTGATGCTGTTTGCTTTCTCATAATTGCAAGGATTAATTTTATTTGTGAGTACATTGACCCGGTTGAAATACTTACATTTTAAAAATGTTAAAAAAAAAAGTGCTCTAAGCAAATAAGTAGTCCTTGCATACATGAGAAATTGTCCCTTCTTTTTCTCCCCTATTTACCCCCTCTGTCTGAGTGGTGGCAATAAAGGGTGCTAAAATTTTGTTTTGTTTATTTGTGGACTAAGTGTTGCTTTTGTGTATGTTTTTTTTATTTGTGATATACTTTTATGATAGCTGGTGACAGGAGTTTCCTCCTTGTACAGATACATTGTAAAAAGCTATTTTTTTCTTTGTATAGTGACTTAAAGTTACATATTTGTACAGTCATGTAATAAAATATACATGCAAACTTGCCTGCCTCATTATTTATTATTTTGTTTACTTTTTATAGATGTTTTATAATACCAAAAGATTTAAGTGACTCAGGATATTTAATAATAGTGTTTAATGTTTTTCTATTTAGATTTCCTGGTAATTATGCTTTGAGAATCATAATCACAATTTTAATTCATTACACATTTTTGATAATGTGAGTTTATTGCAATCCTTAAAATGTTTCTTTTAGGACTTAGACTATTATTGCTTTCTACTGCTATATTCTTTGTGTAATCATAATCTCAAATTTCTTAATGATGAGAAGCAATGCTGCCAGTATTTTGACTTAGGACTCAAAATATTTCCATTAATAAATATAATATATGTACGTAAAGCAAAATCAAATCTAATTACATAAATTTGAAAATTTGGATTTCACAAATAAGATATAATTTCCATGTAATTATAGTAATAAGTCTTACAAATTAATAACTCTCTTGCTTTTGTTCAAAACTAACTAAATTTACTTTATATATGATATTATATAGCTAATATGTAAAATATGCTAATGGGAAAATATTATAAGATATATTCATCATGAAAAATAATAATTGCTTTGTCTCTGCTTAGGTTAATTTGCTCCTTGTGCACCAGTTTCTCCCTTTTAATAATGTTGCTAAAGCTCGTTTTATATTTATCAAATTAAATTGCCCAAAAAATTTAACGGATCTTATATAAAATATTTTGTACGTATGTTTTCTTATTTTGCTCCTTGTTCTCACTGTATTTAATCATAATATAATAATAAAAAATATATTTACTATGAAAATCAAAAAATTTTTATTGGAGAAAATTACATTTTTTTAATATAAGCTGAAAGGGATATGATGTTAAGCAATAATGAATCGCCCTATTACGCAATTTTCTATAAAACTCAACGTATACTGTATGATTCATAAGTTATTTAGTAATTATTAATAAATGACGAAAAAAGTAGCAACCCAGAATGGTTACCTATCGGCATAACAAACCGGGGTTTTCAACAATATCGAATTGCTAGGCCTAACACTACATAAGAAATAACCATGTAAATAAAGAGGTGTCTCCCCCCCCCCCCCTTCCAAAAAAAAATTAGACTTAAAAAACATCGTTAAAAATAAATATAATAATGAATTTTACAAATCAAAAAGATAGAATATTACAAATCATTACTGCATAAAAGTAGACAAATCTAGAATAATTCCCAAAAAATAGAACGATTCTCTAATTTTGTTTACAATTCGAAATTTAAATACTTGAAATACAATTCTAGGAATTCTATGTGCCTGCAGAAAATAATTAAAATTCTTACTTTCATTTTTTATTCCGGCGTTCTACATTCACAGCAAAATACAAAATGAATATAAAAGACAGGATTGAAATTTCGGCACTATATCCACAGTTAAAAGCAAAACGAATGTAAAGAACAGTATTAAAATTCCAGCACTATATCCACAGTAAAATAAAAATTGTGAATATAAAAGACAATATTTATATTCCGAGCTACATCCGAAATGAAATATATATATTTGAAAAAACAAGATGTAAATTGCCGCGCTTTACATCCGACAAAAAAAAAACGAACAAAGCAAAAATACTAATTGCGCCAAAAATGCAAAGGTAAACTAAAAATGCTGTTGCCACTCAAAAAAAGTATATATATACCGTAAAAATGATGTAAACATGAGGGGGAAAAATCTGGCAGCTATGAAATCTGAGAAATAGCAAAAACTAGATTTGGCAACACTATAATTAAAACAAAGGGCGCTAGATTTGGCAAGAAATCTTATAGATGGGGATACCAAACTTATACCTAAATATATATATATATAATGGATTAAAAAAAATAAGGAAAACTATTTCAGTGTAATGAAAAAATACACATTAAATTTTTCCAGGTAATAATTTAGTTACTTGCATTTCTAAATGTTAGATAACAAAACTAAATAATCCAATCATCACGATAAAATGTATATATTTGGAGTCCAAATTCTGCTTAAAATTATAATCCAGTTTGATATAGTAAATTATTCCACTACAATAAACTTGAATAAAATAACAGGGTTAAAGGAACGTTCTTTTAATAAAAAAGAAATTAATATCCAATTTATTTTTTCAATTAGAATTGATTTAAACTTGTATTCAAAGTTTAAAAAATATTTGTTAAGTAATGCTAACATTTTTTTTTTTTTTTTTTTTTTTATAAATTGAAATGTTTTCTAATATTTAAATATACTGTTATTTTTACGTAAATTGGTAAAATCTTAATTTCTATTGTTCAAGATATATTTAATTTTAAAAGTAATAAACAAAATGATATAGTAATTTTTCCAATTTTTTGCAATATCTTCAAAGATAATTTCAGTTGCAACTTAAATTGTGAACTCACACACAGTGAACACTTTAAATTAAAGAATTATTATACTCAATTTTATGTTTATATAAAAGTTACCCGATACTTTTTCAGAAAGTTGAACGTTAGAAAGCAAGATCAAGTTTCAGATTTTGAAAATGAAAATTAATTAACTAATCTTTAGAATATCAAGAATTTTGTATTAAATTATGTACACTATTTATTTAATCATAAATATTTATAAAAAATATATTTTTTGCAAACGTATATCATATATGAATATTAAACGCAAAAGATGTTTTATTTAAATATGTATGCTTTACCTGTGTTAGAAATTCTTTTTTAGAATCTTATACCTAACTTAACAGAATTAGATGCCGGCCAACGTCCTGTGGTCAGCGTGACTGACTATGGCTAGGGAGGTCCTGGGTTCGAATCCCGGTTCATGCATGGATGTAATTTCTCTCTCTATCCTATCTTTGACTTTTCTTTGTGTGTGACTGGTTGCCTATCCTATAAACGGGTTACTGTGGCATGTGTGTATACTGAAGAATTCGGACTCCACACCAAGTACGGTTCAATTGGAAAAGTGGAGCAGGGCACTGGAATTTGACAGCATATATGGCACACGAGAACAACAACCAGAATTAGATAATTAGTTCAAAATTTTCTAACTTTGATATCATCTATGCTTTTAGCAAAATAATTATACATTATTATTATGAAATCGTATATGACATTATTATTATGAGATCCTTATAACAGCTTTCAAGGAAATGATTAGAAATTTAAATACACATATTTTAATAAAATACAGTTGATTTTTCAAGTTAACCGATGAAAACCGGGCTGCGGATAGTGAGGAGTGTTAAATGAATAAAGAAGTAAAAAATACTAAAAAAAAAAAAAAATTACGAATTGTTCTTATGGCATTGATTTACAAAATTTTTAAAGGAGAAGGTTTAGGATGAGTAAAAAAAACTAGTGATCTTTCGCATTCTTTTGCATTTGATTCATAGCATTTCTTTGCTCCCAAGTTTCACTCTCACTGGTGCATCAGAATATCGACAATATCGAATTCTTGCTGCTTAGCGTATGTAGTTGCACTTAAATAATTTTAATCCCTTTGTGAGCTATTTTATTGGTCTCAACAACCACAGGCTTTTCAATATGTGACATTTTCTAAGTTTGGAATTTCATGCTAGTCATCTTTTGAAAGCCACTTTTCTGCTTCAAACTAAGATTCATCAGGTTTGATTTAAACGGTTTTTCCTGCCCGCCGGCTTATTCCATGGTTTCGCAATTGTTGTGCCATGGTATTGTTCCAAGCACTTTGCGAGCTAATAGGCCACATCTCAAATTTTATTGTTTTCAACTTCTGAATTGAGTCTTGACCATCTTCAGTTTCTTGTATGAAGTTTGACTGAAGTATTCTTTGATAGTTTTTCTTATGTGCCTCCAAGTATCTTGTTCCATTAATTGACGAAAATTGCAGTCTCATTTAAAGAGAGAAATAGAGCCTTTATATTCCTATCTCTAAGTTGGTAAGCGTCAGGATGTGTTGTGGCATTATCTAGACGTAAAACTACTATTTTTCTGAATACGTTATTACCGCTTAAAAAACTCTGTGAATGGTAAGATTGAAAAACCAATCTTTAAAAATATCACTGTTCTCGTCATCGCACTTTTTAATTAAAATATTTCTCTGGCAGAGCACATTTTAAAATTGCCTTTAAAAGGTGTATGGTTTTTTGCTTTTTCAGTCAGTTCCCTTTTGTAGTTAGCATTACATCAAAACAGAATTTTAACTGTACTACGTTTATACCTTGAGGCTTCTGTATCTAAAAGGCTCTTTCTTACTCGGTAACATTTTATAATTAAGGTCTGTTTCGCGTAATTAAACATTCGATTTTTGATTAGCTATCAGAGCTTCAATAAATATATTAGAACTTATTCTTAAATTGATCCTTTTAGTTCAAAGTTCGGTGACAGTTATTCATTTCAAATAATCTTCTAGTGATGGATTCCATATCTCATTCCCCATCTGTCAGCCAGCCTGTGCTAGTCGTAAAATCCGCATCACCTTTAAATTCTTTTCAGAAATGCAATTGCCTTTTCTTTTGAGATAAGTCCCGAAATATACCCCTTTATCCCTAAAATGAACAAACAAATGGCCTCGCCAGCTATCTCTCGTAATATTTTTTTTCACAGTTTTTGTCTTTTTAAATTGATTTTGGAGACTTGTGAGGAACATCATTTTTGCAATTCTAATCGTTTTTGTTACCGATCTCAGACTGTGACGACCGAAGTCATAGTCATCAGCGACTTTCTGCAATATTTCTCCCTCATCCAGTCATTTTGATGCACCAAACTTTTGTTCTACATTGATAAAACAATTTTTCATTTTTCTTTTCCTTTATCACTATTGTGAATAAGAGAGAGAATACAGTGAAACATCGTACTCAAAAATTTACTACGAATGAATAACCCTTTCTGCGTATCGAACAATAAAGAAAAAAAATAATTTACTAAGCAAGTTTAAGTATAAGTGACTGACGGAAATGGATTGGGAATTTCGTCGATACCCACACAGTTAGACAAATTAGTAAGAAATTACGTACATTCCCTGCGCCATACGCAAACTATCAGTAGGCTATTTTTCAAAGATTTTTGTTGCATTAAATAAATAAAAGAAATAATAAATGCCGCTGGTACGGTGGATAACACGGAATGGCAGATAATCAGGCCTTTACTGATAATCTCTTGATGTTTTGAAAATACTGCACAAAACTAAGGTATTCTTGTAATAAAATTTCTAAACAGCTTATAAGATTGTATATTTCTCTCAAGATCGGGTATGATGATAATCTAGATTAATGACATAATTTAATAAACGTACCGATCAGAATACTGCAAAAAAATGCAGTTAAATCAACTGAATAAACAAAAAAATGTATTGTTAATGAACCATAATCTATTTCTATTAAGAAATTTTTTGCTGCTTTATCGAAATGTATAGCAATATAAAAGAAAAATCAATATTTATAATAGGCCAAATTAAATTTCTATTTTGTTATAAATAAACACACTTTAATTTTGTGAGAGAAATGCTTAATATATAAAAAGAACTTTTATATTATTTCTAAGTAGTTAGGAAAGAATAATTTTCTCTTAAAATAATATTTATTTTATCTCCTTATGCTCACTGAATCAAGAAAGTTGTAATTGTTTTAAAATGTTATGACTTGGTTAAAATTTTGATTTTAGCATTACAGCACTTTAATATTTTAGTTAGCGTATAAAAAGCTTCAAATTAAAAACCATATTTTTAATGCTAAACTTAAGTCTAGCGATGAATAAAATCTTTGAATTATACAAAGTGCTTAAAAAAATTTCGTAACTCTTACCAATCAATTTATATTTAGAATCTACCGTCGCTATATGTCTGTATTATAGACTTTTGATGCTTAATATTTGTTTTCAGTCCTGTTTGAAACACCAGATTTTGTCAGGGTAGACACTACAACTGATAACATGCTCTCTCTTAGTGTAACATTGCAATTCCATTGTTCTGTATTGTCATTCATCCATAACCCATGGGAATAAAAAGAGAAATTCAATAATATAAAAAAAGTTTGACCTTGCTTATTAAAAGGACAAGAACAGATAAGCCATGAGAAGAACTGGCAAACATGTCATGACCGTTTATTTCCTTAAGGCTATGGAAATAGAACTGGAATTTCGAAGTATTTATTGCAGGTAGCACATACACACACATTATGTTAATGGAGAAAATAACAGATTTTATTTGAAATTATATTCTTTAAAAACTACAAATGTAAACTGTTTTTCCGATTTAAATTTTTTTTTATTATTTTATGACTTAAAATATACCTAATGCTAAATATTTGTCTTTCATTAAATTAGTTTTTTTTCTTAATTTTTCGCCTGATTTGGCGTCATTTATGAATAATGATAGTAGGCTTAAAGATATGAAAGCATCTAAAAAAAAACATGCAAGTGTAGTAATTTACAACAAAAACGTTTCGTTTTCTCTTATATTTTATTAATATATAATTATTTTCTTTACTGACTGCTAATAATTCCTATTTTAAGCGAAACTTAAGAAAGGACGAGTGAGATTAACATATCCTCTTATACAGATTTGAGGAAGAACATATTTTATAAGCCGTTTTAAAGAAATCCAACCATTTTCCTAAAAATGTTATTTGCGGGTAAATAATATTATTACTGGAAATAATTTAATATGCTGTTAGAAATCTAGTAACTTGTTTCACTTAAGATTCCTAGATATTTAAAAGAGGAAAAATTACAAAATGTGGCGTGTGGAATACTTTAATTGCCACGATTTTCAAAATGATGAAAATAAATAAAAATAATTTAAGTAGAAATATAATTTAAAGGTAAAAAATAAGGCCCATATAAATCATTCTTGAATTATTTTTGTAACAATAATTGTACTTTTAGTATTAATGTAATATTATATAAATTATGTGATTTATATTAATAAGTACTATGTAGTAAGTTGCAAAGGAAATGTATTAATTAAAAATTCAACTCTCTATCAAACTTGGAAACAATGTTATTTTTTTAATTAAAACATTAAACTTAATTTTAAAAATTAAACTGATCTTATAATCTTTTATTAAAAATGCATTCGTTATTAAAACATTACTTTGATAAAAGACTAACAAAAAAGCTAAAGTATTTCAATTAAAATTATCACACACACACACAAAAGCCATTTTTTTATTTTCTTTCTACAGATACTTGCATTAAGTGATTATTTCAATAATCTGTGACAAAAATGATTATCACAAACTATAATTTCGAAATACATTCGTTTGAAGATTTACTTTCCTTTTTATTTTAAGTAAAAGCACACAAATTCTTTTAAGAGAGGAGTTGTATATGAGATTGTTCAATGAACCTTGTTTTTTTCTGAATTTTGTTCGTGTTTTTTATGGCTCGTTTTGTTAATGATTCATTTTATTTTTCACAAAGGAAAACTCGTTTATTCTTTTGCTGTTTTGTTGTAATTTTCTATTTCTTGCGCACAATGGAGCTATTGTTTCCGAAATATTTCATCTTCATTTGAAACTTTAACTGTATTTTTAAGGACCATTTCTAATTTTGAAAAGTGGTTTTTTGTATTGTATTTCTTTACTAGCTATTTTTTATACAATCATATCTAAAAGAATTCATATTAGTGAAAAGCATTTATTTTTAAATTTATTTACGTCCGCGAATAAAATATATTCCTTTCATTTTCAACGCTTCCCTTTAGTAAAATGGTTAAAACTTAGGGTGGTACTGCAAAATTATCTGGTTGTTTTAAAAGAAGAGAAAATAGCATTACTTGAGAAGCTTAAAAGAGGTTCAAAATAATAAAGTATAGTTTTTAAATAAACACTTTTCCAATATCAAATTATGAAATATTTCAGATGGGAAAAATTAAAGTAGTTAATTAAACTCATTTATATGAAATACTATACAATTACTGATAAAAAAATGAAAAAACTTTATTGTAATAGATATGATTGAATTCATATGGGTCTTAAATAATAATAATTTTTTTCAATCATAATTGAACATTTAAAATAAGCCCCTCACGTAAATAATAAATGTCTTATAATTTTAATTTTGGTAATTAAAATAAGAGACTTTTTTTAAATCTTTATTTTATAAATATTTTTTTTTTCAAATGCACTTTTTTGCTGTATGGCTTATGAACATAACACCCAAAAAGTTTTGAATAATAAAAATATTCAAAATAACAGAGTTATTATATTAACCTTTGATAGAACATTCATTTATACTATATATATATATTTTTAAATATTAACTATCACTTGTGTATATTTATAGTATATGCTTAACGAAATCACTAAAGATGTATATTCTATTGTTGTACATAAAATTAGTTTTTTCCCCATCTTCTTAAGATGTGCTTCAAAAAATATAACGGAGAAAAATCTTAAATATTAACTCATCGAAGATATCGTTGTTCATAATACTTAATTTTAATTTTAATAATAATGAGAGAATAACGAATTGAAAAAAAATAAATATGAATTATATTTTTGAATCTCAAGTAAGTATGCAGCTGAAATTAATATTTGGTGTACCTATTTTTTCATGGAGTTTCATTATTTTTCTGTTGCCCTATTTTATATTCAATGTTTGTAGTCTATCCATAAATTTGTCTTTTTAAAAAATAATGGGATAATAATGTAACTACAAGATATAAATTAACGAACTGATTGCCTGCCGACTTGTCTAGTGGTCAGCGCGCCTGACTACGGATATGGAGGTCCTGGGTTCGAATCCCGGTTCAGGCATAAATATGTTCTTTCTCTATCTATCCTGCCTTTGTCTTTTCCTTGTGTGTGAATGGATGCCTACCCTATATATAATCGGGTTCCTATGGCATGTGTGTGTACTGAAGAAGTCGGACTCCACACCAAATACTGTTCTGTTGGAAAAGTGGAGCAGCGCACCCCAATTTGCCAACCTAGCTGGCACACGAGAACAACAACAACAAACTGATTAAATTCTGTATTCTATTATAAATTGTTGAAATACAGACTTTCTCACTTTTTATAATTATTGAAAAAGGTCTAAAATATGAAAGATGTGTATAAATTTGAAGAAATAGTTTTCTCTTAATAATAAACATAAAATTAATATACTAACAAATATATAACATACATTTAATTTATTACTTTCTTCATATATTTCGAAATCTTTGGGAAATAATCTAACTAGCATAATTAATCAAATTAATTTAATTATGAATCATGATTTGAAATTATAAAATGCCCCAATTTCATTGCAAAAGTATAATTATACCTCAGTTTATTTAAAACTGTTTTTATAAAATTTGAAACCTCATCAATAATTTAATTGAAAGTTAAAAAAAATTATTTCTTAGTTTATATTAAAATTATGGTGAAATTTTTTCTTATTATTATTTGTTTCTTTTGAAATGTTATAATTAAATAATGAGGTTAATTAATATTGAAAACATGTAGTTCGAAATAATTAATTTTTTTCTTGAATTCCTTATTCTCCAGAATATACCATTACTTAGTCCAATAATCCATAAATATTCTTTAACTTATTGATTCTCGATTTTATTCAATAATTTGAAATTTTTAAGGAATGTCTATAAGTTGATGAAAGAAAATAAAGTGGATTTACAAATAAACATTTTCATTCCTGCTGACTTTATCGCTTAACTGACTGCAGTTCGAATTAAAAAGTATCTGTTCGTTATAGAAAGTTCTTGGTATAAACCAGTTCATTACATTTGTTCTGAAGAAGACATCATAAATTTCTGCGCTTCTTCGGCCAACGTTTTCGCCAAGTTCTGCATATGTGGACTCGAAGTGAACTTCGATTTTCTTCATTTTCTTCAAGGTGTCTTTAATGACTGGATGGGTTTCATCTAAAATTTTTTGCAGGTTTGGGAGAATGTAACAATATGCTCCATACGCCTTACTATGACTATCGTTACTGTCATAACAATTCGCCATTCCATACACAGTGAGCAAGGTTTCGAGATGATTCTTCCCGAAAATATCAAGCTGAGGCAAAAGGATTTGTAGATAAATACCCATAGCTTTTTCATTTCGAAGATCACAGAGTAGATTGGCAATTTCTCGATAGCTCCTTAAAGTGTCAATATGATAAGGACCTAACATCCTTTCCCGCTTCTTACAAATATCATTATAAATGTTGAATGCTTGGTCATACTTTTTCTCAAAACAAAGCAGGGAAGCTAATACATCCTGAATCGACAAAGTCAAATGGGAACATTCTCCAAATATTTCTTTGCTGCTTTCAAATAATGGATTACAAATGACAGAAGCGTCTCTGATCATTTTGAGTCTTAGCATTCCTAGAGCAATGTATCTCTGGTAAAAGAATAAATATTCAGAATCTTCAGCTAGAATTTTCTTTTGTTTGGAATAAACTAAACTAAGAGTGTCTAATGACTCCTCGTAATATTCTTGATAATATAATACTACGGCCATCAATGCTTTTGCATGCAGTGTGGAAAAATTACTTTCACCATGCAACTGTTTTAGTTTCGCGTAAATATCTTGAAATATCACTAAGGCAGATTTGTATTTTTGTTGTTTTAGTAATAAGAAACCAATGTTTTGTTGTACGCTTAACCAATTTTGTGTGTTATGTCCCAGCATTTCTTCACATTCCTTCTGAATAAGCTGTAATATATTTAAAGCTTGCCCGTATTTTCCAGCAAGGAAAAGCTGTTTTGCCCATTTGCGAAAAATGAGCAAATGTTTTAAATGTATTTCTTCTAATTGAATCGCATTCTTGAAATTGTGAAAAATTGCTTCCATCACCAATGTCCTATGTTCTTTATTCAGGCATTTCATCAATGCTTTTAATATTTGAAAATCTTTCAAATCTTCAAGTGCTTGGATAACTCGAATATTGCTTTCACGTACATCATTAAAGCTATTTTCTATTAAATTCAAGAGAAATGAAATGTCATTGTTTTGACTAAATTCTAGTGGTGTGTAACCTCTATTTGACAAAGAATTATATACAGCACCATGCGCTAACAAAGATATAGCGGATTTACTTTTTCCATGGAAAGCAGCTAAATGAAGTGGAGTAAAACCACTTTTGTTGGTACAGTTAGGATTTGCATTATATTTCAACAAAATTTCAACTATTTCGTGGTGATTCTTCCAAACAGCATTAAATAAAGGCGTTACTTCTGCTGCAGTTTTTGCATCAAGGAAAGCTCCGTTTTGAATGCTCTCTATAACCATGTTTAAATCGTTATTTTTGACTGCGATATGAAGGTTTTCCGTTAAAGCTAATTTCTTTCTAGCTTTATTTTGTTGTCCTTCCCATGACTTATTTCCGTATTCGTCATCGTCATCATAGTATGCTCCATTAGCCAGTAAAATGGCTACTATATTTTCATTATTGTGATATGCAGCGAAGTGTAGAGGTTTTTGGTGACATTCAGTTTTAAAGGGAGCGTTAACATCCACACCTAATTCAATTATGTACTGCACCATTTCACTCGATCCACCAACTATTGCAATCTCTAGAAGAAGGGAGCTAAATGAAGTTAAATTTTCCTTGCAATATTTCTCTAAAAATAATTCTACAATTCTTTGATGTCCAGCTAAAACAGAGAACAAAAGGGAATCAGGAATCGATGGATATTCTTGCTTGAAATCGAATATTCCACTGTCCAATTCTACATCCTTTTGTGACAGTATCAACTTCACAATTGAAAGATGATTTTTACTTATTGCACAGAGAAGGGGTGTTCTGTTATGTCTGTCCTTAATATTAATGTCAGCTTTGTTCTTTAATAGCTTCTTAACAATTTTAATGTGTCCGCGTTCTGAAGCATGGTGTATAGCCGACTGTCCATTTACATCTGTGATATTTACCTCTGCGTTTGCTGCCAATAATATTTTAACAATTTTATGGTAGCCAAATTCTGATGCAATAATTAAAGGTGTTTCCTTTAAAACAGAAGTTTGGAAATTTACATTTGCTCCTTTTTTTATTATCAGCTTTACAATTCCTGCATTACCATGGATTGCTGCAACGTATAAAACACTGAATTTTTCATTTACTAATGCCTCAATGCTCTGCTCATTGACAAAAAGCAAATTATTCTCTTGAGAAAGACGATTTACTAACTCCTCACCAGCGTGTACAAGGGAGTTTATGTTGATATTTTTTATCTTTAATAATAATGTGAAAATATCTATATAACCTTCTTTAACGGCAAGTGCAATAAGTTGACCATATGCATCTATGTTTTTATTTTCGGAAATAAAGAATTGTAAAATTTCCAAATTATTTTTCTTAACTGCTAAATACAAGGGTGTGACATATTCTTTGTTTTCAATATTCAAATGAGCTTTATTTGCAATTAACGTTTTTACGGCATTTAAATTTTCAAATAAAACTGCAAAATGGAGCGGAGTGTTACCATCATCGTTAAGAGCATTTACATCCGCTCCTCCATTGATTACATATTGAATAAGCTTAGGGTTACCTCCAACAGCACAGCGGTGAATCAAAGAATTGTTTTTTATGCTTTTGTGATATGTGTTAGCTCCACCCTTGATCAGCATTTCGAAACCATCTAAATAACCAATGCTGGCAGCAATAAACAACGGGGTTTCTTTCTCATCATTTTCAGCATCAATAATCAATGTTGTCTTACAAATTTTTAAGAGAAGTTCCACAATATCTTTCCAGTTTTTATAGATTGCTAAATGTAGCGGTGTGAATCCTTGCGTTTCTTTAGAATTTATATCTGCTCCATTATTTAACAGTAAATAAACAGTCTCGTAATGACCAAGGTATGTACTTAAATGCAAAGCAGTTTCTTTCAGTTTAGTTGATTCATTGATATCTGCTCCGTGCTTTAATAAATCGGCTGCAATATCCTTATGGCCTTTCTCAGACGCCATGATCAAAGGAGTCTTACCTGATGTCGTCTTCGAATTTACAGGAGCCTTATATTGTAACAGCAATTTTACGATATTTAGATGGCCTTGTTCAGAAGCACAGTGGAGTGGTTGCTTACCGCCAACATCACTTGCTGTGTAATCAGCCCCAGCTTGTAACAATATGCGAACTATATTTTCCTTTCCATATAGAGCTGCAATAATTAAAGGTGTACACTCACTCGTAGATCTGGCATTTATATTTGCTCCTTCTTTTATCAAAAGAGTTGCTATATCCTCCTTTCCTGATCGAGCAGCCACGTATAACGGAGACTGCCGAAGGAAATTTTCATCGTCGACATTTACTCCTTTTTTGAGTAAATATTCCACTATTTCTGTTGATCCTGCCCAAGTAGCAGTGTGGATGAAATCAGCTTTGCTCACGCTTTCCCTCATTCCAATAAGTTCAAAAGTACTCAAATGGTTATTAACAGCTGCATAATGAAGAGGAAAACCATTGTACACATCCAAAATATCAGTTTGAGCTCCATTTTGTAGTAAAATGTTAACAATGTTCGAGTGACCAAACTTAGCGGCACTATGAAGAACTGTCTGACCTTGACAATCAGTTCCATCAATTTCTATACATCCAGTTTGGACTAAAAACTCGACAGCTTCTTGTCTACCATACTCAGCAGCAATATGCAGAGGTGATTTCCCATTTATATCTCTACAATCAAATTCGGAATTGTGCATAGCAATAAAATGAAGCGTTTCGAGACAGGATTTCTGAGCAGCAAAATGAAATGCATTACCCATGAATGTATCTTTTGCCCTAATATCTGCACCTTTATTTATAAAGTACTGTGCATCATTTAGGTTATTCATTTCAAGAGCCTTAAATAGATCTTTTTGGTTTGAAATTATACTTAAATCCCTATTGAAATTTTCTCTCAAGACAGAAATGTCATAATTCAACCTTTCATCTATTAACATACCAGTTTGAAATACATCCTCTAAAATAAATTTCCTTAAATTCAGTTCCGTAATATTATGAGTATCAAAGAATAACAAATCTTCTAAGATGTTACCATGAGCGAGATGGTCTCTCAAATTCTTTCCAATTAATAAAGGAGATTCGTTATCTAAAAAGCATACATTTCTGTTTAATCTTTTACGAGCTAATGCAACGTTCAATATATCCAACAAGTGCATTTCAATCACTGCTTTTGCCACTTTGTCTTTTTTAAGAAGTATTGAATTTTCTAGCGAGGGATTCATTGATTCAGATTTCTTAATTTCTTTCTTTAAATTTCTCAGTTTTTCATGAATCATTTGGTCTTCTAATTTAATTTGTGAATCTACTGATGAAGACAATGGCTTTTGGTCAGATGATCCAATTTTCGTTAATGTATCTCTTAATTCCTGCATGCATTCTATGTTTGGCATTTTAAATAATATGGCATTTGTAAGATTATATAGTAATTTTAATCCTTCTTCGTTGTTAATTCTTTTTACTACAACAGATATTAGTTCTCTTAACATATGGCTAATTTTTATCGAATTCTCATTTTCTGACATTGAAATAAGAACATTTTTAATTATTTTTTTCAAAGGAAAATCACTCATTTTTAAGGAAAGCATAAAATATTGCTTAATAGCTTGAATTTTAATATTACTTTTAAAATAGCTGTATTTAGATAAGTCTGCGTTGTAAATTTCATTATCAAGAATTTTTTGAACCTTTTCGAAAAGCTTAATTTCATAAACAGTCTTATTCTCAATCATGCCGTTGATTTGTTCCACTAAACATTTGACTTCTTCCAGGTTTCTAAAAATATGATTTTTTGTCACTATATCATTCCACTGTGTAACGAGAAAATTATTCAACATTTCCTCCATTTCTAAATCATTTTTACCTTCGACAACTTTTCGGAATACTTCTTTGAAAATTTTTGTTTTCTTAATAAAAAGTAAACTTGCTGTAACGGCCTTTAACTTTTTGAAATCGTTCGAAATTTTGGTGAAAAATTCTTCATCATCTTTTCGTTCTAATTCGAATCTTACTGGCAAAGCATTGGTGTGAGATAAAGCATCACGGGTTTCTGATATAATTTGCTTGGCCCAGCCTGAAAGGGAAAACATTAATAAGTCGCTGGTCTCTTGTGATAACCTAGGGGATTCGACGGAGTCCTTCAAATTTTCTCCTATAACTTGAAGAGACCTAGAAATTACAAGATATCTGTCTTTTACATCGCAATCTGTGGTCAAAGAAAGATCAATGTAATAGCCAATGACTTTTAAGGAATAAACATCTCGAATCTGAGTGAAATCATGATACAAATCTTGGAAAAATGGATATTTATCTAGTATAGATTTCATAATTACTTTTGGCTTGCGTCGCGGAAGAATAAACAGCTTTTCCAAATTCTTTATTCTATCTGTTTCTGACTTTAAGCAAATACTAAAACTGGATAAGTGCCTTAACATATTGCTTTTTACCAAGCAAGGACTGAAGACATCTATGTGATTACTTTTGGTTATCCAACTTATAAACGCTATCAAATAAAAATACATTTCTTCCCACGGTATTACAGCATAAGTTGATCGTAATCCTGATTTAAGAATGAAGATATTTTGCGCGATGAACTTTGTGACAAACACAAATTCTTCATCAATGCTTTTATCCAAATATTGATCATTCAGCTTGTTTATGCATTCAAGAACTAGAGAAATTCTATTTTTGATATCTTTTAAAGTTATCTGTTTCACTTCTGTGGAAGGATCAGAAATGAAACGAAAATCTATTAACCGGCTTGCCACGGAAGCTTCCATTTCTGGAGAAAGGGATACATGTTTAAGTTTGAGTTCCCTGTAGGCTAGGGAAAGAATTTCATCCATTTCTTTCTTCTTTATCCCACCTGGCCACTTATGTGCAAGAGTTTCCAATAAACTGCAATTTCCTGAACGAATCGCGTAGTAAAATGCATTGTGATTATTGTCATCCTTATCAACAGGCCTCACTGCATCAAGTGAAATAAGAGAAGGCAAAAAAAACAAAATTTTACCCTCTGAAGAAAACACGAAATTTATTATCTCAAATTTATTGTATTTGCAAGCCAATATGATGATGTTAGTAAATTTTATCGGATTGTTTGGAGAATCGAAGCATAATCGTAAATTATGTTCTGTCTTGGCCGCAATAATATAATTCAATAGCTTACATTGTTTTCTTAAACAATCTAAATTAGAATTCAATACTGCTTTATGAATTTCATTTAAGAAATAAATGAATAAAACTTCAGCACTTACTTCACAAGTCTGAAAGTCAGCAGAATAATCATTTCTCAATCTAGCATCCAGGAACGGAAAAGAATTTTCTTCCATTTTACACAAAAGGCATTCAATATAAATATAATACAAAGGATAATGAATATATATTTTTTTAAATCTGCTCTCTGTGAATATATCTGCTTTTAAATTGTTGCTATCCGTGACAGCTTTGAGTTTCGCCTGAATTCAAGTGTTGTTTCTTATCACTTTTAAAAGAGGAAGAAACAAAAATGAAAGTACTAAGAATAAAACATTATCAGTTTTAGGCTGATATGATTAGGATTAATTTATCTCTCACCATTTTCAATAAAATTTCAAAATCTCAACCCCAATGATAATATATATAAGTACAAAATTTAACGCGTATATCAATTAATTACTATAAATAAATGTGCTCAAAAATGTATACAAATATGGAATTGTTAACCAAATAAAATGGAATTTCTATGTTTGAGACACTTTTCTCGTTTATAAGATGTAATATATTCGAAACTATACATATTATAACAAAGCTTTGCAAATACAAAACATATTTTTACCCATCAAAAAATTCATCCCTTTAAAATAGTTCAAAAATTACAAACAATTAATATTAACTTTATCTCAACTTTCGCACAAATCAAATTCACAACTTTATCAGATTTGAAACTTTATATCTCTCATTTCTTTAAAAATGCTGTAGAGTTTTATTTGAGATCGAATCGGTTTGGATTATTTGTCATTTTACACCTTATTTTTTGCATTTGACTCTTAATTGAACCGAGACTTAAAAATTAGAATAAATTAGGAACCACTACAAACATTTACGCCCGAGGTGAATGTCAAGTGCGCGTGCCATCATGAACAGAAATTCCACATGCTGAACATTCAGTTGCTTACTTGATTATAGAGTTGACTAAAATTGCAGAGATATTAATAAATTTCCATTCTTTTTCACTATTTCTTCCAGGTCTTTAATGTTACGATATTAATGTTCAACAATTTTAGGTTTAGATTAACTAGCAAATCTTCAACTCAACCAATGCCTGGTAATAATTGGCTCTTATTATTTAATTTTCAAGATTATGTGGTTTGCATACCAAAATGTAAGTTGTAAATTCTTTAATTTTCTTCTTTCTTCATAATTTCTTTGCGTTTTTATTTTAAAATATTGAAGTTATTTAAGATTTTATGTGTGTGCGTCTAAAAATATATATATAATCTTCATTTTTTCCCTTTATTCAAATATAATATTTATTTTATATATGATTAAAATATATAATCTTATTTACATACTATCCATCAAAAATATCTTTATTTTTCCTCTATGATTTGGAAACATTAAGATTCGGATATATATAATTGAGATGAAATTGACACAGTAAGCTGTTTCCTTTTAGCTTTTTGAGAATCTTATCTTCTGCATTCACTTAACATAGTCATTTTCATATTTTTGATTTTAAAATATATCAGTTGTTAATTAATAAAAGATTATTTTTTCCTAATTTCGAGATTTATTTTTTTTTCTCCAACTATGTTTTTTTTCTTTGTAGACATAAATGATCTCATATTACGCGCTTCGGGAAATGCTTACATTTATTAAAATTGAAAACTAGTAACAGCATCAAAATAATGACATTCTAGCTATCATTAAATTTGAAACGTGTTAAAATTTTAGTGTAAATGTCACATCTGTATCCAAAAATGCCGTAGCTGTTGCAAATTAAAAACTTTAAGAACAATGAAAGGTACTTTTCCATTATGTCAACCCAGATCTCGCCAAGCAGACTTTATTAGACACCTCATACACATAAAAAAAAAAAAAACGTTAATAAATGATTCAATTTTTTTTTTTTTTTATTTTTTTTTATTTTGGTGGCATAAACATTCGTTCCGGTTTCCAGATTGACAAAGTTGTATTTATGGTTCAAATGTTCGAAACTTTTCTCTTCAGCTTACTTGTGCAGTACGGTTTCCAGGAATCGGAACACTTGTAGTTTCTTTTCCGATATTTTCCTTAATTTCCTTCAATGAAGTGTTCGAGGATCGATTTGGAACATATCATTAGGAAGCATTCGTCTTTTTTGCGGCAAACCCCACCGAAGATCCAGGTTGTGGTAAAATTCATCCCGTGTTGTTTTTTCTCTACGTAAGCAAATTTTTATTCACTTCAATTATTATGCCAGATCCTCCATTGTTCACGTTTAAACAAAGAATTCATACAAACATCACGCATGAAGTTATTCCAGTCTACAACTCAATTGCTTTTCACACCATTTAACTGAAGCTATTCTTCGCTCCTACAATAAGTAAATTGCACACACTTCAAAACAGCTCAATTTTGAAAACTGAAACAATGTGGCTTTATGGATACTATTTTTACAGGTACAAGATAAAAGGTTGCAGTGACACTGAATTTCATCTCCGAAATACAATTTCATTTCATGATTCTTATCACAAGTTATTTCTGCTAAAACGCTTCTCTCTTGAAAGAATTTGACCACTTCTTATCCTGGTTTAGATAAATCCTTAATTTTTATAGCTTTTTGCGTTAATTCTTCGTATTAAGAAAAAGAAATGACCGATTAAAAAAATGGCTGCTACTTATTTTGAGAATATGGCGGCAAAAGGTTACCAGCCGTGATATTCTGCTTGGCGCTGCTTGCTTCATTATTAGCAATTTTATCGCCGGCGCCGATATAATGGAAAAGTATGAAGAATTTTTTTACTATACTTACTTTAGTTTGCAAAATACCGTTCTTTCGAATGAGAAATGAGAATTAGATTTTCCCTCTATATTGAATAATCAAGTTAGGTTTTGTATATTATTCTATCATATAATTTATCTTTAAGATTGGTTGCTAGTCGATTTTTTTTCGTTGAAATTTAATATTTGTGTTTAACAGCAAAGCAATATCATTTTTGCTTCTATTTTACGATATTTTGCATGCCAAATGCTTATAAAGTCTTGTCTCTTTGTGTTACACTTTGAAAAAGTTCGGTTTTTAAAATTCCAAAGCTCTTGTTGATTTCGTAAATTGCTTGTTTTGCTAATGTTCTTAAATTTACAGAATAATCGAACAAATTATTCAGAAAAATTTCATTGTGAAGCATTTTCATAGGGTACTTTTTCGATATAATGGAAAAATACCTAATTCTTATATAAAAACACGATATTTATTTTCGAATGAAATGAAATTTTAGGACATTGAAATCAATGGTAATGGATTTCCCTCTCTTTTCTCCTATCAGGATTCTATAAAAATTGTTTAATTTTATAAATATCGGTCAAGTTAGTAATTAACAAAAAATTCTAATTTTGAAGAATTTCTAAAAATATTACGTAGAAATTTCAAGTAATTAACAATGAATGTTTAGCAGAACTTTCGACCTTTTCTGTTTCAAAGCTACTAGTTCATTTTTTAGAAAACTGTGAAACTACATGAGTATTTTTTAAGGTCAATAAAATATTTAAACATAAAGTTTTTTTCTAAAAGATATTTATTCAAAGACTTGCAAATATTAGCCAAAAAGTAAAATTATTTTGTGTTTAAACAACGAATATCGAAAATTTCTGTTCATGGCGATTCAATATTATACATGTAAACTTCTGTCAGAAAGTTGGTATGGTGTTTCTTTATTTATGCATATTACTATTCACCACTGCCTGTCACTAAGCTTCCCCTGAAGTACTGTGATGTTTCCAGAAATTTTTCGGACTTTTAAAAATTAATTTATCTTTTTTGGTACTCTTACCATTAATTAACTTAAGACGAAAATATGTATACTTAAAAGCATTTTCTTGTAAAAGTGATGAAAAAAACCTCTAGCAAAATGACTTCGAACATTTTTAAAAAAAAATTATTTTAAGAAAAGAGAGATAAATTCTCTTTAGTATGCACCAAAATGCTTTTTATTCTTTTCCCACTGAGAGCGTGTTTTCTCGTCTATATACTTTATTATACTTTTTGTAATATAATAGGAATATATATTAACAACAATTATAACGTTTAAAAAATTAGGATTTGTCATGAAAAGTTCATCCAGTTAAAAATAATCAAAAAGTTTAGGAAAAATATTTAAATAAGAAATTGAAATTTTGAAAAAAAAATTTATCGGATATTTTGGAAATTGTATTTGTTGGTGTTTTGATATAAAAGCAAGTTATTAAATGACTTAAATTTTTCAAACAAATAAAACAAGTGTTCAAATATATTTATATTCTTGCCAAACGAATATGTTTATATAAATCGCAGGTGTCCTTCAATATTAAATTTCTGAATAAAGACTAATATTTATTCAATATATGCTAACAGCAACATTAAATATCTTCAACATGCTAATTTTATCGATTTTACATCGGTTTATGCATAATGACAATTTAATTTTTTTCTCGTATATTTAATATCTATTCCAAATTATTTCATGCACAGTTCAGAACATTCACACTCTGATCTTTAAAAGCTCGTTAATGAAAAAGAGTTTAATGTACTTTAGTTGCTCTGACGGTATAAATACATTTTATCAATTGTTCTACAAGCCCTAGATCTCTCTTCGAAAATTATTCACATTGATTTCTTCCTAATTTGATTCACAAACAAATTTTCTAACTCACTAAATTTTGAATTTGCAATCTATTCAATCTTTTATATTGAAAGATTCAAAAGATTTTTACTAACTGTATAATATTAGCTGTTGAATTTATATCAATTGATTTGAAGGAAATTGTTTAAAAAGTTACCGGATTTCCTTAAAACGAAATTACACCAGTATTTTAAAGTTAAATTTCGATAAAATAGAACATTTTTAAATTGACTGATAGGTAATTCCAAGGTATTTTCCGGAAAAGAAAATCAGTCTGTAGAAGAAATGTTCAAACCATTCTATTAAAAAAAATTGGAGAACTAAGTTTTTCCGAATTCAATTATTTAACATAAAAATAGAGAAAGTTCAATTTTTTTCTGAAGTTTCAACTTTAGTAAATTATAAATTTTGTCAATGTAAAACAAATAAAAGTTTTAGAGTTTAGGATTTTTGCTTTTTAATACGAAACAAAAGAATTTCATAGAATTTGTATCCATCACTTTATATGTTATTGATAAAATATTTTTCTTTTATGCGGCTAATTTTGCTAAAATATAATTGAACTTTAATTATTTATGTTTCAATTTCCAATGTCAGAACAAAGAATGGGAATAATTTTGAAACACGATTATATATGCTACATTCCATGAAGTGGAACGATGAGATTGCATCAAATTTATGCCAGTTTTCAGCAAAAATAATATTAACAAATTTCGCTTAATAACTATTAAAAAAAAGTTACAATTCTATTTTTAATAATACAAAATCAAAATTATAATTTAAATTAATAATAGACTAAAACTCTTTTTGTCTTCAAACAACAAATCATAAAACAATAATAAATTAAGAATTTTAATGATTCAGTCAAAGTCGAGTACAAGACAAAAGAAAAACAGGTGTGGAGGGTTTCAGTTGAATTATCTAAAAGCTTCTTTCGTACTTAAATTTCGTGCCGGGTTGGGCCTTCTTGGCACACCTCCATCTTGGACCTTTGCCAGATAATGAGATCACAGCAAAAGGCATTTTGGGTATTCCTTGGGTATTAAACTCGTAATCTGGATGAAGATGCGATAAAATAAATCGACTGCATTAACTTGAACGCACCGCTTTAAAAATAAAAGTCGATCCATTAGGATTTACACCTAAGTATCTGTCTTTAATGTTCTAGAAACATTTTTACATTCGCATATTCAAGGACAAAAAGTAAAACATGAATTTTTTTAAAAATATGAAGAAAAATATGAATTTTTTTTTTAATTATCTTGTTAGCTAAATTGATATAGTGGTACCTTACGTCTTAAAGTCAAATTCGATTTTATACATATTTGAGACTAAAATGGATTGCATATGTTGGCATAATGCATTTATTTTTATTATGCATGTTTATTTAAAAAGATTGCTTTATAATGCAGAACAAGTTTATTTTAATATTAATATTTTAAAATAATTTGTATTTTAATAAAAACTTGGGTTGATAGCATTTTTTTTTTTCAAATTTAACTGAACACATTAAATAAAAAACAGTATCGAGGAAATTTGACTAATTTAAAATTATCAAACCATACTTAGATATAAAAAATTGTCTTTACATTATTTTTATATTTTTAAATGCATTCAACTTTAAACACTGAAAAATTGAGCACATGCGCACATAAATGTGTAAGAATTACGATGCAATTTATAAATACATATCGATGACCGAAGACAGAAATTAAAATATTTCTATTAATTTAACTTTTAAAATGTAAAATGGTCTAAATAGTTCGGAAATGAATGCAAATAAAAAATAAATCAAATGGATAGAATTAGAGCCAAATTTTGTGTATGAACGCAAAAAGAATGTTCTTGGAGACCATTTTTATGATATTGTCGTGTTTCTATTATCGGATTAGGGAAATCAATGTAAAAAACAATTCTATATTCGATAAAAAAAAAAGCAATTAAGGCCTTGTGCTAAGACCTACTGCTAATGAAGAAAGCTTTCATAGATAAATCCTTCAATAAAATTACATGGGTAAAACAAGCATTTCAAATCACACCACCGCATACATGTGCAACGACGACCCATGACAAACACACATTGCTTTAGATGAAGAAATTTGTTAGCAACAGTTTTTTCAAGATTTCACCTAAGACAATTGAGCCTCTACAACTGGCTATTCTAACTGCACAAGAAATGCAAAGTAACTATAGTAGAACTACAATTATATCCGAATTCCTTTCAGAATTACAGAAGGAAAAAAAAATTAGACTGCAGAAGAGAAGGAAAAATGAGTAAAGGGGAAAAGCTCAAGAATAAGAAAAAAAGGTAAGCAAAAGGGAAAAAGATGAAAATGGCGTATAACTTGATGGATTCAAAAACATTCTTTTGAGTGCTGAAGAAAATAGGAGAATGGATTATGAGTGAGACCTTAGATTTCAAATTGTCTGCGATGGTAAACTTATCTAAGGTGTCGATTAAGAAAATGACTTTAATGTCCAAGTTGAAACAGACAATGGACCTTCAGTTAGTGAAGTATTTACTGGTTTCCAAACTGCTTTGAAATAGATAAAGCATCAGCTTAAGTGTGACCATATTCAAATTTTCATTGTTTAGCGGACGCGCAACTTTACTGACCGAAAACGTGCAAAGACAGAGAAATAGTTTATTCTGATCGAAATCTTCACAGCAATCTGTGGCTTTCATTTATAGCACTGTAACATCACTGTATAAATGTACAGTGATGGTACATGAAGGACTTGTAAAGTGATGTACAGTAAAGGACTTGTAAAGTGATGTACAGTAAAGGACTTGTAAATACCTTAACGTGTAATAATGTTAAAGTTTCATTTAACTGTCTAAAAGCTCTTCTTTAAGAATATAAAGTTTTTTTTTCCTTCCATTTTCAATGAACTAATTAATTTTTCCGCTTTCAATCTAATGATTAATTAAAATAAACATTTTTTTTTTTTGAAAATAAAATAATTTTCGGAATTTTTTATCATTCAAATGGAATTTGGTCCCAATTGATTCGGATAGTTAGAGTTATACTGCATTGACTATCTTTTAAATGCCAAAAGAATAGTTTGAGAAAATTCATTTTAATTGTAATTACAAAAAATGTCGACATCTTATCTAAGCATTCTTTGTAAAAAACATCCTTAAAATTATTTTTTTTATTTAAAATTATTCTCGTATTTTGAATTCTATAGAAGAATATTTGAAATTGTGTTTATTTCTATTGGGACTTGAGATTATTAACACATTAGTATATAATTTAGTTTGATAAAATTTAGATATAATATGAACGTACAAATAAATTATATGTAAAACTTATAACTTTTTGTATAAGTTTAACAGTGAAAACTATACATTTTTAAATTCTTTGTTACATGTCAACGTTTTATTTCAGTTTATATTGTTGACATGAATGTTTCATGTATATCTTACTTTTATAACTGGTGGATATTTTAATATGTTAACAAATAACATTAGTTAATGACACAAATACAAATAATGAGATTACAGTATTTTATTTATAAATTTTAAAATAAAATCAATTTTACTATTACGAGTGACATTGTCTGCCACTTCCCAATTCCTCAGAATTTTTCGCTGCCTTAGTGCTTGCTCAGGTATCGACCTCGTTAGTTGGCCATGGTCCAAAATTATTACATGTTTTATGAGTTGAGCATTAAGATTTTATAACTGCATGACAGAATTTATTGTCTTACTGCATCATTATATAAAAATCTATATAACTATCTGATCGCGTTATTTCTCAGTTAGAAAAAAAAAAACATTTTTAAAGTCTGCTAGAGGAATTATCTTTATTTTGACTTCGGATACACTAAAATAAACTCGATTAAAAAAATGTAAAGTGTTTTTCTTTCCCCCAGGTTCTTAAGCTTTTAAAATTTGAAAACGTTTTTTCTTCAAAGAAACTTTTCCTCGATATATTTATTTTATCGCTTCCCACAGAAAAAAAAAATTTGTGAAGATGGCTTATTAAAAGATAGCTTATTTTTAATCCAGCTTAAGAAATTCTCCCAGGGATTAGATTTTAAAAAATGAGAATTTACATCTTTCAAAAATGTTCATGGTTTATTCCAAATTCTGAGTATTATAAATAGATGCTTATTCTATTCAGAAAAATTAACATCAAACATCTGTAGCTTAATAAATTCGTATTAAGATAAAGTTTTTTTCTTAATATTTTATTATTTATCTATTTTATCGTTTTCATGATAAAAATCATTGTTTATTGCTAAGCTTAGTTAAGAATAGGATTTTCAGTTGAAAATTGTTATCGGTAGTTTCATAAAAGTGAGAAATTATTCTCATGCTTATTTTTGAAATGAGGTATTTTAGATATTTACTAGTTGATGAGGTTTGGTGTTATTCTTTGCAAATTTTTATGCATATGCTATCGTTATAAACTTTTCTGTAGAGTCAACTATGATATTTTATTTGTTAAGAAACTTCTTTCATATTATATTCTCTTAATAACACCATATTTTAACAAGTTGTTTGTTGTTTTTGCTTATGGGAGATAAACTATCTGTTGCTTTTTGTCGTCAATAAATGGCAACAGTTTCCGTGTGTAGTTCAAACACGCGCTATTCTGCCCTGAAGGTCAAAAGAGTTACTTATTTTAAGCGAAGATCGATTTTTATTCCGTGTTTTATGCCTAACATTATTCTAAAAGAATGCATTTTTCGAGCATTTGCGTGATACCATGTAAAGCAAAGAAGGAGCGTTTCTTAAAAAATATAACTCTCTCTTTTTTCCCCCTCTTATAAGGAAAGTAAACCGTATAGAATTTTTTTTATTTGCACTTTAAATTCTTGCCTTTTAACCGAAGATGACTTAGAAGAGAGTTTTGTGAAACTTTTATATTAAAAATTACAATATAATTTATGTAAAATTTTAAATGCTCACTTTATTTTCACAAGTAAAAGTATTCCAGTAATAAATCATCAGCAAAGGAATCAAAACTTAATAGCTTCCTACATCTTCAATGAATAAAAATTATTGCTTTCTCTAGCAATTTTATTATTTTAAGGAAACATTTTATGAAGCCATATAATTTGATAGTGAAGTGATGTTGTAAAAAGTTTTTTACATTCATTTATTCAAAAAGATTTGAAAAAAAAATGATAAATTTTGATTTAAATTAGTTATAAGCGTTTAGGATTTTCAACTTTATTAATTTTGTCGTGGCACAATTTTAAAGATTTAAAAGTTTAACGACACACAAAGATAACGATAGGTTTTTGTTTATTCACCTTTGTAAAACCTTTTATGATAATCATTTTGAATGTAAAATAAAATAATATAAAGTGAACTATAAAAACAACAGTAAGTTTATTAAAGTATTTTAAAAACAAGAAAATGAAGGCAATACATGTAAATAATAAGAATATTTTTAATGAGAAATTTGAGCTTGATGTTTTTTAATAATTTCATTTATATTTGATCATAAAAATGACAATATTAATCACATATCGTCTTCTACATTTAAAAATCACAATTTTTTTTCTTGCATTTTTATGTAAATTAACACAGAAAATCCGAATTCACTTAACTGTAAAAACGAGTTTCTTTTATAAAGTTAAAAAAAATTATAATTTTTATTTAATAAATTTCTAATATTTGATGACATACAAAAGTGCTGCGTTTATATATATATATATATATACGAGGGTCACTCTGAAAGTTTTGAGATACAACTAGATTAAGTTATACTTACAAAATTTTAGGTGTGTTCAAAGTAGTCTCCTCCAGCATCAATGCACATTTGCAGAAGAATTTTCCACATATTGAATGCCTCAAGCCATTCATTTCTGGGAATAAATGAAAAAATGCATTTATAGCCACATCAATCTCTTCTTCTAAATGAAAACGACGTCCACGTAAGTTCTTTTTTAAATTAAAGAATAACCAAAAGTCGCACTAGATCAGGTGAATACGGCGGATGTTCGATCACTTTAATTTGTTTTTGTTTAAGAAACTCAACTGTTAATCCGGATGTATGTGAAGATGCATTGTCATTGTGAAGCATTAGTCCCCTAACATTTAGTTCGTGTAGAATTTCTGGAAGACATTTAGTAGTATACCAATTTGCTATTATTGTCTTCTGTCCTTCCAACTTGATGACTTTGGCCAATCCCGTACTTCTGAAGAAAACGGCATCCATCACTTTTTTCAGTGCACGTTGTGTTTTCACCATTTTCGGCGCAGGATCATCTTCAAAGACAAATACTTTGCTTTCTTGACGTGTTGGAATGTCAAAAAACAATATGTACGTTTCATCAGCTGTTACAATTTTAGAAATGATGCGGTGGCCACCATCATATAGCAATTTAAGAGTTTCTTTACTGATTTTGACACGCTCCTCTTTTTGGTGCTCAGTTAGATTAAGGGGAACTCAATAGCACACTACTTTTTTCATATGTAATTTTTCATGAATGACTTTGTGTATGGCTGAGGATCCAATGTTAAGTTGCTTCTGTATCATTTGATAGGTACAGCTATTATCATCCATTAACATTTTCCGTATGGCAGACACATTATCCGGGATTACTGCCGATGGCCTGTTTGTTCTTCATCTTGAAGAAAATTGCGACCTCTTCTAAATTCTCTAAACCATCTGAATACAGTAGCACCAGCTGGAGATTCATCACCAAATGCTAATTGCAACCGTTGAACGCATTCTTCTTGATTTAGTCCTGCTTTAAAATCGTAGAAAATCATAGCGCGAAAATGTTCTCACGTCAACTACATTTTCTCTTCTGTTTAAAATTTATTCTACGCTAAACAAATTGTAGTAAGTCAGTAAAAAATCGTCTTCTGTGTTAAAATACTTTGTATTTTAAAATTAAACTGTTATTTTTATTTTGTAAATTCTCGTCAGAGCGTATCTCAAAAATTTCAGAGCAACCCTCGTATATATATATATATATATATATATATATATATATATTGGCAAATAGCGATAATAAATTAAAAGTATCAAACTATGTATAAGAGACAGCAGTTTTTATTACTATTGATGGAATTTTAAATTTATTAAAAACTTATGAACCGATATTTTTTAAAATTCAGTAGGAAAAATTCAAAGAAATTTAACAAAGTCGAAAAACATTAAACTCCTCTTATGAATATATATTTGAACACCCACAGTTCTTTAAAAAAACGATATGTGCTCACGATATTAACTGCTTTCTTATTTTCTTTTACATGTGAATAATAAATTATAAAATTAAGGTGGTACCATTATTTCATTCAGTGTTAAATAATATAGATATATATCATTAAAATTGTACAAAAAATCATAAAAAAACAAATTCATTTTAAAAAATAAAAATTCTTTTAATTTTGCACTTTTTAAGAATGATATTATTCTAAAATGCAGAATTATACCAGATCCTTTGAATTATTTTTAAATATTCGATACATTTATTCAAAAGCTTACATGCAGTGTATCGAATATTTAAAAATAATAAAATAATGCTTATTTAAAAGCAAACATACTGTACATAAGTCTAAAACTGTCTGCAACATTCAATGATACTTTCTTTCGTCACACTTTTCGTAATTTACTCAAAAGGAAGTTTCAGAAGAAATTTAATTCAGTAATGGAATCAACCATAGTACACACTAAGATATATTGTAATTTTTTTCCGTCAAGTGTCAAATGATGTATTTTTCCTTTATTTATGATTTCATGGGGAAAGATTTAGTTATAATAGTTTGGCAACACAGACATTTTGTGTATGATTTACGATTTTTTGAGCCCGTTTCCCTATCATTGTACTTAATGATGATTTTATCTTTCAGGTATTGCTCCAATGAAATTATTACACTAATCACGAACGAATCACGTTGAATTTGTACTTCTAAATCATGACTTTTAGGAAATCGACTTTTATTTATTGTGAAACAGATAATTACTTTGCTCAATCTTGAAAGCGGCATCTTCACATCAGAGTAATGATAAGTACTTTAAGGTTTAATAAAATACAAAAATATTGTGCGCCCCTAAAAGGTTTTATGCGAGGAAAAGGCAACAACATTTAGACATTGTTACAGAAAATTTTGTTTCATAGCAGCTTTTTTTTTTTTCCAAATTTAACATATTTGCTTACACTTTACATTTTGTTCTAAAAGTCAATTTTGTTATTAAAAATCAAGACTTTTCTGGCTTTTACCATTCATCACGCATTTTTTATTCTATCTTTTATCTATCTTATAATTTTTTACAGCCTATCTAGATAAGTACGAGGATTCTAAATAATTTTAAATAGGACTATGTAAATACTTTTAAATTTTCTTACATATTTTCGGACTCATTGCTTTGTATTCAATTATCTTAAAATGCTTTTATTGGTTGTACAACTGAACATTTTTGGTTGCGCTATGTCTTTCCTTCCCCCTTGGGCTGTTAGTGTTAAGCTTTTTTTTTTTATTCGCAGAAACATAATATTACTCATTATTATAGAAATAAAATGAAGCGCTACTCAGAGAAAATATGTATCTTTAAAATATTATTCTGTAAAATTGAGATCGTAGGTTTTGACTTGTTTTACTTGTAAATTTATAATGGGAATTTGAAAATGTTTTAAATATATACATTTTTAATTAGATTTGTTTTCTTTGAGAAACTTACCGCGTTGCTAGAAATCTTTTATTCTATATTTTATGTAAATGTGCCTTATATATAGATGTAATGTTTGTGTTCAAAGAACCAAAAATGTCTTAGTAATTCGCTGTATTTAAGATTTTAGACCAGTAATATATATATATATATACATATATATATATATATATATATATATATATATATATATATATATATATATATATATATATATATATATATATATATATATATATATATATATATATATATTAATAGACGAAACCAATATTGTTGTGAAACAAAATCTAGAATTATCATCATAATAATTTTTCAAAAAATTGTAATTAAAATGTTTATTATTGTTAAAATTTTTTAATTGGTAAGTATTGTAATAATTTATTCAACCCTTATTTTCCACTTGATTAAAATATTATTAAATATAGCTTTAAATTCTGAAGTAAATAGTTACATTTTTTATCAATTTATTAATTAAGATCTCTTCCCACATGATTTGAATTACACGTCGAAAACTTGCAGGATGTAGTAAAAATTCGTTGCCATTAAGGATTTGGAAAGAATAAAAAAATGTTTGATGTTCGTGCATCCAGTCAAGTAAAATTGGAAAGTTCCAATTTTCTTTTGTAAAAAATTCGCTTTCATGGCAAGTGGGAAAATCAAATTATTTTCCTCCTGAGGGAGAGAAGATATTATTTTCCATTTGAGGGAACTTTCCAAGTATTGTATTTTCTGTTATTCTTATATCAAAATATGCAGAAACCTATGTAAGAAAGTCAATAAAAATGAAACAAATTTTGAATTTTAAATAAAAGAAAAGTATTTTTGTATAGTTTGAAATATCAAATAAAAATTTTATATTATCATTTTTTAAATTTATGTTTTTATAAACTCTTAAAATTCATAATGAAATTTCTGTTGAAGAATTACGATGAAATATTTTTAAACTTAATTGCTTTGAAAGATGAAGTGCAAATTAATTATTTAAAATATCATCCCTTTCAAGACAAAAAATCAATTTTTTTTATATTTCAGAAGAGATTATTTTAATTTTCATCTAAGAGAATTTTCTTTTAAAATGATTTTATTTATAATTCATATAATTTTTCATACTTCATGGAGAATTTAGCATTTTTAATGCTAAGTTTTCATGCTTTTTTAAGTAAATTTTAAAATTAAAATCCAAGTTTCTTAACAAAAATCATTATTGTGGCATTATTGTTATAAATGAAAAATAACAGATTATTGCAGTGATTTAAAAATGCAATAACAATGGGAATTCAAATTGAAAATTAAAAAAATTGATAAAATTAACACTTTCAGATTTATTGAAAATGCTGCCATTATTTGACCGATTCGTATAGGAACTTCATATTACAAAAGAAGATTTTTAGTATAATCTTTTTCAAAGCTGTCTTTTTTTTTAAGTTAACATATCAGAATTATGATTTCATTATATCGGAAATGGTTGTTGTTTTTAATCCCTGATGGTGTAGCCAAGCTAAACAATCTCCATAAAACCAAAAATCGTTAAAAAGTCTAAAAATAAAATAGGATTCTCCAAAACCTGATTCACAATAAAACTCAGACAGTCAAGAATATGTCTCGGGGAGGCCTGATCAGCCTTCCACCAGTGACATTCTAGAAAGACTTTCTGGCCCTGTTGAAAAGAAACTGACCTAAGGTGGCCACTCAAAAATAATGAAAGAGCAGTCTGCTGTATCCTAGGGATACTGAGATGGTGCCACCAGTTTTTTTCCCAAAGTAGCAAGAGTTGGGAGGTGGATCTCTCCGAATTGCGTTTAATTCCATCTTTTTAATAGTGGAGATTTCTGAAAACGTTAAAATAGCGTTGCCCTGCAAAGTGTCAACAGTGACAGACTTGGCCAAGCTATCCGCGATTTCATTGCGACTCAATCCAAATCCAACATGGGAATGAACCCATTGAAAATGTATCGAGTTTTTAGTAGAAAGTCGTGTCACAAGGTCTAAAATATTCAAACTTGTCTTATCTCCAATGGTCGTCCAATGAGACAGGTACGACTGTCCGTTAGTATCCAGATGTCTCAGAAAACAAATTCAGAGGTTCGTGTCTATGTAATTCACTCCCTCATAGATAGCTATAAGTTCTGATCTATAAGGCAAACAACAGTAAACATTTCTAACTTTTATGTCAATTGTGCCATCAGATGACACAATATGACCACCGCTCTCAGAAATACCGCTGCTGCCATCAGTGTACATTTTTAATACTGGATGAGGGATGCTATTAATTGTCTCGAGAGCCATCTGCCTAATAAAATCTGGTATATAAGACCCGGAATATATCGGAAATGGTAAAGGCTAATTATTTAAGTAATAAAACAAGCTATAGCGAAACTCTTTATACTGGCACTTGCAGCAGATTTGTTTTAACATTTCAATTTGAAATATAAAATAAATAATTATTATTTTATTTTAAATTAAATAATGCGTATTAAAATCTTTGTGTGCATATAACGATATAAAGAATTAAGTACTTCTAATCCTACTTTTATTTATTTTTTCGTTTACTGTTCTATTTAGCAAAATGTGAGTAAAAGACGAAGTGTATGAGATCAGAAAGTCACCTTTATCGGCATTTTAGCATTGAGTGATGGGTTAAACCCTTAAAATGATTAATGCTTTTATAAGTAATCATATTTTATGCAAAAAATACTTATACTTTGTTTTATTTTTAATGAAAAATAACCATTTAAGAATGGATTTTTGAAAAATATAGCAATGATGTCATCTCCTCAAAAATAAGTAATTTTTTTTATTTTGGAAATTTATTTTAATGAATTTTCTAATTCTACGTATCATTGAAAAACTGTATTGCTAAAACTTTCTAAGCAATTTGATAATTGTAAGCCATGTACTGGTCATTTGGAATAAAATAATGAGTAGTAAAACTACCGAAATCGCAAAATAAACAATTACAAATTAAATAAGTAAAAAACTAAAATAAATATTTCTATAAATTAACGAGAAAAAAAAAATGAACATTATCGAAAGAGAGAGAAAAAACAATATTGATATCGAATTATTTGGGACAACAGGATTGAATGATTAACTTTTAATCATTGTTTAGTCTTACCAGGAGGGAAAGGATTAGAATTGTATTTGAATTATCATACTTCTCTGTACCCAATTTAGAAGTGACCTATACTATTTAGGTAAATGCAGTCAGGTGAGAGTCTTCATAATTTAAAAACAGGCAATAAATTTAAACCCTCCAATATACTTAACTGTAACCTTATGAGATATTATTTCACTTAGAGGACATTGAGATACCACGAGCTACTTAAAGTGCCTTAGTCGCCTGAATTAAATAAAGGGAAGCATAAAATGATAAATTGTTGTAGAATTTGTAGCTTTCGGAGTACTGATTCATAATAGTTCAGAAATTTCTAAATTGATTGAGCAGCAAAATTACGGTTGAACAAGACATCCTTACCTATTGTACGATCAGTACATGAAATACTATTGAAAATCGTTGACATTTTGGATTCATAATTTTTTGTTATCTCTGTGATAAGCAAAAAACCATCTGAGGGTACTATTTAGCTTAAGCTTATTTTTTAACGTTGAAATCAAGAGCCAAAAGGAGTAAAAAACTTAATGTCCAAAATGATAGAAAGATTGGAGTTGTGAATTCACACATTTTGTGGTTACTGCGGTTATCACTGGCACTTTCCAAATAATATCCAAAATGCAGTGAAATATATTGTTTAACTAAAGTAACTCTGAAATGAGCGAGGATGTGGGGTAACTTGGAAAAATTCATCCAAAATATCCGATTTTATGGTGAATTTTATTTTTCGGTTCACCTATATGAAAAATTATCTCTGCCATTTAAGAGTTATCTTAGAATGCGATGGCATGGAATGGCACATGAAGTACAATTTTCCCCATGGTAGAGATTAGGATTTCATTCCACTTATTTACACTTGCTATTCTAATTGGTGACAGTCGGTGTTATTAGTCTTATTAATTTTAGTCATTTAAATTTTGCTAAGGCAAAAACACCATATGATAAAAAAAAGATGGTGAGTAATATAATTGATTCATTTGCCTTTCACAAAGAAAAAAGATTGTGAAAAAATACATAATTAACGGATATCATTAATCTCAACTAATATCCTTTTAGTTTTGAGGCTTCCAATTATAGGCTAACTTAGCAGTTGAAATTTGTAAGGACTATTAACATCCATGTATCTTGTGGGAAATCTTTTCACAAATAGTAAGATGTAAGAATAGTGCAAGGGAAAAAACCCAAAACTTTCCGGGTATCTTTTTTAACAGATCAGCCTGAAAAAAGGACACTCATCTCTTATTGAAAATGAGTGCTTAAAATCAAATCCACAAGACCTTTAATTCTGAGGATTGTCTTGCTTTAAAAAGCTCGTAATTTTGTAAGACTAATTTCTTAATTGCAGAGGATATTCAAAGATTTAGTTTTTCAATGTGAATTTGAGACGCCATGATTTTTTTCAAGAGCAATTTCATGTTGCTTGTACAGCACATATTTTACCCAAGAATTCGCTTGTTTTGTTCTTCGAGATAAAACTAAAATGCTGTTTATCATGAAATTTTGTCTAAATTAGAATTTAAATTATAATTTACAAAAACTTATAATTAGTGTAGTTACATATTTTCAAATCTTATAAATAGAATCATTTTGATTTTTTACAAAAAATATTTTAATTTCTTATTTTATTTAAAAAAAAGAAAGTGGTAAATCAAAAACTTTAATTAATATATACAAAATGTTGTATGAAATTTGTTTATATTTCCTTTGACAGAAAATGTTGAAAATTTTGTAATTTTAGGTGATTGCAAATTTTCATTTACTAACAGCGAAAAAAATTGAGATTAATTTAGGATTTTTTATATAATTTTACAACAAATATAAAATGTGATTCATTTCTGATAAATTTCGATATTTTGATAAAGAATATCTCTTTAAATAATTACATAAATAATCCTATGGTTTAAATCTTTAAGTTTTAAATTGAATTCATTGCTTAACTGCCTTGTTTAATTTTAAAAATATCAAATTAAATTAATTGAATTATTAAGTAAGAAGATAATAAGTTTTTATTTTTTTAAAATCTAGATACTTAATAAATATCTTGATTACAATTCGAATTGAGATACAGGCTATAAAATAAACAGATTTTACTAGAAGAATCGGTTGAAATAATAACTCGAATATTCAAATGTACTGTTTTTGATCAGCATTAATGATTAAAATAAATAATTAACTTCATTGAAATATTATTCGAAACCATCAAATGCAATCGTGGACTGATGAAATTATTTTTGCAACATCTGGTGAGAAGAAATTGATAAATTTTAGATCCTGAACTCGTTCTTCACCTTCCTTTATCTTCTCTATTATTAATTCGACGGTAAAATTTTATCTTTTCTTTTTGTAGATGGGGAGTTTACAAAAGAAGCTTTAAGAAAGTGCGTGCAATCACTTGTGAAGAAACTGATGGCCCAGCCAAGCTGGCGCCAGCACAAATAAATTCCCCCACGAGGGTTGTGACCTTTTTTTCGCCTTGTTATACCGAAGAAGCCCCTAAATTCGCCTCTTCTTCACACACTGATTATTATTTTTTTTTTTAATTTGCTAAAAAAAAATTTCCTTTAGACTCTTTAAGGTAGTTTTTGTTGACGTTTGCCAAGAGGACGAAAAGAGGGAAACGCTATAGGATTTACTACTCATAAAAAAAAGAAGTACAGGCATACGATTTTTCAGGAGGGCTTGCCATGAAAGCTTAGAAGTGGAAGAGAAAAAGAAAAAAAGCTTGGGGTGTAGCAACAACCGGAGGTGCATTCCATGAAACCGGTCGTCTCCTAGGAGGCTTTCCCAATTCAGTTTGAGTTGAGTTACAGAAGTGCTGTGCTATTGTATATTTCTTTCCAAGTCATGAAAACTTCTCTAATTATCTTCCGTCGGATCGTTTCCATTGTGCCTGTGCTGATGGGACCTGAATCTTAAGACAATACTCCTCGCCCGTGAATCAAAATTCATAAAGAAGGAAGGATTCTTTTTCAAGATATCCCATCCGGGTTATAATGAGCAACAAGATAATAAGTGTTACTTTTCCCACCGCGCGAATCTTATTTTAATTATTCATACCATCATATTTCATTAAAGATCGAATTTATTAATTTTAAGACGCTTCTTGGTTTGAATCTCCTACAATACTAGAATTTACTGATTGTAAATAAAATGTATTTGAACAGGATTTCAAATTGCTTAAATAAATTGCTTTAAAACGAATCCCTATTTACATTAAAAGCAATTAGCAATATTAAAAGAAGAGGAATTACCTCATAACACGACGTTTTTTTTTAAAATAAAAATTAACAGCATTTAGTTATACCTAGATACTATTATACCTAGATACTACATACCTAGATACTAGATACATATAGAGAGAGTATTTGATTTAATGAAGCCCTAAGCTATTGGATTCTTTCAAATGTTCAGCTGCTGACCTTTTCAAATTATTCATTGAGTTGAATATATATTCATACAATATTCATTAAGTGAATACAATACACGATTCTAAGTTACATTTTCTAAGCTTATATTCAAATCTGTCATTAGCCTGTGAGTCTTTTTCTTATAGGAAATAGAGTATAAAACCTTTTTGTGTTCATCAATTTCATTACGTTTGTTATGTTTATCTACAAGGAGACTGTCCTCTTAGAAAAATAAAGTAATGTTTGGAAAATGGTTCCACTTCGACAGATTTTACGTATGGATAAGAGTTTTCTAAGAAGTTTTCTTTTGTTTTCTAGAAAAAAAAATCGAAACCTTGAAAATTAGTATTCTACTTTGACAACATTTGAAACGCATCACTTGATGTCATATTTTGTACGAATCTTTGTTTCTGTTACATTCTCATAAAAATATAGTTTAACAATAATTTCTATCATATATTGCTCCTTTTGGAAGCTTCTTTTTTAAAAAAATTTCTGTTAGTTAATAAGTATATATTTGTAAATAATACTTATACATGTTTTTATGTGTTCTAATCAGAAAAATATAATTTTTTGACCATATAATAAGAAATACCGGAGAAAAATGTTGCTTGATTTCAAATTTTATCTCACTAACCTCTCATCATACAAAAAAATAAAACAGTTTTTAACTCACTGATTTTAATATATTTATTAAATAGATTTTAGACAATATGTTTATTCTTTTCTAATAGAACTTTCAACCTCTAAGGATTTATTAAATAAAGGTAAAATATTCTCACCTATTTTGCGGACATTTTCTATTTCATAATAAAAATTAGTGAAGAGTGCAATTCTTTCTATTATCTGATAATGCTTGACTAATTAATTTTATTAATCAAATTTTGATACCACAGAAAAAGTAAATCTTCTTAAGGCAATATTTGTTTAGTTTTTTACTTTCATCAATGTCTCAAATTTTGTTCAAATTGAGTTCTAAAATTGCTATTTAGCAAGAAATAGTTTTGCTAATGCTTATGCTCTTTTTGGATATTGAAAATGGGAAAATTAAATAATTCTCTCATAAGGCAATAAAAAGTATATTTTCAAAAAATAAAATTGAAAATACTTTTATCAATGATACTTTATTAAAACGTCGTTAATTCGAGCAGATAAATATACGATGTGGATAATATATGAAAAATTTCAATTAGAATAAAATACATCAATTGTATTGTAGTCAGAATTTTAAATATATTTTTTTTACCTGAAAATATTATAAGGTAAAAAAATGCCTTATTTATTCGTTTTTACCATGCTATTTTAATTCATTAATTATTGAATCAATTGTGCTGATTAAAAAAAATTATTCTTTACTTAATTATGTTATAGTAAATTTCATACTTATTTAAATTGGCTTATTAGACAACATGACAAAAATATATGTTCAAACATTTATAAATTCATGAATGCATACATGTAGATATATATTTGTATCTAAAGATGTAGATATATATTTGTATCTAAAGAATTTTTTTAAAACTCGTGAATAAATTTCTTGTAAGTGTACGCATTTATTTTTTTAAAAAAATATTTTTATCAATTTAAAAAAATGGTTTTTATTAAATATGTCACACAGAAAAACAAATAAAAAATGTTTGACTGGTAAATTTTGATTTACTTAAAAGAGTTTTATGACATGATAAAGTCCATTTTTTATATATATATATTTAAAGCGATTACTCCAAACATTTATATTTTTAAAGCGATTACTACTTATTTTGAGAACTATACAATTTAATATAAATCATTTACATTAAAATGTCAAATTCTTCGTTGAAAATTTTCATCAGGATATAAAATAATATAAAGAATTTTCTTGAAATAATTACATTTTGTGATATTTTATGATGAATTGGAATCAAGTTTATTCAATTTTCGTATGAATTCTCTAAGCTGATGAAACACAACTCCCATTCGTTACAAGAGAGATGGCTGCATGAAAGACTCATCTATTTCTTCAGATGTTTTCCTAGCTAAGAAGTGGGGTCTTTCGCAAGGGCCCACATCCCCTTTCCGAAATCTCAAGCCGTCGTTTATGTCTAAAAAAATGTCACGTATCGCCATGGTGCTTATCATTTTCGAGGGGATGCTTGAAAAATAAACCAAAGCTAGGCTGCAAAAAAAAAAAAAAAAAAAAAAAAAAAAAGGTGACCTTCACGGTCGAAATAAACCCCGTGTTCCTCTCTTCGGGTTTCCTATTAAATATACCGTTTTGCGGTCACAGTTGCGACCCCTTTTTATGACCCCCTCTCAGCTTTCATAATCTACCACTCTTTCTGGAATTCTAAATTAGAACAAAACAGGATGTGTGAATTTTTTAACCCAAGATGCGTTTTCCTGTCGTACTATTTTACTTTCTTAAAGGGTGGGAACTATGGTTTTTTTCGGGTTCACGAATATTAGATTTATAAGATCGTACTTATGTATTGTTTGGGGTCAATAACTATTTAAAAAAAAATGTGTAGTTCTGTTTATTTAATTTTTTTTACTTTTACTTTCTTTATAAGATTTTAAGATTTTTCTTAAAAGAGTAAATAACTTTAACAAAGAAAGTGCACAAAATATATATTAACATTTTTTATAATTGTGTTATATATATATATACCTTAAAAGAATGATTAAAAGCACTCAATTATTGAAAACCATAAACCACATTTCTGCAATAAATTTCAACAGAAAATTGAGATTTTTTTTTCCCCCGGTAATTTTGTCTTCTGATTCAATTTCTGACATTTCGGTCATCCGTGGGTGTTCCTGGATGTACTTCCATGCAAAATTATTAAAATTTATTTAGAAAAATATAAACAATAAATATAAACTTTTTTCTGCATTTTGACTTTGAATATATTTATTATTTGTTATAAGACTTTCTAAATCCTAGACATACATAGTCACTTTCATAGTATTAAACCATGGAAGTACATTCAGGTTGCAACTAGATTTCTTATGTTATCGTAATGAAGTTAATTCCCAAAATATCTCAGTTGTCTTCCAATTGATTGCTTTTAGACATTGTAAAGACAATTATTCTTAAGCGGTTACGCATTCAGTGTTCCCTGTATTATTGGGTTCTTAAAATGAACATTAAATATTAGGGTTATAAGAAATTATAACATGAATTCTTAACTTACACCCACATATCGAAAGGCAATTCAAATTGTCAGTGTATAAATCATTAAAATATCTTTCAAAAATTTTTTTTCAGTACATAATATGCAGTACAAATTATAAAATTTCACGCATTAATCATGATTAATAAAATTTCATATCATTAGTAAACAATTAAGAATTTAGTCTTAAGCAAAAATAAATTTCGGATTTCATCTGTAATATGATTCCATTATCAATCTAGTTGTATAAACATAATACCGTAATTGGTTGTATTTTCTGTATGGCGCGATTACTTATTCAGTATTCGAGTCGCAGTGGCAGCCTTTGGGTCAACAACTCGTGGGCTCGAATCCCACTTTCGGTTTGGAATTTTACATTGGTTCGAAATCCACTTTAATTCGTAATTCTCTGTCCGACTAGCCCTCCCGTGTAAAATTACCGTTGAGCGACAAACAAATACTCGGTGTTCGAAATAAATTTTGCATTATAATTCACAAACTATCACAAATAAACTTAACAGAATTAAATGAAATTTCATAAAATAAAAACTCCACTAAAATATTATTGAAAATATCCTTTTTACATTTATTTACATTTACACAGGTTAGAAATGAAGTAAGTCCAAAAAGACAAATCCCTTATCTAAGCAGTTTACATGTAGCATTGTATACAAAACTACAACACACAAAAGTGTAATATGTTATGCCTAAAATTGTTTATTTTACATCCCTCTATATCATATTACATAATTTTTTATAAAAAAATTAGTTTAAATTATATTGATCAATTTGAAAATAAATAATGAATAATATATTATCTGAATCTGAATAACTGATTGAAATGAACAAACAATATGAATCAAAAATTTATTATGCATTTTACCTTAGATAGTATAGAAACCAGATATAGCAATTAATATCATTGGAAAACAGAAATCGAAATTAAAATGCATTTATTATTCATTTAAGTACATAAAGCAGAATAATTTAATTAAATCAAATCGTACTTATTTAATTTAATCAGAACATTTAAAAGTAGAATAGGAATCAGTACTGAAATACTTATTTATACTGATATGATAGTACATTTTAGTCAACTGAAATCCTAAATTCTCTTCCAATCTAGTGGGGAGAATGCTGCCTAAACTAAACATATCCATATCTTTTGTGAACCGATTTATTATTATTATACATTACATTATAACAATGCATTTCGAAAAATCGAATAATCTATTATAATGTATATATGAATATTAGGAATAATGAGATTATTATTTATTATATAGGTTAAAAGAATGTATGTTCGAATGTAATATGAATCAAAATAGTTTATAATGAAATATAGAAACAATTATTTTCACAAAAGTAATATGCAAAACCGGGTATTGTTTAATATAACAGTATGCACGAAAGTATATAAGTTAAATTATAGGAAAAAGTATTATAAAAATAATCCATATCTATTTAATTCACTTTTTGTGTGTGTGTGTGGGAGAGAATGCTTATCTTTAAGATAGTTGGAAACGAAGATGTTTTTTTTATTTAATGATTTATTTTAGAACCTCTTCACAGTTAATTTTATTTCTTGTAGTTTTTATTTTCCAGAACACAGAATTACTTAAACTTCTGTTTTCCTTGAACTAGTCTTTAAAATGTCAGTATACTATCTTGGAGATTTTTTTTTCCCTTTTTTTTTTGCGTAAACAAATATTATCTACCGCTTTTCAGTCGGCAAGCAGCTGTTACCAAATATTTCCTTTTTTCAAGCGTCCATTGCCACATACAGGGGACACCCTGTATTCTATCTTGAAAAGAGCGAATAATAAAGCATACCAATATTTTGCCAAAACAATTTAATCATAAAAAAATATTTAGTTGCTGGTTTTTATGTAAACATGTATAAAACTATTATATTATGTTTAAATAATATGTAGAGAGAGAATTTATATTTAAACTTATTGTACACAGTTATTAGTAAAATATTATGTTTCGTTTGACGTATGTATAAAATATATTATTCTAGTCTTATTTTACTTAATGTAAATAATAAATAATGGAAACCGCGTTCTGCGTTAGAAGTATATTTCTGTAGGGTAAATTATACTTATATTGAATAATATATTTTTTTAAAAAAATATATATATATATTTATATTACTACTTTCCTGGTATTTAAAAAGTTAAATAAGTTTATATCTGATGTAATGTCTATACAGAAGTATTTCCTTGAAATTTTATGTAAATGTGACTTCAAAACCATTTAAAGTTTAAAGTATGTTTTCACGAAGTGAATTATTATGAAGCAAATGTAAGTTTTTAATCAAATTCATAAGTTTGAGAAACGTTAATAACGATGATTTTCTTTGTTAAAAATGAATTATTCTGAAACAAATATTAGTTTTAATCAAATTTTTAATCATATCCTTCTCTTTATTATTTACATAAATTATCATTGATGTTTCTTTTAAGTACATACTAAACAATGCAAAGCTATTATTAGAGATTCGTTTTAAACGTGAATTTCAATTATGTCAAAATATTAATATTTTTATCGTAAAAGGATCTCATTTAGTACCAAAATATGTATAGATTATTGATACTGTGAACGATATATTATTAAATTAATAATTTCTTCAAGTTAATGTTATCATACGATAAAAATTTATTTTTATTGAAATTTTTTCTACATTTGTTGGAGCGCGTATGAAATATTTAGGTAATGAATTTCATTATTTTGTGGAGAATAATCAAATCATTATTTACTTTTGTGAAGTTTCTATTTTCAACTAAATCTGTGCTAATTAGTCCCATTTTAAATAAATATAAATGCAAAATATACTTTATTCTTTTAAAAAATGGCTTGCTACGAAACGAATATTTTATTGTTGTAAGTGAGCATATAATTACATGGAAGTCGATGAGAGTGTGTAATTTTTTTCATTACGTAAACAGGATTTATAAGTAAAATATTTCTTTTAAAAACATATTAGTAGAGTAATGAAATGAAAATATTAATGCAACAGAGCAAGATAATGTGAAAACAATACACGAACATCCCTTATGATTATATTTGCTATTTTATGTGAACGGGGTTTACTTTTATCAGAGTCTGGCGACGGCAGAGGCATACTGGGCAGTTGCCCCATGCTCCCAAATCGAACAAAAAAATTCATTTTACGTCGTCATTCGAGTGGAATCATTTGCAAAATAGAAAAGAAAGTTTCTTGTTGTGAAGCATAGGGAGGGGGGAGGCAAAAAGTGTTTGATCCAGGACACAATTAGACCGAGTTGGGCCCTCGCTTTTATTAAGAAACTTTATGTCAGATTATCCTTAATTCGTGAAATAATGAGTAAAATAATCATTATACTTTTAAATGGATTTGAATTTTAAAAAAAATAAATCAATACTATTAGCATTTTTACTGTACATATAACAATATTTTTAATGGAAAGATTGTTTTGATTATATATATATACATATATTATAGAACTAGTACTTAAAGCTATTTTTTTCATTATAACATTGCTTTTCAAGTGCAAAGACAATAGTTAGCAGTATTAAGGATAATTATAGAAAAAATTATAATGAATTTATTAAACAAATATCTTGCAACAGGATATTACCTGGAACCAATCATAAAACTTTTATTAGAATGAAACCAATGTCTCGGTAACACCCTGTGGCTTCACGTCACGTTATGAACACATTAAAATACTAAGGCTGATTTTCTATATCCTCCACATAAATTACCTTTCCTGCCTATGATTTGAGAAACGTGATTTTCCTCACATTTCTCAAATCATAGGCCGGATTCATGAGTCGCAAGTAGGCAAAATCCATGTTTCCAAAGTACCATCATAAAATATTTATCAGAATGAAAACAATGTTCCTGTGCCAACTCGTGGTTTGACGTCGTCTTACGAACAGCTTAACGTACTAAGGCTTTTATAAAGCTTTTCTGTATGCTCCACATAAGTTACCTTCTTTGGGGACATTTCTCAAATCATAAGCCGTATTCATATGTCAGAAGGATGGAATAATCCCAGAAATTCTCAAGTATCTTTCAGGATTCTTGGGGGTTTCCGAAAACTCCAAGTATCCAGGAAACTTGTTTGTCGGATAACAACAACCAAACATGCAGAAAAGCAACATCCATCTCATGTACTTCAAATGTGGAAAGAATTATAGATGAAACATTTTGCTCTGAGAAATACATTCTCTAACACAACGTTCTTTGAAATTTTTTAATAAATAGCGTAATGGTATTAAAAAGCATTTCATATCCAACTAATTACTTGCATTCTAAGAGATCTTTTCATAGAGAAATAGATTGTATTAAACAGTAGCTAGGGAGAAATATGGAAAACTCCCAAACATCCATTCCAACAAATTTTCATTCAGAAAACAGAAGCACAACATCCATCTCTCATTATTCACTAATGATTGACACTGAATCCTGGAATCCGTAGTTTTCAAGAGTTCTGTCTTACTACAGTGAACTTCTGTATTGTGTGCTAGTCAGTGAATGAAAAATTTAAGGTCAAAACCCATGTCTTTAAATTTAATCTTGATGTAAATATTTTTTGTTGTTGTAGCAGCATGCTTCCCTACATCTTGTCTAGTTTTGCTCCAATAGAAGCGTTCTCGAACTTTCTGTAGAGTCTTCATTACTCCGAAGTGGCCTCCAGTTGAGCTACTGTGCAATTCTTTCAAAACATCTGAAATTCTTGATTTTGGAAGAACAAGCTGCCATTTGAAATTACGTCCATCATCGGACTCCTATTTCCTGTATAACACGCCATTTCTAATATGGAGTGAGTCCCAAAGAGCCCAATATTGTTTAGTAGCAGGATTGTAGGTGGAAATGTCCTGCCAACTTGGTCTCATACTGGAAGATTCTTTTAATTCAAAAATTGGATTTATATCTGGGTCTTCTTTTTGGGCTTCTCTAAGTCCTTCATCACTCCATGGGTCTGGTTTCGATGGCGGTGAAACAGTAACTTGGCGTACCGAAGGATTTACTAATTGATAGTTCTTCTCTACTCTAGAACAATATCGGCAGCTTCCATTACACGGTCTCCTTGATAAAGCATCAGCATTTTCATGAATAGTACCTTTGCGATGACGTATTTCAAAGTCAAACTCCTGGATTCGTTGAATCCATCTGGCTACCTCACCTTCTGGATTTTTAAAATTTAAAAGCCAGGTTAAGGATGCGTGGTCTGTCCGAAGCAAGAACTTTCTTCCATAGAGATAATGGTGGAAATGTTCTATGGTTTTAACGATTGCTAGCAATTCCTTCCTGGTTGTACAATAATTTTGCTCCGGTTTTGACAAACATTTACTCCAATAAGCAATGACATATTCTTTATCATCAATTTCCTGCGACAAAACAGCTCCGATATTTTCGTTGCTGGCATCTGTGTCTAAAATGAATAATTTTCCGGGCTGGGGATATGCAAGAACGGGCGAAGATGTCAACGCCTCCTTCAGCTGCTTAAAAGCTTTCTCACATTCATCTGTCCATAGAAATCTCTTTTTAACTTCTGTCAACTTGTGAAAGGGTCTGGCAATACTTGAAAAACCCTTAACAAATTTCCTGTAATACGTGCATAGTCCAAGAAAACTTCTTAATTAATGGACATCTTCTGGACGACTCCTGTCCTTAACTGCAGAGATCTTTTCAGGATCTGTTCTTACACCTTCAGCAGATATAATGTGTCCCAGATAGCTTACTTCACGTCGAAATAAATTACATTTGCAAGGATTCAGCTTTAGGTTGGCCATTTTTAATTTTTCCAGCACCTTTCGGATGTTTCTTAGATGGTCTTCGAATGTGCGCCCTACAATGATGATATCATCCAAATATACCAAGCAGGCTTCGTAGGAAAGTCCTCGTAATACTGTCTCCATCAGGCGTTCAAACGTTGCAGGTGCATTGCAAAGCCCAAATGGCATAACCTTGTACTACCAAAGTCCTTGTCCTGTGGTGAACGCAGTCTTTTTCTGGTCCTCAGGATGTATCTCTACTTGCCAGTAACCATTCTTGAAATCCAAAGTCGAAAACCATTGATTTCCGGATAAAGCATCAAGTGTATCGTCAATCCTAGGAAGAGGGTAACTATCTTTTTTAGTGATGCTGTTTAACCAACGATAATCAACGCAGAATCGGGTAGAACCATCTTTCTTCCGAACTAAAACAATAGGTGAAGCCCAAGGATTCTCTGATGGCTCAATAATGTCATTTTGCTGCATTTCCATCAGAAGATTATCCACCTCTTCCTACTTAGCGAATGGTAGTCTTCTCGGATGTTAATTAATGGGTGGATGGTTTCTTGTATCGATTCGGGGATGCGTTATTTTGGTTCGCCCAACATCATCTGATTTCTTGGAAAAGAGATCTCCGAATTCTAATAATAGATTTCTTGCAGCATTCCTCTGTTTATCATCTAACTCTGCATTCTGAAGGAGTTCATTAATTAGAGTGTCACGAGGCTCAGATAGTGGGGCTTGACAATTTCTGTTAATACAGGTCATCGTGGAGTATAAGTCGCCAGCACTTCTCCTTTTTTTACTAGTTTTCCCTTATCGCTTAGATTAGCAACTCTTACCGGGATTACATTTCGTGAAAGGTCGACGAGTGAAGAAGCCACTAGTACTCCTTTAACGCTATTGTCAGAATATGGATATTCAATCAATCCATAATGAAAATTATTATCTTCTGAAAGAGCTCCGGAAACTATCGTCTCAGTTCTTGGTGGTAATGTTGTTTCACTCTTTGCTGTTACATGATGGACTGTTTTAATATCACTAGTATTTCGTCTTAAAAATTGCTATGTCTTCAAAATATGAGTGTAGATCATTATTTTTAAAATCTAACTTGTAATGGTTTTCTTTGAGGAAATCCAATCCGAGAATAAATTCGTCATTTATGTCAGCAACCTATGCCATATGATGGTACATGGCATTACCAAATGCAGTGTTAAGATTGACTTTTCCATGCACTTTAATTTTATCACCAGTCACAGTTTTGAGGGTAATGCAGGGCGGCGTCCAGATTAGTTTTTCACCAAGTTTGCAAGCCAGATCTGTCCTATAGATGGTTACGTTGGCTCCAGTATCGATTATCATTCTGCAGGGAACTTCGTTGGCATGTCCCATAACACGAAAAGTCCGTTGTCTCCGCCTCTTACAGAATAAATGTGAAACAATTTAAAATGGGGCTTCTGACTCTCTGGACATCTCCGCCCCGCGAGATGGCCACATATTAGTTTCCCTGCTGTGGTGGAAGATCATTTCCACCATCTTTTGGTTTCGAACAGCCTCTACGGACGTGTCCGACTGCACCGCAAGTCCAACACTGAATTTTCGCTTTTCTGCCACCTTTACTCAGTTTTAAGCTACGGAATTTTCGTCGCAGATCTTCTATTTGTTTTCTTAGACCATAGTCTGTATCAATAGCAGAGACGGCTCTGATTGAGTGCTGGTCTTTACGCGCGGCCTGCTGGGCAGCCTCTATCTTAAGTGCGTAGACTAGAGCATATCCGATATCTTTGACATCTGCGAGTCTAAGTGCTTTCTGTATCTCCGGATCCCACACACTATCGATGAAATTATGGAGAGCCAGATTTTGACATGCCTCAGCTGGGCAGTCCGAAAATGCTAAATGGGAAAGTCGCTGAATATCGGCAGCCAATTCTTGCAGAATTTCACCCGCTTTTTGATAACAGGATTTTAACTGTAATCTGCTATTTTCTTTACTGCACTTTTCTCCAAACCGCAGCTCAAGGGCACTCGATAGGGTTTGGAAATCGTGCCTCTGCTCTTCCGGAAGCGTCTCGAGAATGTCGGCCGCGTCTCCTCTTAAAGAAGCCGCCAGGTGAAAAGCTTGGGCCCGGGGATTCCATCCATTAGCTTCCGCTACCATTATAAAATGGGTCTTGTATACCTGCCAGGATGATTTTCCATCGAATGTTGAGAGTTTAATCGTGGCTGGGGAAGGCATAAATGCCACATTGGGTTCCTCATGTCTGTTTGACATTTGTTTCTTCAAGCTTTCAATCTCCTTAGTCATATTATCTAATGCTTCTTCAACGTTTTCTTCGATCTCCAAAACCTTAGTTTCAACTGAAGTTACCTTAGCTTCTATTGCATTCATCTTCTCCTGAATGATGTTGGAGAATTCTTCTTTAACACTTAAATATCCTTCTTAAGTTCCTTTTTAAGCTCCTACTGCCCAGATATTATCTCTTTCGTCATCTCTGTTTTAATCTCTTCTTGTCCAGCTTTCATCTCTTCTTGTCTAGCTTTCATCTCTTCTTCTCCAGCTTTCATCTCTTCTTCTCCAGCTTTCATCTCTTCTTCTCCAGCTTTCATCTCTACTTGTCTAGCTTCCACCTCTTCTTGTCCAGCTTTCATCTCTTCTTCTCCAGCTTTCATCTCAGCCATCTGCTCCGTTAATTTTTCGAGAAGACTTTTCATTAAATCTATATCCATTTTTCTTGTGACACGCTGCATCAACTCTTCAACCCCGCTTCTAACACCAGTTGTACCGAGCTTCGGGGTTCGTGTGGATTGAGAGTTGAAGAAAGCAACCACTCAATGAACAAAAGACTTTTATTCGTAAAAAAAATTCCACTAGATATACCAGCTGTAACAATCACTATTATACGGCCCCAATTCGTCAGATACTATAAGTAACAGCTTCTAATCACAGGTCTCAAATACCTCAGGCAGAGAACAGCTTCTCTAAACTAGCAGTCACGACTAATCGTTTTCACTCACTGACTGTTTTCACAAAAACTAAACTCCTTCTATGTCGGGCTGTGGTATTTATACCTGACTTGGCGGGAAAATCTACCAATTTCGCCAAAGTTCTGAAAGTTTCTAGGCTATCTCGCTAAATATTGGTCCTAGAGCTTAGGTGATGGATGTTTCCAGAAGTATCTATTTCTCACCAAGTCGCCAAAAATCCAACCAACTATCGCCAAGTCACCAAATTTTCTCGCCAAAACATCACCAAGTCACCAAATCAATAGAAAACTTTCTTTTAATGTATATCACGCCTAAATAGAGCAATTTTTGCCCAAGATGAGAGTATTTCCGATATGTCTGAAATATTTTAAGACATATACAATATTTATTTATAAATTTGTAACAATATGTCACAAAGAAGGAATCCCAGAAATTCTTAAATACCTTTCAGGTTACTTGAAGATTCCGGCATCTACAAGTATCCAGAAAGCTTGTGTTTTGGGTAACAGCAAGTAAGTTTACAGAAGGCAGAAAAGCAACATCCATCTATTATTATTATTCATCTGCAGCAAATAGTATTATGAAGGGGTCGTTTTTCTCTGAAGAAGACTGTCCTACTAGGCTACTGTGATTCTCCACCACTGCGTACTTTGACATTCTTTTATAGACAGCAAAATGGTATTAAAAAACATTTCATATCCACCTTGCTACTTGCATTCTAAGCTATCTTTTCATAGGGAATAGATCATATTCAAGAATAATGAGGAAGAACTCCAGGAAACTCTCAAAGATGCTCATATAGAAGACGGAAACGTAACATTTATCTCCCTTTTGTTCACTAATAGTTGGTATGGAATCCTGGATCCTTATATTCTGTCTTACCATGAACATGGTAAAGTCCAGTACTCTGTTGTTATTAAAGAAGGACATTTTACATTTTTAGAATTTAAATAATCTAAAAATTCTTGTATATGTTTTTTTGAGTAAATGTTTAATATTCATAAAAGCTCTCTGTACACTAGAATTTCTATAATACAAATAATTTAATAAACACAGCAAAGTTTTTGTATATTTGATGAGAATTTTTATATTCATTCAAGACTATTCTAGCTACCAATTCATATAAGTTTTAAATGAAAACAAAAATGTTTATTTCCTTATACAGTCATATCTTTTTTTTATCTATTAAATTCCAACTATTATAGAACTTGAATAATTAATATTACATCAGTTAATATTTCATCCTCTTTTAAAATCTTCAAAGTCTTCTCATACATTCAAAGGAATTAATTTAAAAAAAACTTCTATTTTGCTGCAAAATAACATCGATGGAATCCATCAACAAGTGAAATATTGGAATTTAAGAGGGCTTCATCAGATAGGCGATGCTATAAATGTGAAATTTAAATTACAGAAAAAGGATGTGATAATATATAATTTATTTACTTATCAACCTATTTATGAAAAAAGCGGCATTAGATACAAAAAAATTAAGCCGACTTTTTTTAAACACAAATACATTTGAAGTTGTTACTTTGTGGAAAGTTGTGATGTCTCCCTCATCTAGAAAGAGGAATATTTTCGAACAAGCTTCTGACTTATATTGATGAAGCTGCAATCTACCAGGATTATAGTTTATGGTACTACATGCTATATCAGTTGAGATCCCATAATTACTGAATACGGAATCGATAGTTTCAGGACAATTATGCAGAGCGCCGTGCTGGATCTCTGCAGCCCGTAATTACTGACAGTCTGAGACGATATACATGCTACCCTTATAGATATAATAAGTTCATAGCCTTATTATACGAGACTTGAATGAAAAATGGAGTAGTTTGCAAGATAGCGAATGAGTTTTTTATTTATGAAAGCAAAAATATCTCCCTGTGCACCAAGGAATACCACACAGGGCCCGAAGATACAACAAATGTACTACATAACAAATCAAAGATAAATCATGAGATGAAATAAAATAAAATAAAAAATAAAAGAAGGCAGAGAAAATAAAAAAAATAGAAATAAAAGCAAAAAAGTAGTTAGATTACAGCAAGTCGTTTAAAAAAATACAAAAGTCTCTTTCTTCACTAAGTTCACCAAAATCAGGGACCATCTGTTATTCAAATCTTTACAAAGCTAGTTCCTTTCTTGTAAAATAGATGAGCATTCAAGAAGAATGTGTGAAGGGTTGTCGATCCCGGATTTACAGATGTACATGTTATTGTGTTTAATATGGAAACGGTGTAGATAGCTGTGGAATTTTCCATGTCCGATGAGGAATTGAGTAATTTTGAAGTCAATGTAGAACCAATGGTTCTTAATTCTGCAGAGAACTGAAGGGAAAATTTTTTAGTCCACTTTAAATTGAGAGAGGAAACAAAACCTGAGTTCCATTCTGTGATGATGTTCTTTTGAGTAATGGCTTTAAAAAAAGATTTCGGTAGACTGGCATCGAGTTTATTTGTAAGTGAAAGAGAAGATTTGGCCAGGAAATCTACTCTTTTATTTACAAACACACTACTGTAACCCTTGACATGTGAGAAACGGAAGAAAATATTTTTGATACATAACAAATGTTTGCACAAAAGATTCTACAATCTTTGGGAAAACATATACGTCATCTTTCTGACTCGCTTTGGCTCATTTTGAAGTTAGGTCAGGAACTTCTTTCTTGGTGCGATCCATGATGAACATTGATGCAAGAATAATTTGTTTTCAAAAGAACTGTGGTCTATTTACAGTATTGTAATGGTTCCATCTAATACCGTCAGAGGGACCTATCATCTAGACTGATAATATGAGATGCCATTGGATACCCGTCTCGATCGCCTCTTATTTGCTTTCGATCTATGGCCATTATATTTCATTGTGGAAAGGCCTATAAAACAACTGAATAGTATGGGGATGGTATCAACATCCCCTAGATACAAGGCCTTCTGGCTGAAAAAAAAAACGGGTCGTGACGTCAAGTGTAGTAGTTGAGAGGTGGTGAAAGAGAAAACCGGCGAACGCCATTACTCTACTATAAAAACAACCTGTTGTACTGTGCTTTATGTGTTGACAATAGGATTAATCCAATAAACAAAAGTAAGTTGATCATTCTCATTACTTATATACTTTAAAATGAATGTTGATTTGTGTTAATTAACTGATCATATGTGGAACATTGTTATCACTTAAAATCTTGTGATAAACTAATCTATTTAAATTTAATAATAATCCGTAAATAATGATACAAATATTTAATTTAAGACTAAATCATTTAGATTATCTTTAGATTTTATCTGTTGCTTTATGATCCAATGAATAATTGAGCATAATATAAAGTTCATTTTATTAAAAATATATGTATTAAGTCCTACATTTAAAATTATTCTTGAGGATTTATTTTTATTGTTCTTTAACATGTGTCTGTAAACCTCAATTATCTAACTCGTTACTTTACTTAAAACTGTAAGTATATTTTATGAAAAATGTATAAGTTTGAAATATAAATTAATTAACTCGTAATTCTAATGCATTAATAAAGTTTAATAATATTCACTTAAAAACTAATAATTTTATTTATTTATATATATACTTTTTTTACTTATAGATGCCATATTCTTGCTGTGTTCCGAATTGCCGTGGAAACTATACTCCTGAAAACAGGAGATCTGTTTTTAAATTTCCCCAGGATCCGGTGCTCCGTGAAAAATAAGCTCAAGCCATCCCAAGAAAGAATTTGAAAATAACTGATAACTCTAGGGTAAGTTTAACTGCTGACATTTGACTGAAATGTTAAATGAAGATAAGTTTATTTTAGATATATGACGTTTGCAATATATATATATATATACTTAAATTTTTAGGTTTATGAAGTTCATTTTAAGGCTTCAGATGTCATTAGAGTGGAGATTGTGTTTGATTCAAAAACTGGCAAAACTATCGTCAGCTCTTTTTTGAGACCAAGGTTAGTACCAACTGCAGTTCCAACAATTTTTCAAAACTGTCCCTCATACTACAGTAGGAATGTGCCTGTGCGAGAAAATCCATCTGCTAAAAGAAAAAAATTGGAAGTAAAAATGCTTTCTCAGGTATATGAAGAAAGTAATCTTTCTGCTCAAAAATATGATGAGGAACACAATTTTGAAAATTTGTCGGAACTGATGAACATCCTATCAATTCATCAAATGCCAAAACAGTGTATTAACCTTGGTAAGGTAAGTAATAAGATTATTTTTCTTATGTTTTCTGATGATAATGTACAAGTTTTATATTCTGTAATAATAAAAGAAAATTTGGAATTAAATGCATCATATAAAGGTCATGTATTACCAAAATGTGATGGTGTAAAATTACCTATAACAGTTGGTAATATAAACAGTATTTTCAATTTATTAAATAAATTGAAAGCACAACAAAATTGTTCAGATGATGTGAACTGTCATGTTTAACTTACTAAATCATTGTTGTATTCATTAAAGGAAAAGTTGGATGAGCATCAAATCACTCAAATTGATTTTATTGCTGAACAACTCAAATTATTTTCCAATAAGCCAGAAAAATTTCGTTATTCTACAAATATGTTAATATTTTCTTCACTGTTTTTTTATATCAACTCAAGAGTACAAGTTTTTAAGACAGTCTGGTAATTTAATGCTGCCAGACCCTAGTACTATGCGCAAAATTAGTGCAAAGTCACACATGGCACCACAATATGAACTAAAAGATTAAAAATTCTTGTTATAATCTAAACAAATGATATCATCTCTTGAAGAGGATCAACGAACTGTTGTCCTGATGGTTGATGAAATCTACATTTAACACTTCCTTGAATATAAATTATGAAATATTGTTAGCATGTCCTATAACAATGAAGCATTGGCTTCTAATGCTCATGTCTTCATGATACACAGTATCCTGTCTTCATTCAAAGGAGTTGTTCATATTGTTCCTGCCAATAATATAACAGCAGAAAATTTTTTTAGTTTGCTCAAAACAGTTATCATTGGCTTAGAAAAGACAGGCTATAGAGTTATTGCTGTAGTTATTGATAATAATGCCATAAATAGAAAAGATATGACGAATTTCTGCTGTCCTCCTAAGCTAAGCAGTGTTTATCCTCATCCTGTTGATAATTCAATCACCTTATTTTTTGCAATCAATTCAGTTCATTTAATTAAATGTGTAAGAAATAACTTGATCAATCAAAAAATGGGCAAAGCATGTATTATCCCCACTTTGACTCAGAGAATGAGCAATTTCAAACTGCTAGTTTCGGATCTATTATCAAAATGTATGAAATAGAATCCAACAGTCTATTGAAATTTGGTTATGGATTGACGAGAAAAGCTTTATGGCCCACAAATCTTGAACGCCAGAATGTGAAATTAGCATTAAAAATATTTAATGCTAATGTTGCTAAAGGCTTACAAGAATTTAGTCCTAAGCATGATCTTTTTCATTCCAAAGAAACTTCTAATTTTTTAAAATATTTTTGTACTTGTTGGGACATAGTTAATGTGAAATCCCATGGAAAAGGTAAACGCAAGCGTAATGCTATGTGTGAACCTTTAACTTTTGCGGAAAATGATGAAAAATATTACTTTTTGCATAGGTTTATGTCCTGGTTGGACAGATGGGGGAAAATGAATTCAGACAGTGGTATGTTAACTAGAGAAACTCATTCTGCTTTGTTATTAACAACAGAAGCTGTAGTTGGTATCACACAGTATTGTATTACTGAGTTGAAAATGTCATATGTGTTGCCTGGAAAGATCCAGACTGATAAATTAGAGTCTAGGTTTGGCCAGTATCGTGCAATGGCAGGTGCTCTGTATAACATTTCTGTACGACAAATATACGAAACTGAAATTGACGAATGGTAAGAAAATAAGGAACCAATAGATCCTTCTTTCCATGACATCCATGTAAGCAAATATGATATTGAGAAGGTCAAAGGATCAATACCAGTTATAACTTATTTAGCTGGTTATTGTGCTTTTATTGCATTGAATGTGACTCGTGCAAAAGTACTTTGGTTCTGGATAGAGAAATGGTTATGGAAGCAAATTATGACCTCATCAAGTTGTGTGATCGAGGTGGGCTGCTATATCCAACAGATCTTGTGATAAATACAGTGCTTTATTCGTATATTCTAGTACAAAAATTGGTTAGTCATGAGGAAAAATTTTTAAAACATTTAAATCAACGATATATTGTTGTTACATTATCATTGGATTTATTAAAGAACAACAATTTATTTTTTAGTACGGATTCTAGCTTAAATGATCATGAATTGCAGTCTGTGTTAAAATTAGTATTAAAGTCAACTGCAAATATATTATTGAATAATTATTGTAAAATTAAAAATGGCATGTATTTATCCCAAAAAAAAGATGCGTAAATTGAAAACACTAAAAAATTAATTATTAAACTTTTATTTTATTAACTATTTTGCAAGAATTCATATATACTTAAAATCTTGAAAGTAAAGTTTCTTTTTAATGGATATCTCCTAAAATGTGTGAAATTTTAAATTACCCTACATTTCTCCATTTTTTAAAATTAAAATTTACAAAAAATATGAATCTTAAGTTTCTTTTTTAAACATTTAGTCGTTAGTTTTTTTTTTTAAATTAATTTTTATTAAATTTATAAGTTTAGTCAAGAAGTTGCTATCAAGATTTTATGTATTTGTACAAAAAATAAATTGCTTATTAATTTTTATGTTTGTGATATATTATCATAAATCGCATTAAAATTTCATTGTTATTATGACTTATGATTCAGGTTTATGCTTTTTTGCATAATGTTTTAAAACTGCAACAAAATCATGTTCCAACATTTTACAGATAAAAAGTAACATGCAAATAAAAAAATGTTAAAATTCAATGAAGTTTTACTGTATATTTGTATATATTTTATTCACCAATTAACTGTTTGCTATTTTGTATGGTAGTTTAGAAAACTATTTAAATAAACAAGCAATCATTTTATCTAATATTAAGAATTAGATTAAATACTGCTTTGGCCTTTTTTCCTTTGAAATCAAAATTATTCAATTGGTTTAGTAATAAATTTTATAGTGGAGTATTGTTGAAATTAATTAGCATTCCATCTGTTTTATACTTCGTGAAGAAAATTTACATTCACGTTCCTTTTTCCTGTTCAAATTAATCATTAGATAATGATTGCGTGTATGACATTTTTCCTGGTTTGTGTGTTGGCCCTCTGCGTTGGAGTTAAAATCCTAAAAAGGCAATGTTGTGTTTATAAGGTGATTACTTGTTTTTAATATTTAATAAAGTTACACACACGAAAAAATAAAACTGGCTTGTAAGTTTCATTTTTTTTATTCATTGCGTGACGTAGAAAAATGAAATTATCAAAATTTAACAAAATGTATAATGGTGTTTTTTTTAATTGCATTTATATTTTTGTTATGTTCAAATTGATTGCAAGATGATGATTGTGTGTGTATGCATGTTGTCCCTCTGAATTGGGCTTAAAATCCTAGAAAGGCAATATTTGTGTATATAAAGTGCTTGCTTCTATTTAAAATTTAAAATGTTACACTTGTTTAAATAAACTCTCATTGGTTATGTCACTTGTAATTTTAAGTGATTTTTCTTATTCATTTTCCAATGAGCTTTAAATATTTCCTTTTTCTTGAACAAAAGATTTGACGATGATTATTTTTTAAGAAAATTTACATTTGTATTACTTTATCACGCTTAAATTATTTGCAGGTTAATGGTTGTGTGATTGTATGTATGTTGGCCCTCTGCGTTGGGGTTAAAATCCTAGCAAGGCAATGTTTGTGGTTATAGGCTCATATTATATATTATTTATAAAAAGTATGTATAACACAACTATATAATGGTATGCTAATTTTGAAATTTGATAAAACTGTTTAAAAAATTTGGCATTATAACCCATAAGTTTTGATACATTTTTTGAATAGTTTTAGCAATTTCATTTTTCTTCAACCAAAGCTTGAATTCAAATAACCTTATAATTAATATAAGAATTACTTTACACCAATATTATTGAATAAATTGCTTTAAATATCAATGAAGATTTTTCTCATGTGAGTTAAAGCTTTCAATTAATGTATTTGATTATTTTATATGTAAATTACCATACAAAATAAAAATATGTAGCAAATTATTATTCAGTTTTAAAATTTATATTTTTCCATTAGTATTACAATTTATATAATGTTTATTTTCTTTCATATACCAAAACCGAAAGATGTTGTAATACTTTTTAAAAGAGAATAATGATACTTTGTGTTTGTATATTATCAGCATGTTATGAAATAAATTTTTGCACACAGCTTTAATAAAGTTTGAAAAAAATTTAATAAATTGCTTTTTTATTTTTTGGTGTGTATACATTGATTGATAAAAATATTTTGTTCACCAGTGTTTTTATTTTTCCCATTTCATGGTTCCTCACAGCTTATCAAGTAAATTTAATTAGATTATTTTGTATTATTACACTCTAGTGCAAGTATTATTTAAAACTTCTTAATACATTATATATAAAAACCAAAATTATAATTTATTCTTGGGGAATATTATATTGAAAAATAGATTATACATGTACAATAAAAATTATTGAAACCATTTTATCTTATCTTATTCATTTCTATAAAACAAGAATTAAAATAGTTTCATGAATTTCTGAATGTTTAAAAGTTATTATAAATCATTAAAAGGGTGCACTTTTTACTCTAGCGGGTTGTACATATTACAATTAAATGATGTTGTATAATAGATAGCTAATAATTGTAGTATTCATATGAGAAGTTTGTGTTAGGAAACTTAAGTTGTATATATACATTTATCTATAAATTTCTTTTAATGAAAATCTAATACATGAAACAAAATTTAGTCATGATATTTGAAGAATCTTTAATAAAGATTCTCAGAGTTAAAAATTAAATGTATTTCACAAAGTTTGCTTTACTAAGACTGAATATATCGGTTGTCGTAAGCTAGTTTCGTTTTCCCACTCAACCACTACAGCGACGTCACAAAATCAGCGCGCAGGCTTTGTATCTAGGGTGTGTTGGTAGTATGCCAATTGTGGTAAAACCTGTGAAACATAAGGAGATACACGACTACATGTTGCCGATGCCCTTCCTTAATCCCAAAACATTTTGCTTCTTTGTTTCTTTGTTCAGGTGCATAAGTACTACTATTGCTGTAAGAAGAGATAATGCTTTTCCAAGATGTGTGTTTCTATATTTCTTGAAAATTTAATCACTTGTTAATTCCAGTATAGTACATTTGTCGAGTGAATTTGTTATTAATTTTTTTATTATTTGCAGTTTTTTCATATATCAATATTTCATCCATATCAGTGTTTAGCGGTCTTTTTAGATTAGTGTTGCTGGTTTGTAAGCAATCAGGAGCTCTCTCACTGAGGACCAGTTATAAATTTACTGGAAACAACGACTTTATACAAATAGTTGACTGATTGATGTTTCGTTACTTATGCGGGAATCATTCATCATCCAAATTATCACCCATAAATTATCCAAATTATCACCCATGAATTATCCAAATTATCACCCATAAATTATACAAATTATCAATCATGAATTATACAAATTATCAACCATGAATTATTTAAATTATCACCCATGAATTACCCAAATTATCATCTATGAACAATCTAAATTATCACCCATGTATCATCCAAATTTATTTAGAGAAATTTGAAAGTATTGGAAAACAGAGCGAAATTCATTGACAATTTAATATTGTATATTCTAGAATTTTTTAAATTCGAAATCTTACTTTCGTTTTATTTATTTTATAAAATAATTAAACGAAAAAACAAACACTGCATACAAAATTTTATTAAAGATAATTAATTCCAATAGATTTTCTGACAACTTTCCTGCTACTTTTAATTAGTTTCTAATGTAAATATTCATCACTAACTTTTGTAACGAAACAAATAATTGTGTAAATTAGTTACGAAAAGAAAACTGCTTTCAAAGCAATTAAAATTAGTTTATCATTTTAAGCTAAATTAAATTATCATAAATTAAGAAAATGATAAACAATTTTTAAAATACCATAGTTTCATTTGCTACACACCGTTTTTCTAAATGCACTAACAAAAATTAGTACTGAATCCGCACTTTGAGACAATATGGAGACAGAATTTAAAATCACACATTCTCTTCTATTGAGTCAATATGGTTCTGATATTGATTTGAAATATTCTCTTGGAATACTACAAAATATTGTTTTGCAGTTTATATCACCAAGGGAACGAGATTCTTGAATTTTATTTTGAGACTGATTTAAGTGGGAATATTAAACATGTCTACAGAGCTCTTCTAATGTTGAAAATTGTTATTGATTCGAAGTCGTTGAAGTGTGACTTCTTTAAGCTAAAAAATGCGCCAAGAAAAAAAAATGATATAACCACTTATATCGACTTCACATTCAAAATTTTACAAACCGTTGATTATCTGGAATGGCAATTTAAGCTCATTTCAGTTTCGGACATTTTTTCCTTTTTTATTATTTAACAAATCTAAAAATGATACATAATATTTTATAAAAAATACTCTTTTACATATATGTATATGCAAAATATAAATATCTTATTAATATTTATAAAATAAATAATTTTGCACGCTAATCAAATTACAGTATTCATAATTGTACAATAAATTGTTATAAAATATTTAAAACTAAATATGTGAAAGCTATTTGTTTCGACAGAACTTCACAGATAAAATTGAATTTATCAGTCTGATGTTTTTACATATTCAGAGCATAAATTTTTCAATCATAAAATTGTTTGGTATTTTATGCACATATTTTTAACATTTCACGAAGAAATGCTTTAAATTGACAAAAGGAAGGAAGTTTCAATATTCATTAAAATTTTTATAAAGCGTTTAAAATACAAAAACAAGAATTTACACTTGTTTTACTTGGAATTTAACATCTATTAAATATTTCCAACAGATATTATAAATCGAGAAGAATAAAATTTTTTGAATGGATCTATAGAATCTTTAGAACTATTATATACATATTTTTATGAATAAATGCTTTAAAGTAAATATTTTCATATCATTATACATGCTACAAATTTTTATGAATAAATGCTTTAAAGTAAATATTTTCATATCATTATACATGCTACAAATAATTTTGAAAAATCGCGACAGAATAACGTATGTGTATGACTTTTCACTAAATATTATGATAAAAAAAAAGGCATATTCACTCGAAAGATGCGATAAAAAATGTCTGGATTGTGAGGTGAAAAGTTTTAAAATAAAAAGAGTTCTAATTAAAAATGCACTCGTAATTAGTGATGTAGTTTATCGAAAATCACATAAATAACAAGAAACACTAAAAATTAATGAAAACTTTTAAAAATTAATCCATAAAATTAATTAATGTAATTAAACTAATCATCCTTCGAATTAAAGAATTGAAGAATGCAATCAAATTAAAGAATATCCAAGAGAAGAATAGAATTTTAATTTCATAATTTGTTATTATTTTTCTTTTGGGTTTTACTTCTTTATTTAATAAATAAAGAATTGTATATTCCTATTTTGGTACATCTAAAAACAGTAGCTAATTTTTCATTATTTAGAAAACTACCTTTTATAATTAGATAATCAATATTCACTAATTAGTGAAAATAGAATTCAATAAATAAAAAAATAAAATATTCATCCTAATTTAAATCTTAATAATTACAAATATTCTTAAAAGAGGAATTATTTAATAAAGCTAATTTTATAAAAATGCTTTTTGACCCATTCTTAAACCTGTTATTTGATTGGACGAGTGAGCATTTTATTATTTTGGTGAAAAGAGAAGTTTTGGCTCTAAAAGTTTTAACAAATTCTTTATTTAAACAGCAGGTAGTTAAGTTAGTGATATTACTATAAAGGAATGAAAAATCCAACACACAACAGTCATATGATTCAAAGTAACTCACTTAGATGGAATAAAAGTTTGAAATTCTTAAATTTAAAGAAAGCATGCAAAAATATATTGTTCTCGCTAATTATGCCTAGTAAAAATTATTCAGACTTTGCTTTTAATTAAATATATATATTTTATGAATAAATTGTATATGCATTTTTAATGTTTTTAATTTTATATTAATTTACTGGAATAATATAATAACATTTATTGAACTGATGAATATAGTAAACTCTTTTGATGAATATAGTCATTTCTACACACAGACACAATTCTCTGATTTACGAACACTTACCAAATTTTAGCTGGTCAAAAGTGAGATAATAGGATCCTATAGACATAATGGTAATTTTAATTCTCACTTATGAATTTAATTTTTGAAAACATTTTTGCTAAGTCGCTTTTATGCATTTCTCGCTTGCATTCATTTCTTATCATCTAATTTGATTCTTTATTCATTTTTTATTTTATGGTTCGGAAATTTGGATTGATGTCATTTTGGGAGAGTCTTTCAACTGTGGATAATTAACTGCAACATTAAGTATTAATCACAGTATAAGGAATAAAAAATTTCCGTTTCTAAAATCGAAATTAAAAGTTAATATTTTTTATAAACCCCAGCGTGATTAATGTGAGTAAATTTTTAGTTGTTTATAAGCGCCAACTTCAAATATCATACATTCCCAATTTTTTTAAGCAATCCGTATGAAATTTATTCTGCCTAATCTAACTTCCGACTTTGCATTTACTTTTGTCAATAGTTATAAGTAAAAATACCGGTTGGATAATTTTGGAAAGAGTGATCATGACGAAATTTGGCTAATGAAATTGACATTCTTGGCGCAAAGATTCTGTGAATGTATGTTTAAAATGCTGCAGAAGAAAATGATTTCTAAACCGGTGTACATTATTAAATAAACCGCTGCACCTGAAGGAAGACAAAACAATTTATATACCTGGCGTCGTGCACGAACTTCGACAAGAAACCTACTGATCGCAGAAATTTCACTTCAGAACTTTGAATCTGGATTCAGCTGTAATTTCTTCGTAAGAGTTACAATGATCAGAAACTTAATAAAGAAGGATGAAAAAAAGAAAGTGTGCATTTAGTTGTATCAATAGTTACAAGTAAAAATATCCGTAGGATACTTTTGGAAAGAGTGATCATGTCGAAATTCGGCTAATGAAATTGATATTCTTGGCGCAAATATTCTGTGAAGGTATGTTTGGAATTCTGCAGAAGAAAATGATTTCTAAGTCATTCTGACCGGTATACATTATTAAATAAACCGCTGTAACTGCAGGAAGACAAAGCAATTTGCCTAACGTTGTGAGTGCAGATAAATTATTCATCCACGAACTTGACAAGAAACCTACTGCTCGCAGAAATTAGTCTTCAGAGCTTTGTATCTGGATTCAGACGTATTTCTTCGTAAGAGTTATATTGATTATGTTTCAGATATCAACTACAAAGAAAACGATTTAATGCTGTTGCTGTGCAAAACAAATACATGAATATTTAACAAGATTAAGGTACTTTTGAGTAAAATAAATGAAATACTTTTCTACATTGAAAAATATTGTGTTTTTAAAAAATGTTTTTGAAATTGGAAAAATAATTAATTAATTGATTTTCTGCAATAAAATGAAAATAAATGTTGTTTTAAATATGAATTTTATTTTATGTTTTGATACAATATGTGCAAAATGATATATTTTTTACTAGTATTTTATAAAGAACAATAGTAGAGTGATAAGGATACGTTTCAAGTCTAACAGTTATTTTTCTATTTTAAGTTCTTTCTGTTCTAAAAACTATTTTACCGGTATCTTCTTGTTCGTATAAACGAGCTTTTACTATATATGAATTACAATACAAAAATATATGAAACTTACTCCAAATATTTCATTTAATAATTTTATAAATACTTTGAATATTTTCTTGAGACAAACGCAAATAATAAAGTTTAGTATATAATGATAATCTAATCGGATAGAAACTTCATATATCCCATTTATAATCAAGTAATGTACAATAGGTCTATTTATAAGAAATTCTTATAGCTATTTTATAAAGAAATATTTTTAAAGTAATTTTGTTTTTAATAATTGTATTATTTACAATTCTTAAATATAAAAAATTGTTTACATTTAAAAAAAAAAAAAACTTAACACGTATCAAATTTTTGTAGCCACTGTAAAGATTCATTGCAAAATAATTTATTTTAATTAGATTACTTTAAAATACTACTTTTTATGCTTCATGTAGTGCACAGAAGCGTTTTAGGCTTCATGTAGGTTTTTTTCGAAAATAGCTGTCAGAAAAGTTAATTAATCATTGTTTTTATAAATTTCATTAATTAAATTTCAAGCCAGAAACATTTATCCATTACGAGGACAAAAAGAATGACTTTTTTATATCCAGTGCTTAAAAAATGTATATTATTCAGTATAAAAAGTTATTTAATATCGTTAAGCATTTAGTTTAGTATAAGTTACACGATTAAATTTTTTGCAAGAGCTTAGTACATGTGTTTGGTATATTAAATTATGAAATATAACATGATATAAAACTTAGAATAATAATATTTAAAATAGTGTACCTTTCATTTTTATGCTAAAATGAAAGGTACACTAAAATGATTCATTTTTATGCTAAAAAAAAAAAAAAAAAAAAAAAAAAAACTGTGCTTGTGATGTTGAATGTATATGTTAAAAAGTTAATAAAATAAGATGAATCGGCATAACATAAAATTATTGAATGCTTAAATGTAAAATTATCAATTATTTTTTTAATCAAGACCATTTTTCCAAAAAATATAGCATTTATACATTACTCACATCTAATTATACATTACTTTTATTGTGATTCATATAACTGTGTTTATCAAATGCATCTTTTACTTACAAAAAACGAAATAAATAAACTTATATAATTTAGCAGTCAAAAGAGCTAATATTAATTTCGTCGGCTAAATCATAATTATAAATTCATGTATTATTTTTATTTCAGGAGCTAAAAAATTTGTATTTATTTAAATATGAAAAAACTTATAGAAAAAGTGTAAGATATTTATTATCTTTAAAGTTAAACTTAGAATTTGCGTAAATTTAAATTTATTATCTTAACAAAACATATTTAATTTATTATTCAATAAAATTAATCTTGTCTAAATCAAATAATGTTTAATTGTCACATAAATTAATTATTTAATTTAAATTACTTATTAAATAATTTTTAAATTAAACTATACTGATTGTTTTCTATTATTGGTTTGTTAAAAACCATTACACTTATAGTATATGTTACTAAAATATATTAATATTTATAAAACAACAAAATTTGAGTTGGATGGAGATATCCTGAAATACTTACTTAAGTATTTCATTGTTATAAAGTTAATACTTAATTTTATTTGAAATATTATTTAATGATCCTTAATGATTTACCGAAATCAGATAATTGTTTCCTGAAATGAATACCCTCAAAGTTCGAATTATGATTGTTATTTGCTACCTTTTCTATAGTTTTTAAACAGCAGTTTTGAAAAAAGAAAAGTCACAAGTATCATGTCTGAATTTTGATATTTGGCTAATTTACGACGCAATTGTACACTCTAATTTATTTATTTAAATTTTTTTATATTTACTACCATTTTATGACATAATCAAAACTGATAAATATAATAAATAACATAATAAAATTATATCATCTTTAGTTACTAGAATATTGAAATCAATAAACGATAGTAATTAAATAACAGATTTCTAATTAAAAATTGCTAGAACTAATATTTTTACCTATGTAATACCTTAAAGATAATCGTAAAATTGTCTTAAAATGATTGAAATATAAATCGAAAAAGATATATTGTATGTTTTTATCTTTATATTTTATATTATCTTTATATTACATTTATATCCCATTTTTACTTAATTTTAACTTTTAAAATTTAGTGTTGTCATAAATTTTTCCTACATATTGTATTTTGGCAGAAAAATTGATGCATTAAATTGTATTATAATTCGAATTTATAGATGATACTCTAATATTTCAAACAATTTTTTATTAAATGTTTAACATTTTAGGAAATAACTGGTAAATTGTTTTGACTTAGAGATTAAAATAATTCATCGACCTGTGAGTAAAAGAAAAAAGTGCCATTTCGAAATCAATTATATTGTATATATTATAAAAGCAAGTGAAAATCTAATTTTTTACTTCCCTTCATAATCATAGCAATCAATGTTTTTCTAAATCGAGATATAATATTCTCTTTCACAAACATTTATTAGCAAGGAAAATTGTTTTTCAAGCTTATATTTCGTGAAAATTCGATTTGGTAAAGGGAAATTGTTTTTTAAGTAGAGTTCAAGGAAATTTAACTTTTCTAAAATATGATTAGACAAATCAGGTTAACTCTATGATCGAATGATTTTATTCAAGCATTTATACGGGAACTCTATCAAATCTTTATTTTTTTTTTATCATGGTCTAAGATTCTAGGAAAATATTAATAATTTTTAAAAAATAATCGAATATATTATAAGCTGAAAATTCTGTCTTCAGTTCGCGTCGTCATAAAGAACACAAAATCTTAAAGAAATGTTGACATAAGCTAATAACATTGTGAAAGTGGGAATAATGTTAATCTTTGAAGGGTTTTGTTTTCAATAAGTTTGTGCAGTAGATAAAATAAATATATTGGAAGCAAATTTCTTATCTTAGAGATTGTTTGGATTGTTCATAATCAAAATTATTATCTCATTTTTATTCTAGATTGAAATGTGGTTTATATTTTTTCAGTTTAACAATCGAGTTGCAGTTTGATTTTATTAATTTTCTTTCGTTTTTCTAATTTATACTTCAATTGTACGCAAAATTATTTAATTTATTCAAATATTGTAGAAAAAAAAAGAGATTTAAATAAATACATTTTTTCTCATTATTATATTCAAATAATTATTATATCTTAGAGTATAATCTAAGTATCTTCATATTTACCGAAATATACAAGATTTTATCTCTATCTATCCTGCTTAATTAGAAATCTAACTATGTATTTGCCGAAGAATCTAATTCTAGTCTTTAAAATTGGAAGAGAAATTGTCCTATATTTTCCAATCCTATTAATATTTTTATACTTTGCATGCAGTTAATTAATAAAAATAAAAAATATGATAGTTTATTCATTATTAGGAGACCTAATTTAGAACACACCAATTTAAACGATAAATTAAATGGTAAATAAATGGGAAATTGTAACTTCAGAAAATATTCGGCACATGAACCAAAAAGTAATAAAACATTTTATTTTCAAATAGTATAAATTCTTAGCCTTTTGCTGAAGATATTACGATTTTTTATAAAACATTTTATTTTTAAATGAAATTATTCCAGAATACATTATTTAGTCTTCTGCTAATTATTACACATGACGCAATATATTTTAAAGATATTTCGTGCGATATGGAATAAAATATCATTTCCATTTACTAAATATTAATTGAAGGCAAAATTTTTGCTTTGCTTCAATTTCATATGCCATATATTAACTGGAAGTAAACACTGAAAGAATTCTGAAAAAGAAAACATGGCCTTGAAAATTAATAAAAAGAAACCAAATTAATTTCGCTCAGCCCTAAGAACAAAAACTTGATTAATTTGTTACTCTTTGGAGAAACCGAAACTAATTTGTTTTCATTTTCAATTATAATGACATTATTTATAAAAATGAAGACACAGATTAAGATTAAGATTAACTTACAACACCAAAGCAATTTTTGTCAAAAACAAAATCTTTCACAAAAAAATAAATTTTCAATAACCGAAATAAAACCCAATTTTTTTGTACAAATGTATGATAAATTTTTATTGTATATTTATGTGATACCATGCAATAACATACAAGCATTTAAAAGTTTAAAATAGTTTTTAGGAATATGGTAATAAAGCATGATTTGTTAAAGTAAATAATAACCGACGTACCATATCTATGCTATTCAGAGTGGAAGGTTGGGAGTTCGATCCCTGCTAATCTGGAATTTTCCGTGCACTATTCTATCTTCTATGCAGTAATAAATATTATATTGTAGCTGGCAATCAGCATTTTAATAATAGAATCCTTTTTTTTTTTAGAGTGGAAGCTTCCATTCACAATTAAGTAAAGAAAAATGGGTTTTAAATTTCTGCCTCCTGTTTTCGCTTCTATTGAAATGGATGCTTGAGTGTTTTCCGGACCTCCTCCTTTGTGACACAGTAATATGTGTCGTAATATCTATTTAAATCCTTTTTTGATAGCAAAATGGGATATATATTTAAATGCCTTCAATAGTCTTCAGTTGTTAGGTTATCAGCGAATTAAAATAAATAACAAAAAGAAGTGGGTGGAATTTGTAAACATTAATTCCTATAAAACATGGAGATGATGAAAAAATCATTGGATTAATTACCTGAACCCTCACAAAATCTGGAAAATTTGAAATTAAATGAGTTTTTGGGTGCATATAAAAAATAAATGTAAAAAAGAATATAAAACAAGACATAGAATTACTTTTCACATGAAATAAAGTACAAAAAAATCATAGGACAATGTGAAATTAATTGCTAACAATCGAATTCATTTAAAAAGTTTGATACTTACAACAAAATGACAAAAAATGAAGAATTGGAACACCTGAGACCATTCATGCAACAATTTGAAAATTCTTGAAAAATCATGCGCTTATACGAGTATTACACTTTCATTTATTTTATATTTTATTTACTATACATATATTTTAATTTCTGAAAGAATATATTGTAAAAGATGCTGCATATTTGATACCAATTTAACATAGGAGGTATTTTTGCTTCTCAAAATGGAGACATGAGACTATTTAAGTTAATCAAGAATTTTTTTTAAAATATAGTCTTTTACTGTGAAGTTTCTACACGAGTTAGAACATAATATTTCTCGGAGTTATCATAACCTTTATCACAAAGAGCATAAAGTTTTATAGTTAATGCACTTGAATCAAAATTCTACGTTAGCATCAAGTTTACTGAAAATTAGTTAATGAAGTAGTATACCGTTGTAGGGGACACACTTTCCTGCTGGATACTAAAAATTATTTTTGCTAAGAGTTCAATTCAGTCATTTTGCTATTGTTCTTCTCAAAAATGAACGTCAATCGTATTACCCATTCATCTGCTTCATTTGCAGCCTGTCCCAGCCTTATGTGATTTGTTTCTCGCTTAAAGTCTAAAAGTTCTTTTCCATTCTCTTTCATTATATTCTCAATCATTTGATCATCCGATGCTTTTTATGCACATATTACATCTGATTCCACATTCAAAAAGTCCTGAAGCAAAATTTCGTTCACTTCTTGTGAACTTCGCCGAAGTTCATGGATGATTGACTCATCTTCATTCAAGTCGGAAGGTGTGTATGTTCTTGAATTTCTTCGTTAATGATATTTTTTCCAATAACTCTTACAAGTCTAGATATTATTTGAATTTCTTCATTGATGATAATTTTTCCAATAACTCTTCCAAGTCTAGATATCATTTGAATTTCTTCATTGACAATAATCTTATTTATATATAAATGAATGTGTGTCTGTCTGTCTGTACTCGATAGATTCAAAAATCATACATCGAATCACGGTGAAAATTGAGAAATTGTTAGGTATATCCCTAGGAAGGTTTGTGAATTTTTTTTTTTTTTTTTGAAATCAGAGTTGGAGTTCTAGGGGCTCAAGAACAAATGTCTTAAAAATATCAAAATAACATTTAATTAGAAATACTTGTAAAGAGTGTGACTATGAATAAATTGAAAAATTAAATTTTTACCCATGAAATTTACTCATAGAAAATATTTTTGTAAAACTAATTAAACTGTAAAAAATCATGACAACAGTTGTAATAAAAATAAAAATCACAAGGTAAGTAAAATATTGAATCTTTCTATTTATATTTTTTAATCATTGTTTGAATATTACAAATTATATTAAAATTTAAAATATTTTAAATATATAAATTGCGTTTCCTTTACTATTTTAACAAATTAAATAGTATTGATTTCCAGCTGAAGATAATAATAGGAAATACGTTTTATTTAAATCCCAATTATGCCTCCAAATTGAAATGTCATTGGTCGATCTTCAAATCAAGCACAAAAGAAAAGAGAAGAACGAGCTTCAGAAACAAATGAGCAAAAACAAGTTAGGCAAGAAAGAGATCGAGTTTACACTGATCTTATTCGATCATTAGAAACGAGTGAACAGAGGCAAGCAAGGCATTAAAAGAATCAAATTCGCAAGACACAGACAAGAAGAACGATACATTCTGATTTGAATTTATGTGATTTCAATTACAAAACCCTTTATAATTACAATCTTCATCCAATTGTAATTACTGGAGAATGAATAAAAAGTGTACGTACTGTGGTGTCCAAAAATTTAAAAATGAAACACCAGGTATGTGCTTTGCAGGTGGAAAAGTAAAGTTACCAGACTTACGTTCACCACCTGAACCATTATTAACTTTAGTATCAGGTGAAACAAGTCAATCAAAATATTTTTTGGAAAATATACGCAAGTACAATTTATACTTCCAAATGACATCGTTTGGAGCAACGAATATCATTAGCGCAAATTAAATGGCAACATTTAAAGTACAAGGACAAATTAATCATCATCACACTGCATCACTACCACCCTTGCCAAATGCTGATCACAAATATCTTCAGATATATTTTATGGGAAATACTGACGAACAAATCAACAGATGGTGTCAACTGAATATGAAAACTGAACGAGAGATTGTCACTGAATTACAAAAGTTTTTGAACAACATAATGAATTGATTAAATTATTTAAAACCGCCATTGAACAAACAACATCTGATGATTACAAATTAATAATAAAGGCAATTAAAACACCGATTGGTCAACATTGAAGACAATTCAGTGTACCAACGATCGATAAAGAAATTATCATAGTTAGTGAAGAATTCAATCCTCGCAATATAGTTCTTCATCGTAGAAATGGTCACGTCCAACAAGTATCAAAAACGCATCATTCATATGATGCACTACAATATCTCATTTTATTTTGGCAAGAAGATGATGGATATCATTTTAATATTAATATGAGAACTCCTACAACTAATGTGAACATTAACAAAAAGGTTATTGTTATGAATTATCATTCATATCGAACGATGGTTCGTGAGAATGCTGATAATCATATATATTGAAATGTAGATAATTATTTCAATGTTGATATGTATGCAAAAATAGAAAGTGAAAGTCTCCTCTACATACGACAAAGTCAAGTCAAATTGCGTTCTGAATAACACATCTGTTTACGTGATGCAGTTGTAAATGATGGAAACCTCAGTGAATTGTGAAAAATGGTCATTTTACGATCCACATTTACAGATATCCCAAGACACAGGTATGAATCTGTACAAGATACAATGACGTATGTTCGCGCATATAGTAGTCCAGATTTTTCATCTCATTTACATGAAACACAGCATGGGATGAAATAAAAGAGCTTTTATTAACTGGACAATCACCATCAGATATTCATGAATTTTCTGCACGTCTATTTAAAGAAAAACTAAAATCTTTAATAGATTTTATTGTTAAACACCATGTATTTGAACGGACACGATGTTGGATGCATTCATTTGAATGGCAAAAAAGGTTTACCACATGCGCATATTTCAATATGGATGATGGAAACGATAAAATCAAACAGAATTGATGAAATCATCTCTGTAGAAATGCCAGACATTGAAATTGATAAAGACTTGCAGGATATTATTTCAAAAAACATGATTCATGGTCCATGTGGCTCACTTAATAATTATTCACCATGCATATCAGATGAAAAGTGCACAAAGCGATATCCTTAGAGATTTACTTGCTGAAACTAATACAGACAATGATGAATATCTACATTATCGACGAAAATCTACCAAAGATAGTGGAAAATCCATTAAACTAAAAGTACTAAACAATACTATTGATGCTGATAATCATTGGGTAGTACCATATTCTCCATTACTATTAAAAACGTATAATGCACACATAAATGTTGAGTACTGCAATTCAGTGTATAAAATATATTTGCAAATATGTGAACAAATGAAGCAATGTAGTAGTGTTTGGAGTGGAAAATATAACTGCATCTAACGATGAAATCACCCAATATCAACTGGGACGCTGCGTAAGTAGCAATGAGGCTGTATATCGTATTTTATCATTTTTCATTCATGAGCGATAGCCAATGGTTGTTCCTTTAACAGTGCACCTTGAAAATGGACTGCGTGTGTATTTTACAGCAGAAAATAAAAGCAATGTCACCACCGCCAACAACATTAACTGAATTTTTCACATTATGTTGAAATGATACCTTTGCAAGGACACTACTGTACTATGAAGTACCAACATATTTTACATAGAATACATCAAGAAGAAAATTTCAGCGTCGTAAACAGAGAGCAAGTACAAGGACACCTAAATGTATATTCTGCAGGTGCACTGGGTCGTCTGTACACTGTACATCCAAATAACGCAGAATGCTTTTACCTAAGATTATTATTTACCATTGTTCATGGATCAACATCTTTCCAAGAATTGAAAACAATCAATGGCCATGTGTGTGCTATATTTCATGAGGCTTGCCAAAAATTAAGTCTCTTAGAAAACGATGCTCGTTGGGATATTTTACTCGCTGATGCTTCTAAGACAACTCAACCACATCAGATATATACACTATTTTCCATCATACTAACTACAAGTTTTCCGGCTAATCCAAAAGACCTTTGGGAAAAATATAAAGACTATATGAGTATAGACATATGTTACATCACATGCGTAGAGTAAATTCTAATCCAAACATTCAATTTAAATCAAATATATACAATGAAGAATTGATTTAATGGAGGATTATATTGTCTGACAATAGCCAACAAATCACTAGCAGTATCGGGAATGATTGCTCCAAACAGACCTGGTAATAACATTTTCGATCGTGATATACAATGCGAAACGCACTTCGATGTTAATGAATTACAAACATTTGTTCGAATTAATCTGTCCAAATCGGTATTAGAACAACGAACAGCATATGATACAATTATAAGTGCAATATTTAACAAGAGTTATGGTTTGTATTTCTTAATGCACCTGGAAGTACTGGTAAAACTTTTCTTATTTCAATTATCCTTGCAACTATAAGATCACATAATGATATAGCACTTGTTATCGCATCTTCTGATATTACAGCAACTCTTTTGGACGGTTGTCGAACAGCACATTCAGCATTGAAATTGTCGTGAAATATGCAGGTAATTGAAACTCCAGCATGTAATATTAGCAAATATTCTGGGATGGGAAAAGTACCAAGATCGTGTCAGATAATTATATGCGATGAATGCACCATGGCACACAAGAAAGCATTGGAAGCACTCAATCGCACATACGCACTTACAGCTACTTGAGCTCTGAAGAAATGGAAAATCCAAGTGAATGGAAGCAAAAGCATTGCAATCATGTTTACCAAAAAAAGAGCAATAACTTGTCAGTGAATTAAAATTAATGAAACAACGCTCCCATGGTCCCCAACCTGCAAACATCTAGGAGTCACATTTGACAGAAAACTAAATTGGAATATTCATATCCAAAATATTACAAACAAATTCAAACAAACTTCTGCCTCACTATACCCCCTCTTAAAATGCAACTCAGAGCTGTCAATTGAAAATAAAGTGCTCATTTACAAAGCATACCTCAGATCACTTTTGCCCTATACCTTCCCCCTCTGGGGTTATACCCATGACAGTAAAATCAAAAAATTATTACTCCTCCAAAACAAAATAATTAGACAGGCAGTCAAAGCACCCTGGTATTTTCGAAACAAAAAAATAAGAGAAGAACTTAAACTTCCAACAGTAAGAGAATATTTTGCCAAAATCATGTACAACATGTACAAAAATCTAAATAAAACCGAAAATACATCAATCACTAATCTTCCGTCCTAGAATGACCTCAGCACCCATAATCATCACCGTCCCAGCTCACTCACTACTTCGCTTCTATCCAAAGTTTCCTCACCAGCCACTATGATCCTTACATATAAGCAATACGCCCTTGTTAATACTAACAACTAACCTTTTTCCATTCTTACTCGCTAACATAAATAAATAAAAAATAAAAATAAAATAAATAAATAAAAATAAATAAATAAAAAGTTTATGTCCCAAAAAATTAATAAAAAATAAAAAAAGAATTAAAAAAATAAAGATTATAAGTGTTTGAAGTCTTTGTAGTCGTGTATTCTCATGTTTTTCTACTCATTCTAACTAGCACTGATACTGTTTTTAGCTGATTAGTTAAGGACATTCCCATGTTAATCTAACAAACTTTTTTTGTAAATATTGCTTATTTGTTATAACACAAATTAATTTTTATTAAAAAAATCCAAGTTTAATTACTAATTTTTTTTAATTACTCTGTATCAAAAATTAGCTTTACTAAAGAAAACTCAACTAAGCCCCGCCCACTTAAAACTTCTACTTGTTATGCCAATCAGATCACGCTATAGCTTCCTAGTTTCATTTACAGATAGCCAATGAGGATTGAGGTTCATTAAAACCAGGAACCTCAGCAAACTGCCAGCCGGTAATCACTTTCAATCGCACATTAAAAGATTTGAGAAAAAATGAGCAGCTCTTTGGTGGAGCACTTATTTTGCTCACTGGTGATTTTCGACAAACTCTACAAGTTATACCATGTTCAACACCTGCAGATGAACTGAATGCAAGTTTCAAATCATCACAGTGCTATGGCGGTATGTGGAGAAAATATCTTTAAAGACCAATATGCGTGCTCAATTACAACAAGATGAATCTTCTGAACAATTTGCAGAACAATTGTTAGATATTGGAAATAGTAAAATGGATTAGGATGAATTCATTCCCTGTATTATATTACCAGGAAACTTTTGTCACATTGTAAAATCCACTGATGGATTGATTGTCAAAGTTTTTTCAAATTTATCGCAGAATTATAAAAATAATCAATGGGTTAGTGAGCGTGCTATATTGGAAGCCAAAAACATTGATGTGAATTTAATAAACTGCATAATTCAAAATGAAATACAAGATGAAGAAACAACATGTTAATCCATAGAAACTGTTGCCAATCGTGATGAATCAATTAATTATCCAACAGAATTTTTAAATTCTTTGGATCTACTAGGAATGATACCGCATATTTTATCTTCAAATATTGGTTCCGCAATCATCCTTCTACAAAATATAAATCCACTGCGACTATGCAATGGGACTAGGCTATCAGTAAAAAATTGATGAATAACATAATAGAGGCAACCATTTTAAATGGAAAACACAAATTGTGCCATTCCCATGATACCAACGGATACTCCATTTGAATTCAAACCTCTACAGTTTCCTGTACGACTAGCCTTTGCAATGACCATTAACAAAGCATAGGGACAATCATTGAAAGTTCGGGGATTAAATTTCATAAATCCATGCTTCTCACATGGACGTTGGGTGTTCGTGAGTTGTAAAACCACATGAAATTTATTTGTCCTTGCATCAGATAGGAAAACAAAATGATGATGTGTATTTACAAGCACTACTTAGATAAAGTTCACCATCAATCATCAAATATCATTCCTTTTATGATGATATTTAATAATTACAAAACATTATTCTTCCATTGAAATTCGCTTGCAATATTTTTTAATATCACAAGTGAAGAAGCATGTTTATTCTACCATCAACTATGTATATCCATGTTTTGTACATATGTTATATTCAGATGGCATAAATGAAGGGATACTTTTATTGTTAATTTTCATTTTGATGTATTGTATACATTTGATTATTAATAAATTATGTTTGGAGTATCAAAACTGCCGATGTGTTCAAACACAGCAACGTCTGAACAGGTACAGCTAATTTCTTTAATAAAGCTTGCAGGTCTAGATATCATTTTTTCTGATACATTATTCCAAGCATATATTGACAAGTACATTGAGCCTAGAATATACATCTCATCAGCAGATTCCAAATCATTCTATCACCCTGCAAAAACACCTTGCATTATTTATTGCATTTAAAACTATTGATTATATTCTAATACAAGGCATTGTAACACGTGAGTAAAATTTGGGATAAATTCCCCACCAATTGCTTCAAAATCTCTGAATTACAACTTCAACTGAGCAGACAGTTATGCAAAATTCGAAGCATTTATGATTCTCCTAGTTCGTAAATGGGAATTAAAATTATCATTGCGTCTAAGGGATCATGTTAAGGATCAGCCCCAAGTTCGAAGAATCTTGTCGAAGAAATTAGAAATTCCTAAAAACGAACCTCTGCTGCACATAGCGAGAGGGATAGAAAAGAGTGGTGAAATAAAAGCGTAAAAAAATAATTGTGTCATGTCTTTATCAGTTTATTAGAGTACACTCAAAAAGGGTTCCTTTATAAAAACATAAATGAGCCCTACTTGAGTGTACTTTAATAAACTGCTGAAGATATGATTCAAAATTGGAAAAATATTGTTCATCAACAGCATTTAAAAAGTTGTTGATATTTTTAAAAAATGCATGAAAGAAAATAATACAAAATGTTATTTTTGAAAAAATTATTTAAAAAAATCATTTACGAAAGGATTTTTTAATGCATTATTTTTTATCAAGGTCTTTTAGAAAATCAGCGTATTATAAATGCAAAATTAAAATTTGTTTGTGATTTTGTTTTGAATTTAAAACAAAAACAACGCTGCTCTATTTTTTTCAATAATATCGACTGTCAGAAAAAAGAATTATTATTTTTTTTTTTAACCATGAAGTGGCTGTTTCTTTCGTTCCACTTGAGATAATGGGTACATCATTTTATTACAATTATCATTGGTTTAAACACATATATGACGTCAGATAACGTTTCATTAATTCATATCTTATTGAGATGGCGTCGCAAATCCGACTTGTTGCCGAATTTGTTGCTTGTTTTTAATCGCATTTTTCGAGTGGCAGCCAGCAAGGCGAAGTTCATCATCGAATGTCTGAGAATATTGTCGAAGTTCATTTTGCTAATAAAACGATTTCTTTTATAAAAACTAAAGCATTGATTTGAGAAGCAGTTTTCCATCAATCAAGCTATTAACACATGGACAATAGAACAAAAGTAAAAGCAAAATGAAAAAGACTTGATTCACTTTAAGGTTAGCTTAAATCAGCAAGGATGATTTCATTTTTTCAAAATTTCATTAATTAAGAGAATTATAGGTTAGGTTAGGTTAGGTTACGACAAAAACTGTTTTGGAGCTTTATGCTCGTAGGCTTATAGCTCGCATTGAGTAAGATTGAGTTTTTATTTGAAACCTAAACAAATAATGATGGATTGATGATTTTGAAAAAAAAAAAAAAAAAGACAATCAAAACAAAAAGTTAAGTACGGCGTTTGTTTGACGAATGAAAGGGAAAATAGGCAGCTTGGAAAATACAAAGACGAGAAAAAAATTAAAATCTATTAATTTGTTTCAAAAAAGAAATAGTTGCGTCAATTTTCTCTTTTGGATTCGTTGACAAATCTAAGATCCAAGAGAAAGAAAGAGCTCCGATACCAAGTTTTTCTCTTAAAGAATTTCTTGCTTGATCATAACGAGGACACGATAGCATTATGTGATCCATGGTTTCTCTTTCTCCACAAGAACATTTATCCGTTGAAGAAAGTCTGAATTTATGTAATTTAGCATTTGTCGGAAAAGATCTAGTTCTAACTCTAGCTAGCCACACTTCTTCAAGGCGAGAATTGGTATAATTGCGGTGAACTTTCTTGATAGAAGACATGTGCGAAAAGTTAGACGCGTATTTACTATTATTCCATTCGTTGTTATTATGATTGGTAAAAATGTTTCTTATATTATGGATAAGGTCTTCAGGTGAAATCGAGTGCAGAATATAACTTTTATTAATGGCCGATTTTGCAAGAGCATCTACTTTTTCGTTCCCAGCAATTCCAGAATGACCTGGAATCCAAACTAATTGAATAGATTCGCAAATCTCAGTTGCATTTCCTAAAGCTGATCCGATGTGTTGAAAGATGGTTGGGGAAGAGGTTGAGAGAGTATTCAAACTACTTAGACAGGATAAGGAGTCTGATAATATGACAAAGTTAGAGGGAGAAATACAGAATTTAGTCACCGCCAGATATAAAGCCAAAGCCTCTGCTGTAAAAATGGAATTAGAGTTATTGATTTGCCCGGAAACAAAGGAGTTATTTCTGCTGTTATAAACAGCGATTCCAAGTTTATTTTCTATTTTAGATGCATCAGTAAATAATAATATGTGATTGGACCATTCAGAAGTACTACGGAGTTCAAAGAGGTCATTGATAGTATTTGTAGGAAGATTTTTAGTCTGAAAAGTATATTTTCTAAGAACTATTTTTAAATTAATATTAACAGATGTAGATTTTGCAGGAACTCTTAAAATATGTGATTCTTGAATTCCATTTTCTTCAAGCCATTTTTTCACTCGCAAAGATAGAGGAAGAGCGCCAGAGATATGGTTGTAAGGCATTGATTCCCATAATTTACCACATGGAGATCTAGTAGAAAGTGCAAGGTTTCTAATGTTCATCCTTGTAGAGAGAAAGTTTTGTCTTACAGAAAGAGGTACGACCTCTGCTTCTTTCAGAAGAAGTGGAAAAGGTGTCCAGCGAGGAAGACCTGTAGCAATTCTAAGAGCTGAGTGATATATCGGATCCAAGATTTTTCGGTCTGATAAGCTCGCTGATGTAAATACATGACATCCATAATCGAGGCTACTTGTAATGAAGGATTGAACAATTTGAAGTAAATGATTAGTTTTTGCTCCCCATCTATTTCCTGAAATAGCTTTTAAAACATTAATTTTCTTCTGGATGGATTTTTTTCATTTGAAAGTTATACTTGAAAGTTAAATTATTAGTAAAATAGAGGCCCAGAATTTTTATGTGCTTAGACCAAGAGATAGGTAATTGGTTTATAGTTAGTACAAAATTTACAGGAGATTTTTTGGAAGAGAAATCCATGACTGAACATTTTGAGGAATCAATTTTTAGTTTCCATTCTTTACACCATTGTTCAATTTTTATGATTGCAGTCTGCATTTTTTGCTGTAGTCTTTCTTGTGATGAATGAGCAGCCAAAAGGATTATGTCATCAGCATAAATAAAACACTTAATGTCAGGAACTTCGTAAATATCTGACATATAAATCATGAAAAGAAAGGAGAAAGAACACTGCCTTGAGGGACACCTCTATTAGAGAAAGTGGGTTGAGAAAAAGTTCCACGCCATTTCACTTTATAACTTCTATCCGATAAAGAATCCAATATCCAATGAGCAGCATTTCCTCTGATATCAAATTGGAGGAGCTTATAAATAAGACCGTCTGGCCACACTGAATCGTAAGCTTGAGATATGTCTACAGTTGCGCATATGACATATTTTCTCTGTGAACGTAAAGCAATAATATGATGATGAAGCATAGAAAGAACACTGTCGCAACCTCTATAAGGCATAAATCCATGATGATTTGGATGAAAATATTTGGAAAGGGAAATATGATTTATTAGACGATTTAAAATCATGCGTTCCATGACCTTACATAGAACACTTGTAAGAGAAATTGGGCGATAAGAATTTACTGAAGTAGTATCTTTCCAGGTTTTATTATAGGAATTATGATGAATTTTTTTCCAAGACGGGGAACAATACCGCTTAACCAAAAGGTATTTATGAGTGACAAAAGGGATCGTAAAGCTATGTTTGATAGACCCTTCAAAATTTTAGCTGATATTAAATCAGGACCAGCTGAAGTATTTTTGCATTTAGAAATCGCCATTTGGAGCTCAGAAAGGGAGAATGCAGAGTTATATTCTAAATCAAAATTTGAACTTAAATCGAGAGGTAGTACTTCAGTTTCAGATTGACGAGAATAAAATTTGGCAAATAAGTTAGCCTGAACAACAGGATCCGAAATAATTGAAGTTTCGCTAGAAATTAATAGATGATGAGTTGGTGAGTCGGTAGATCTATTTTTAAGTCTTTTGAGAATAGAATAAATGTCTTTAGATATACCAGCGTTTGTTATAGTTTTATCCCAGAAATTTCTGGAAAGGGTTAGAAGAAGCTGATGAAGTTTTGCTGAAATTCGTTTGTACTGTATCCACAGAGTCTGATTAAGAGAACTTTTCGCTTTCCTCCAAAGTTTTCTTTTTGACCCAAAAGATAACAACATTCCGATGTCCACCACGGAGGATATGATTTTGACGGAAAGATTTGCTTTTTCCTAAATTTATCAAGATAGTTTTTGCATAAAATTTGAAAATGATCTACAAAAACTAGTCCGTTATTAGCAATTTGGGTGTTCATTGAATTGAAGAAGCCAGTCCATAAAATTCTATTGCGGGAAATACCTTTTGAATAATCGCTGTTGTAGATTTTGACACTTGTTTGAACAGGGACATGGTCACTACCATAACTATCTGAACTGACTGAGAAAGTACAAAAAGGAAAAATATCAGGAGATACAAAGTTATAATCGATAAGGGATGGTCTATGGTGGAGTTCGAAATGAGTAGGCTGAGAGGTATTTAAAAGACAAATGTTGCTATCCAGTATCCAGTCGAGGAATTCTGAAGATTCGGGAGAGTTTGAATAACTGCCAAGAGCCGAACTTCGTATATTAAAGTCTCCAATTATTTTGAAAGGAGGAGGAATATTTGATAAGATGCTATGGAACAAAGAACTTGAAAATTTACCGTGTGGGACATACACATTTATTTACGTAAGAGATGATTTGGATATAGTAATTTTTATAGCTAATATTTCTGTATCGTTATCTTCTGAGCGGGATATATTTGAAACTTGCACAGGTAGAGATTTATCAACAGCAAACAAAAGTCCTCCACCACAGCCATCTTGCCTATCTAATCTAATTATTGTTTTATTATAAATTTGAAATAAGTCGGAATTTTTAAGAAACGTTTCTTGAATTGCTAGGACATCGAAAGATTGAAAGTATGGAAGTTTTATATACGGACGCTTATAGATAGAACACTTCTTGCATTCCAAGAAATTAAATTGAACATAAAATAAAACGAAAAACCTGAACAGTCACTAAAAATCAAACAAAAAGGTGCGCTCGTAGTAAAAGAATATTATTAAAAAAAATTATGAATGTTTTTACGCCTTCTTCCTGGCTCAATTCTTTTCATCAATGTTAGGTTCTGCATATTTAATATTTGGTTGAGGAGACTTCATAATAGGTTGCTCGGGAGATATTATTTGCTGATTCACTGAATTTTTTGGACTTATCTTTCTAGACTGGATAGATCTAGCACGACTCTTTCTTGGAGGAGATCTAGAAACTGATCTAGCTGGATTCGAACATGTTCTCATACATTCTTTCATGAATGAGAACATTTGTTGGACCATTTGATCTTGTCTAGCCTGTATCGCAAGTAATTTTGCTTCAAAAGTAGAAGCCATCTCTGTCACTGCTTTTTTAACAATATCAGTTATTTCATTTTGGTTCGGCACGAAAGGAAGATGACTTTTGGTTACACTGGAGTAACTGGTTTTTAAAGATTTATTATAACGTCTTCTCGCCTCAATAAATGGAAGGTGGTTCATGCTTTTAAAATGTAAGAATTTTTTTTCTTCAAGCCTCGTAGGGCAGGAAATGTCATTAGCTGCATGATTTCCCTGACAATTTATACATTTAGGTGTTTCATTGCCACAGGGAGAGTCTTTATGGAATGTTCCACAGTTTTTACATAGGAAGACTTCTTGTTTACATTTTTTCGTAGGGTGAGTGTATTTATAGCATTTTCCGCATTGGCGAACGTTATCAATAAAAGGAGAAATTGGAATGATGGAATAGAATAAGTTAATAGTTTGAGGTAGATGATGACCAATGACGCTCACTAAAATATTTTCACTCAGTTCTTCTGAATTCTTTTTTGTAAATCTTTGTAAGCTTAATATCGTTAAGCCATTTTGCGCAATTTCTTCAGCAACAAGGTATAAAGGTAAATCTACATTTATTTCTTTTATAAGAAATCTTGAAGAAATGTATTCAGGTTGAAAACTGGAGTTAACAGGTACACCAAGAATAATGTTTATCTTGCTTATTTCTACAGCAGTATCTGGGCAATTAGTTTCGAATAGAAGCTTACCTTGACGGGTGTGCTGAATTTGTATTATTTTCTTGTGGTTCTTTACAAGTTGAATTATTTCTTGCTTTAAATTGTAAGGTTTCTTTGGAATAGATGCAGTACCATCAGTGGGAGACAGGAAAATGAAGAACTTAGTAATACCATTTTCCGCAGCTAACTGGATTAGTTGTGGAATAGAATCTTCGAAAGTCAATAATCTTGAAGTGTTTATTTTTGGAATGCGCAAATCGCAATCCGTGTAAATCATTTCAGTCTCTCCTTCAGTCATTTTAAATCCATAATAATGAGAAAGGAAGGGAAAAAAATTATTAATAAAATTTAAATAGTAAAAATTAAAGAACAAAAATACTCAATCTTAGTCAATCAAACACTAAGCCAAAGTCAGACGATAATTTCAACACGAAAAAGGAGAAAAAATGTCAAAGAAAAACATTAAATGATGAATAAATAATCAGAGTTCAAAATTTACGTATCTCGCAATTTAGAACAATCCGCCATTTAGAGAATTATAAATTAATAATTCCAATGTTTGTAAGCAATCTCTTTTAAATCTTTAGACTAATGCCTTGCTTTCGCCAACATTAAATTTTTTAAAAATTTTATCAGTAAATAAATAAAACTATTAAAAAATATGTTTTGCTTTAAAATAATATGAAAAAAATGAGATTTCATTTTACTGCACCCTATTATTTCTTTATAATATCACTTATCCATAAATAATTCCTAATTAACACCGAAAATTGCCACTAATTTATCGAATGATAATATGACATATTTTTCTTTTTGAATGAAATCTTTCTTCTACTTGACCGCTGAATTTTTGTTTCAGCAGTTGTTTAGGGAAAGATTGTGTGCAACGGAATGAAATGTTCGTCAGGATTTTTGAACTTTTGCTAATTTAAAATAAGAATTCTTTTATTTCTAAATTTTAAAAATTCAATCTTTGTAATTAATTTAAATGATCATTAAAGCTGATTTGATCTACTTGTAAAGTTAATGGCGTCTTAATGTAATTATTTTAAATGATGGAACATTCCGCTTCAAGACTCTTCTTGCTTCTTGAAAAGGGTCGTGTGCTTGTTCCTTTCCTTGAAAAAACATCATCTTCGCAAAATTGCTCAGATTGGAACAAAAATACCTAAAACAACAGATTCTACATTCTCACAGTATAATTGTTTTTAACAATAATGACAAAATGGATTACTTTATTAGGTTTTTGAAAAAGTATTCTTTTCATTTATTGCATCGTTTGCATTTATTCTTTTTCTAATGCAATAGGAAAAAAATTGGAATTGGTTATAAAGAGTTTATATTTAATATATTCGTGATGAAAGAGAATTTTCAAATGTTCTACAGCACAGCTTCATTGATTTTCATTATTTAATTTATTTGTAGTTAATTTTTTTATCACACCTAATTTCGTTATGTAAAAATCTTTTTAATAAAATTCAGTCTTAATAGTGAATATCATTACTTTTCCAAACCATAATATATCTTCCTGATACATTATTTCCCCTGGTAACTATGGTTTCTGATAGTTAGGGGGTTTTAACCCTTCATTAAAACTTAATGATTATGTATGTTGCAAAAATACTAAAAGATTATTTTCATTAACTTTTATACTTTATTAAAGTATGAATGTTAATAATATTTTAGTATTTTCCGAAGCATAAACATTATTAGATCCTAATTAACGTAAAAAGTTTATAAAACTAATTTATTTCATTTCCCAAATAGCTTAAAAATATAAGATTAATCTATGAAAATATAGCTCGGTATTACTGAAATTTATAAAATTAAATAATTTTCTAACAAAAATGTATCTATTCTGAGGGCTGATGCTTAAGTGGTTAGTGTTCCAAGTTTATTTGTCCCAGGTTCGAATCTCGGTTTGGGCCTTTTTCTCTTTGCATTTCTGTATCCTTTCTTCTGCGATAATGAAAGAATATGACTCACTTTATAAACGGGTTTGTGGTGGAGTGACGTGGGTAATGCTACTCACCTCCGTTACTTAGTTCACAGATGCCCACTGGGTAACAATACTAAATGAGTAGCAATTTCCGGCCTTGTACCCGCCTATTCTTAGCGATTAATTAACGTAGAAATTAATTCTTCATTGATGTAATACAAATAAATAATTTTTACATTACATTAAACACTCATAAAATTTTTAAGCATTTATAAAAAATAAATTCTTTATTAATTTGAATACTTATTTTTAGTGTCGGCTAAAAATACTTTATTAAAATATGAATGTTAATAAACAGAATATTTTAGTATTTTTCTCAGCATAAAAATTATTAAATCCTAATTAACATAAAAAGTGTATAAATAATTTATTTCAATTCTAAAATAGCTTAAGAATATAAGATTAATCTAGGAAAATATAGTTCGGTATTACTGAAATTTCTAAAATTAAATCATTTTCTAACAAAAATCTACCTATTCTGCAGGCTGAGGGTTAAGTGGTTAGCGTTCCAAGGCTGTTAGTCCCAGGTTCTATTCTTGTCGATCAACTAACGTAGAAATTAATTCTTCATTGATGTAATATAAATAAAATTTTTACATTAACTTAAACACTCATTAAATTTTTAAGCATTTTTAAAAATAAATTCTCTATTAATTCGAATGCTTAATTTTAGTGTCGGCTAAAAATATAGCCTTGATCCTTTAATTAGTTCTACAACTGATAATTGTGTTCTAAAAATATCATAATTGAGTATGATGAGAATCTTTAAAATATGAATACAATTTATTGTTTCATATTTAATTAATTTTCATTTTTTTTTTCAAAATGTTATGTTACAAAATGATATATATTAAGCTAGCAATCAAAATTTCACCTAAGAAAATGATATAATTTAAAATTAAAAAATATTATCAAGAAAAAATTTATATAACTTATTTTTAATCTATGCTCTTGAAAAATTACGTATAGAAAAAGGTACTAATTAATATAAAAATTAATAATTCAGTTATAAAAATATTCATAATGGAAGAATTTCATATGTTATTCATGAAAGATTTTAAATCAGGGATCATTTATGAAGCATTTTCGACAAGATGCAGTTAAAGTGAGGTATTTATAGTTACACTTGATGTGTTGCAATAAATAAGAAGTTCACGCTACATATCTTAATACATTTCCCTTTATTTGATTAATTTTATTTCATCCTGACTTTTAAGAAGTATCATCATGAAATGATAAAAAAAAAAAAAAATGCTTACATTTTTTTTTAATGAATAATGAAGATTGCAACCAAGAACCATTTGAAGAAGGAAAAAGATTTTAAAAAAAACTGCATCTGTAGTAAAATAAAAATATCAAGATATCAAATCTTAAAAAGTGAATCACGATGATCATCTTATATGACAGAAGATCAGAAGAAGCATTATTTAAAAAGTCTAAAAATGTAAATAATTTCAAATTTTTAAAAATGTGTAGCATTCAAATTCATTGATAATTAAATAGAATATTCAGTTCCATAAGACATCCCATTTATGTGCGTGTGTTCAGAGAAAATGTCGCCAAATAGGATGATATGTCGCCAAAGAAGAGCTTTTCTGAGTCATACATTGGAGCGTCATGCCAACACCCCTACTAGAAGGTGTTGGTCATGCTTCATGTGCTGAATCACAAGACCACCAACGTTGTGTGAAAATGGCTGGCATTAGTAAATAAAATGAATAAACGATATTTAACGTGTTTTAGAAAAGCATATAGATAAATAACGGAAAACTACGTTTTAAGATATTGTAGAAATAGAACATTCTAATTTTCGATATACTTCACTTAAATATTATATATTTTAAATACTATAAGCAAAATATTTTAATTCACTCTTTTAATTATAGAGTAGTATTGATAAAAATTAATCATATCAATTACAGTAATACATTTGAATTCTTCAAAGGTTATTTCCTCACAAAAAAGCTAATAATAAAGGTTAATGTAAATATGTTAATCTATTATAATAAAAACTGAATTTAGCCATGATGTTCTTTTCATTTAATATGAGAAAAAAGTTAGATAAGAATCATATTTTTTTATAATATTATTTTTTACTTGATGAGTCTGTATCTTCAAGCAATTTAAACACAGTTTTTCAACAAATTATTATTTTTTTTAAATAACTATTTGTTGAGAAATTGTCTTGTTTTCTTTAATTACATTTTTATTTTATTATATTTATAAAATTGTTAATTTAAAATTAAGGAATAAAGGAAAAATTGGTGAATATCTTTCGATATCTTAATATGAAATTTGTTTTATCTATATACCTTTAAATTCAATATAAAATGTATTATTAATAATTTTTATTCTACCTTTAAATTAAATATAAAAAAATTTTAATCACCTTTACAAGGAAAAAAAAAATCAAAATTTAAAAATTATCTAGAAAACCAAAGTTTGTAAAACACAAGAGATTGGTCATTATTAATTTTATTTTTAACATTTGATATTTCCTTGAATAAACCTTCAGTTTCGAAGATTTGTTTCACTTATACACTGTTAAAAGTTTTAAAAATAAATAAATCAAAAACAATGTTTAAAAACCTCATGAAGTAGTTTTTTCATAAAATGCCTTGAAAAATGAACTATTTTTTTTTTTTTAATTATCTGTTGAGCTATAAACTTTGATATAAACGAATATAATCGAAGAGAATTTCCGTATAGTTGTGATTGTACTTTTAATACTTAACAATTGTGACTTAAACTGTAATAAAATTAATTTTAATGTTAATTATGTATGCCTACATTTTTTAAAAGTTAGACACCATATTCTTTTTTTTAGGACATTCGCTTAGTTATGCATATAGACATAGTTCTCAGAATATTTTATACTGAATCTAATTTAAGTTTACAAATTATATAACTTCTTTTTAATTATAAAATAATACTTTTCGCAAAATATTAGCTTACAATAAATAATTAACTTACAATAAAATTTTTAAAAAATACTAGTTTTTTTTATTTGTTTTTTGAAAATATGATAATTTAAAAGGAAAAGGAAAGAATAATACTTAACATGTGCTTTGCATCATGCTAAATTAAGTCAAAATAAAAAACTAATCAGCCTTTATGCAAAACCCCCTCTTCCTAGTTCTTTAATAAAGAGAAAACTAATTTACGAAATCAGTGCTATAAATCAATATAGAAATGTGTGTGTGGAAATAACAAAATAACTGGCTTTCTCAAATAATGATATTATCTAGTTGGAATTTAATTATTTTTTTAATTAAAAATGTTCAAACAGATAAATAAATAATAAATATTATCATTTAGAAGTTCACATGAAAAAAATTTTTAGAACATTTCTAATAATGAAATTGCAATCAACTATTTTTTTATGATTTATAAGTTAAGGTTAAATTAAGTATTACTAACAGAGAGAGAGAATCAAAATTTACTAACAAACATTTCAAAACTTTTATAATTAACAATCCTTAAATAATTTCATCAACAATATTTAATTCTTTAATTTCAAATAATTGTAACAAAGTTTCGCTTTTTGCTTTTTGAATGCAAAATGGTCTGAATAAAAATATCAATCAGTTTATCGATATCATTTTACAATTACAAAAAAATGCTAAATATTTGAATAAAAAACAAATTATTTATGTAAAAAAGAAGTGAATTGGAATTAATATGTACTCGATTTTCGTTATATTTTGTACTTTACCAAACTTTTATTTATAAATCATAATATATTTAAATAAATTAATAAATTTGTTTAAAAATTACTAGACAAATAATTCAATTAAATTATTTAAAAATAATATAAATAAGGAGAATTATGCAATCATATTCGTGTATATTTATTTACAAATTATAAGAATCAAAGGATGTATTTCTCATCAAATATAAAATAAAACTGCTCCTAATAAATATTTTTCATAAAAACCTAAAATTTAAATAAAATTTAATATATTATTTAAAATATAGAAATTCTCTAACATCTATCTGACAATTACTTAATTAATGATTCGAAATTATTTAAAGAACTCCTCTCCTCAAACGATATTAAATGACAACACTTTTGTTTCGGGCACCAAATGTATTTACTAAATGTTTGAAATTGTGTTTTCAATAGGGTTGAAAAACTGAGGAATGTTGGTTTCGTTCAGTACAGTAAACGCAGAGAAACAAATTTCAACGAAGTAAAACGTGGTGCCAGGTGTGGTGAAGAACAAGGATCTTTAAGGAGGTGAATGTCCTTGCCCCCTTCTTACCCGACATTGAGTCGCCCTTCAAGAACACTTTGTTACCACCTCGTCCTCTTCAAAACTTAGTAAATGTGTACGCAGTACGTCAAGTACTGTACACATGTACTAAGTTTTCTCATATGAGCATCGAAGTATTCCATGTGATAAACGATATCAGAAAACTTATTAATTGCAGTATATGAGCTAAATTTCAAGTCCAAATTTCATTAGCTGAATTAAATTAAAAAAATCAATTTTGATTTTATTCGAATAATTAGGAAAAAAAAATTCACGGTTTGAATCTTATAAAAATTTTATTAGAATCCTTACTATCCTTGAACATTAACAATTACTTTAAAAGATTTTCGAATCTGCAGAACTTTCGAATATTTATTGCAAGCGTAAGACTATAAAATGAAGCTTTATTTATTTAATATTAAAAACTCTTAATTAAAATAAAAGTTTGAATTGTCAATAATTTAAAAAATAAAGGCTCTTTCAATGAAATGAAGTTAGAATAAAACTGAAATTAAGTAGTTTTCATTCTTTTTATGAAATATTTATTTTCGAATTATTTTTAACACCAAAACAATTTAGCACAACTGTTGATTAATTTCTAATAAACGTTTTAATATACGTGATTTAACACTAATTTGCACCGCCTTATACAGCTGATCAGTAGAGATTAAATTAGTTTATCTAAGTGATCTCAACTATTGATGAGATAAAAGTGGTCAGCAATAATTAGCATTTAATAAATGTTCCAGGAAGTAAATAAATGCATGAAATCTGCTACATTTTTAGGGAAAACAATTAAAAAAGCTGAAACTTTATCGGCATCTTTTATAATACTTTTCTTTCTAATGTTCAAAAGTTTCTAATTAAAGTTTAAAAAATATATATTAATTCGAACATATACAAAGATTCATCGTTGGTTGATTGGTCACCATTTTGTCGACAAAGACGCCCACGATCAGAATCGAACCCATGACCTATGGAATGAAAGCGCAATCCAACTCAGTCTCACGGAGCCCTTGACCAATAAAAACTCTTGAATTGAAAATCCAGTGAAATCAATTTTTTTATTATGAATATTTGGTTATATGTGTTTTTTTCCCATATTGAAAATATTCATAGTATACACACATTTTTTAATATTTCTCGTTCTAATGCTCAAAAGAATTGATTTAAAGTGTAAAAAAATTATTGGAACATATACAAGAATTCATTGTTTATTGGTCGCCTCCTTTATACCTACAAAGACATGCCCAATGAAAGAAACGAATCCATGAGCTACCGAATGAACGCGCTATTCAGTTATCCACCTGACTAACCACAGGAAACCTTTGATCAATAGAAACTTTAATAGAAAAAAGGTTTTATAGAAAAAAAGAACACTAAATTTTTTTACGAAGAATATATGGTTAAGTAGTTTTTCATAGTAAAGATATTCATACTATACACAAAGTTTTAAGTATTTTGATTCTAATTAAATCGGCAAATATTTCAAAATCTGTAACTCAAAAAACTTATTTAGCAGAACGAGTCTTAAATTTCTATTAAATGTAAAAATTATATATATTATTTAAATATCTATCTACACACACACACACACATATACATATATATTATTTTAATATTAATTACTTTATATATAAACATTTATCATAAGCGTATAATATACTTAAAATAAATCAGTAAGAAGCAAAATAAAAATTTCTAAATATTCTATTTTACTTTTAAATTAAACTAGCATCCCTAATTCTTAAGTAATTGAACAAAAATATCTCAAGTGAAAACTTGTTGTAAATTACTAAACAATATAATGGCCAAAATTGCTTCTAAAATAAAAACTGGTCTTTTTCGTTTTTAGGCAATATATCATTCTTTGCCTGATTCAGAAGGGGGATTCAACAAATACTTAGGTATTTTATCTAAACATTCCTGTCACATTTTAGATTTAAAGCTCTTCCCAGGGGCCTTCTTTTCTTTTCCCACATATGTCAGCCAAAGAAAGAATTCTCAGAAAGAGATGGATTCAGATAATATAGTCCACAAAAGTAACTCACCATTTATTAGCTATTGTGGTCATGGACGCTTTGAGTGCCTGTTTAAACCAGTAGAACGAGTTGGTCTTTCCAAACATTCTTTTTTCAATTACATTTACTGAATTACTGTATAGGTAAAAATAGTTAAATTTAAAAAAATAGTAAAAATTATATATCTCAAAGTTTTGTGTCTGCAACCAACCGTATTGTTATTCTGCACTTTAAACGGAGCAAATCAGTTATCTCAAAAAAATAAGTATTATGTTATAATTCGCTGAATTTTAATACTTTTAATCGTTTGATTTTTGTGATGAAAACTGGTATATGCTTATAGTTTTTTAATTGAACCTTCATTGATGCCATTAAATAATTTGTTGATGAATCAGATCGAAAAATAAGTAACATGTTAATTTAAGAGATAATACGGGAAAGAGCAAACGGACCATCAAAAAGTTCATTTTCATACTACCTAAGCAATCTGCAATAGTAACTAATTTCTTCAATTTAGAGCTAACATATTGTATTTGCTACACCGCTGACATACAGAGTCATGCAAACTGGTATATGTTTGTGTTGGCATTGTTTATTTGTCACTCAACGGTCATTTTGAACTGATATAGCAGAACTATGGACAAGTTCTATAGCAGTTTACATATTTCCTTCACAACACTGTAGTTTTGCTTGTACATAATAATATTTTCATGGCATCATCTTATAAAAATGTTTTCTTTAAAGGAATTATACGTAAAATAGTACAATTAATTCTACATAATATATTATAAAATACATAAGGAAATTGAATTCATTAAATTGTTAAACATTAAATTATTAAATTTAGAAGGCGACTTTATTGCCTAGATAAAGAGTTAAGCTTATTATTCAAAATGTAGCACTCATAAAATATGCAATGTAATATGTTAAATAATTTTGTTGTTGCATGTTCGTATTCATATTCTCAGGGCCCGACTTAGCCTAATTTGGGGCGGCATTGAAACTTCTTTAGGGGTCCTCCTCTCCTTTATCACAACAAACTTTTTATTTGATTTGGAAAACGTTTTTATTCAAATGACAACTTAAAATAAACTTTCTATTCTATCTGATGGCTCGGGGCAACTGGCCCTGCTTCAGTCAGGCTCTGCATATTCTGCCATTTATGGGGAAGTGAAGACTGGATTTGGATCACATTAAATATCGATGAGTTGTATAGCCTAGCACTTAATTAATTGACTGTAAATGTATAATTTAGAGCCAAAAATGTGTATGTACAGCAAAAATTTCTTTGCAAAATAAAAACCACATTCAAAATTTAAAAAAAAAAAAAAAAAAAAAAAAAAAAAAAAAAAAACACTGAAATTGCCGACTTTATTTGAGGAAAAATAATGGAAATGTTTAATCATATACTGACAAATACATTTGAAAAGTTTACACCCCAATGAATAGTAATAGTAGCAGTAGTTCATTGGTATTATATCGGCCATTTACCGGTTTCATCGGCAAATCACTTTACACTGAATGTTTTTTTCTTTGCTCGGAAATCGGTAATTCAATTGTGAAGCGTTCACTGGTTTTTCTACCGCATTTTGTGCATGTAAACGTCATCGGCTGCTGATAGATTGGTCGCTGAATGTCGGGCGTAGTGTGCTGTAATGAGATTGAAAGTAGAATCATACGTTGATAAATTAATAAGTCTACGCATGTGTGGTCACCATACTTAAAAATTATGTTTACTTTTGCTGTATGATTATTTGAGCTGTTTTATTAGTTATTATTATTGTACCTTTTTTGTAAAGATCTTTATTAATGGAAAAATTTGGTAACCATTATTAATTAATTTAAATAAATAACAAGTACATATCTTTAAAATTTCCATTTATATATTTAATTTTGTCACATGATTTGTTAAATAATTTATCTTTACTTTGTATTTGTAAAAGTAAACCTGCATAATCATAGCAAACAATAGTCTATTTTATATAATACGAATTAATAATTCAAAGTGAAATTGTACTATAGTTTGTCCATTGTTTTTCGTATTGATAAATAGCCATGGTTAATAAGCTATGTGTATTATGATAATGAAAAACCAATATTGAAATTTTTTATGCATAATTACTTCTTGCCAAATAACAAAGCCACCGTAAAATGCAGTGACGATAATTTCTTTTGTATATTTTTGGTATGTTATTTTTTAATTTGATTTCTTTTTTGTTTTTGAGATTAATATATGAATTTCGACCATGAACAGGTTAGCATATTTTCGTATAAATTTAGTGATCAAAAGCTTTGTTCCAAATGGAATAAATTTCGTAAAATTCAATCGAATGGGAAAAAAGTCATGTGATAATGATAAACATCAAAATAGATTATATATTACTTTATATAAGGTTTTTCTGTAGACAAATGTATAAATAATTTCTACATTTTTATGAAATTTTAAAAAAATTAACTAATTTTTTCTATTTGAATTTTAATCATAATAATGAAATAATTAATTTTGATAGAAAATTTCCCCTGATTTATTACATAGTAAAGTTGATAAGAGTTTTAAACTCTTCCTTATATTAAGTATTTTATATAAGTTATTTATTATTCTTCTTATTGTTGAAATCAGTCCTCATTCCTGAAATCAATTTCCAACATAAAGCAATTTCCAGCAAGTTCACCTTGTTTGCAACCGCTCGAAGAATGCGATTTCAAGGGTGACATCATATTCATCGAGAAGTCGGATTTACGAGACCGTCGCAATGCCATGTGATGTAAATGTAACGTCATCTGACGTCATGAATATTTTAAACCAATGAGAATTATAATAAAGTGTCGTAATCACAACCTCAACTGGAACGAAAGAAACATCTTTATGGTTAAAAATGAAAGCAGAAAATGTGTCTATTTATATAAAATGTCCAATAACAGTCTGCATGCAAAAAAAAAAAAAAAAAAAAAAAACATAATAATCAGGAAATTATATCAAATGAAAACAGTGTGAAATAAAATCGGTTGCCGAGGGGATATTTAATGCGCTGTTCCATGCACTATTGTTGCGCAGAGGAAGATGAGTTTTCATCTGCCCGAATCATTACCCTTTTTAATGTCCAGAAATAAACAGGAGAAAAACCTAATTAATAATTCTTAATCTATCTGAATTTATATAACATTATTTAATGTGACTACTCAATTCATACACATGATTTACACATATGATGCTCAAATCCATCAAAAACTAGCTACACTTTTATTTCTAGGATAAATTGAAAGTTTACACGTTTGATGGTAGGCGGGGCTAATTTCTTTTATAAAGGCGTGGTTTATAGTCCCTTCTTTAAATTATAAAATGATAATTCGATTCTCCAAAATTTAAAGCTCAATTTTCATCTAAGTTGATCTAGTTTTATATGTTTATAATAATTATCTAATAGCATTATTTCTAAACTTGTTCTTCAATATATAAACTTCAAGTGCTAGATTAGCTAAAAGATGTTTATCAAAATGATAAATTGTTCTGCATTCTAAATGAATCAGAAAATTATTTCATTTCTTATGTTCACACTAAAATTATTATCTATAACATTTTGCGTAATTTTTGTAGCTTAACTACTCATAACGTAAAAAAATATGTCTAATATAGACAGTATAACGTGGTGAATTTTCAAACGCGTGAAATGTGAATCAATTTGTTAGTTTCTGAATGCTTTAAATTTGATATTTCAGATTACTGACTACAAAAGGTGAAAAAGAACATATGAGGGATTTCTTAGAAAATGTCTAAAATGCACAAATGGAAAATCTCTTATTTTCTTGAGTAGAATATAAAAGGATAGTTATATACTTGCTTTATCAGCGTTGCCAGTTTCTTGAGAAAAGATCATCTACAATTTATAAGCGGTTTTGTTATTAAAAACTGTTAATAGACAAGTGAATTTAAAAAAAAACAATTAGAAATTCATCTTATGTAGTCAAAAACATAATTTTTTTAATTTATAAATTTATTATTCTCGTATGAGGACAAAAATAGATTGTTTAAAAAATTAAAAAATAAAGTTCGTTAAAATTTTTTTAAAAAATCTTAATTTACAGCATTGAAATTAAATCAACAACTAATACTTTTCTTATCACCTACTCAGAAATAATGATTTTTTTTTTTAAAGAAAGCCGATACCAAATTTCAAAAAATGCAAATAACAAAATAATTTTAAAAGACAAAAACAAAAATACATCCAAATTGATTAGTAGATGGCTTAAATAATATATTAAATTAAAATGAGTATTTTTGCATACTATAATTTTAAAAGAACATTGAGATATAAGTTGTCCTTAGTGCTTAATTGAAAGATAAAAAACATTTATCTTTCAATTAAACTCTAAGGAAGATGAATTGGTGAAACTATGATATGGAATAGACATATAACCATGTTAAAATTAAAATAATAAATTATTGTTTATTTTTTTCAGTTTTATTATTTCATTTATTTTTGATTGTAATAACTATTTTTAGAGGAAAGAATGATATGAAGTTATCAATTAAATACCACAGAGTTAACTTAACAAGAAGGAAATTAATGATTTTCATCAGAATTTCATAAACTTAATGTTATTGGGCTTTTGTTTTGAATTTAAAATTACCAACTGTCAGTTTTCCAGCTGTAAAGAATTAGAAGAAGTATTTAAAAAAGAAGCTAAAAAAAAGGTTATATAAGTTAATCTAATCAATACCACAGTAAATATTGAAAATGTTAGCTTATCAAAAGAAGATTATACAAAAATAGATAAACTTGAAAATTTGTTAGTTTAATTTTTTTTCCTTTTTTTAAATAATTTCAGAAGATAACGGAACTTTCTACACGAAAAATTTGCTGTTAAGTTAATATTGTAGTTTGAATACATTTGAAACTAATTCTATCAGCAAAACCAATTTTTTTTGTTCAAATAAGTATTGTAATTTTGATTTTCATTTTATAATGTTACTTTATGCTAACATATATTAATTAATTTATTTTTTCTTGAATTAAAATGATTAATTTTTTTGTATGCTGCAAACATATGAAATTCTATCACACATACGCCATTGTATAACAGACGGGTGTATACACATATATTTCTCATTTAAAATTGTTATAAGTGACTAATTAAGATTAATGAATAAAAAAAATCTCATAAAGCAAAGTCTTATTAAATCACTGTTATGAACTGATATGTCACCGTTATAACTGTTATCAATTAATATAAATGTTATCAACTGATATAGAGAACAAAGAAGAAATATTGGAAATTTATGAGTGATATATTCTAGATTAGGGATGGCGAACCAATGACACACGTGCCACAGGTGGCACGTCTGAAAATTTTGATGGCACGCACCAAAACAAAATTATTTTCTTATAAATTATCTTTTTAGATAGAAATGAATTAAAAATTATTAATAAACACTTAATTTATAATTTATGATATAAATTTGTAGTACTGAATACCTATCTTAGTATGTTAGCCAGAACCGTCAAATTAAACATTTTATTATTAAAATATATCGCATGAATTCTCTCGAACTGTATTAAGATGAGCATTAGATAAAATTCTTATGCTTCTCCAGTTTCGCCTTCTAATGTTATTGCATGTTGTTGCCGTTGCAGAGCTCGAATCAGACGACAGACTGCATTAGTCATTTTTAGTAAACCGTCGTCTTTGAAACTACAGAGACTTGTTAAAAAATATAACCGCTTATTGTTGTTTTTAGGTAAATATTTTTACATATTATTTCGCATTTTATATTCTGCATTCGTTTGCAAGAACATATTGCAACACAACCGAATTTTTAACCTGTAACAACCTTAAGGTAATAAAAGTTACTATAAACTTATAATTTATTTTGTTTATTTTTGAGCACAATAAAATATTTTAATATTATGAGAAATTATTTTATCATTAAATCAGCATAAAATATAGAAATAATTATTCAAATTATCTTGAATTAATGTATTATTTATTATTTTCTTGCTTTGGTAATATTTTTAGTACTTTAATATGTGACAAAATATGTTCTTGCAAACGAATGCAGAATAAATTATGTAATAACATTATTAAAATATATATTTTTCAGAATTTCTTATTATGGCTAGTTCAATGAAGAAATCGAAATTGTCCGAAACATGTAGTAGTAGAGAATTTCAAGCTTGGTGAACCGATAGATACGGTATGAGTGAAAAAGACAATAAAGTAATTTGTATTTTATGTTTTAAGAGTATAATCTGTAAAACACCTTCAGAGTAAAGTGGTATTTTGAAACCAACCATAAATTTATTCTCGATCGAAGTGTAGAAGAGCAAAAGGAGTATATATTACGAGCCTTAAAATAAAAATGCTCACACTATTTCTTTAATGAAATATATTGGAAATTAATCAAGAACCACTGCTGCTAGTTATAGAGTTTAAAAAATTATTGCTCAATATGCAAAACTTTTTAATGAAAACGAATTTTTAAAAGGTGGTTGGCTGCAATGTGCACCATACTTATTCGATTATTCCGAAAACAAAGAAAAATTATCCAAAGAACTAAGGGCATGCTGATAGCTAGGAATACAGTGAAAGAGAAAATTTGGGGTATGGCAGAAAATGTAAATATTCAACAAAAAACTCATAAAACGTCTTGCAATTTTATATCCATTTGCCTTGACGAATCTATCGACGTAAGAGGCTCTACTCGCTTAGCAATTTTTGTACGACGTTATTTTGTTTAAAACAATATTAAAGAAGACTTAATAAGTTTATCAACTTTAACAACAACAACAAAAGGATAAGATATTTGTAATGCAGTTATGAATACATTGGAAAAAAAAAAGATATGTCCTTCTAAAATTTTGTCAGTAACAACTGACGGAGCCCACAGTTTAACTGGAATGGATTTATAAATTTATTTACAAAACGTATTGGACACACAATTATTGATTTTCATCGTATTATTCATGAACAAGCGTTATGTGCCAAAACAGGTTTAAAAATGTTTGATGATATTGAGTTTCGTAACAAAAATTAGTCAATTTTATATTAGCACGAGAACTAAATAAAAGAAAATTTCAAGAATTGTTAAATGAAGTATACTCATCGTACAATAGCTTACTTTTATACAATAATGTACGCTGGTTAAGCTGTGGAAATATATTGCGAAGATTTGTAGATTGTAGGAAATAAGATTTCTAAATAATGAGAATATTATTGACCAATACAATCAGTTATTGAATGTAGAATGGCTAGCAAAGTTATATCTTCACTGATTTATGATCTCACTTAAATGAATTAAAAATATAAAACTACAAGGTGTTAATGAAACAGTCATTATATAAAGTTTGACTTAATAAGCGTTCGAAGTCAAATTACAGATTTTTAACCATGATATTCTTTCAATTTCATATAAATATTTTCCGAATGCAACATTTTTTTTTTCTGAAAGTGAATGTCACAAAAAAGCCAAATAACGAATCATTAAGGAAAGAATTTTCAATGGTAATTCAATCCCTAATTCAGGAATTTTTTTCAAGATTAATGCAGTTAAAGAAATTTGAAGAAACTTTAAAACTTATTTTATATGATACCATACAATACCATTTCAAAAATTAAATTTAAAAGTCCTTGAGTGGTTAAATTTTAATGAATTAGAAATGGAACTAATTGAATTTCAGTCAAGTACCATACGGAATGAAAAATTTGTTGATTTAAGAAATGATTTAGAAATTATTGAAAATATAATCAATTAATGGATAAAAGAAATAAAATTGCAGAAGATGAAATTCTGACTACATGGAATTCAATTCGACATGTTTAATTGTTTAAAAATATTAGCAAAGGCAATTTTATCAATATTTTCATCGACGTAAGCATCTGAATTACTATTTTCAGAATTAAATTTTATAAAAAATAAATATAGGAATAGAATGATGAATGAGTCGAGCTCTGCATGCGTACTGTTGAAATTAACTAAATATGAACCAGATATTAAATATTTATCATCTTGTGTACAGAAACAAAAATCACATTAAAAACAATTGTTTTTAACGTGAATTTTGTATTTAGCATATTGCTTTTTGTAAAACATTGATTACTAAAAATTGCTTAAAGAAGAATTTATTTTATTCGTTTATTTAATTATACTTATGTATAGTTTCACACGTTAACATTTCGAATGAAATTTTATTGTGGCACGTTACCTATTTAAAAAAGAATTTTTATGACTTTATGGCACGGACATCAAAAAAGGTGTGCCATCCCCGTTCTAGATCATTCATAATTCCCAAGTAGTCAGAGACTACTAATTAGTTTCCAATGGACTACAGAATGGATTCATAATAGTCTTTACTAGTTTCATCTAATAATGTAATTTACTTTTTCAGTCCATTTACAACACAAAATATATGGTTTTCAAAACATGCAGGTACATTGATTTACAATCGAAGGAAAATTGCCAAAACAAATTTATGGTTATTTTTACAAATACTACATGCATGTAAAATTTTCGATTTTATTATTTTATTGCATAAATATTCTAATAATTTAGAACAGCGAATGTTAAAAATTGCTAAAAGTTCAGTACATAAGTACTGTACTTGTTGACGCCAACATTTATATACTCAAAGAATTTATTGATGGGGTCATGCCTCAGTACGATGAGGGATTGGCCTGCGGGAAAAGGTGTTCTATTCAGCTTTCGCTCTCAAACGTGTGGGAGGTCTTCTGAAACCCAGCCATCTGCAGATAAACGTTACACACAAGGATTTCAAATCACTGGAATGGAGACGCTGATGTCACTAACCTTTGAAGGTGTTTCGGCAATATGGATGAATTCGTGAACGTGTTCCTAGCGTGTCGATCCTTAAATTTCGAGGGCTATCGATCTATTGTAAAATGCCTAGTTTCATAATTCCCCTGGCCATGGATTTACCAACATCTGTTTGGAAATATCTGTTATATGCATTTAAGTGCGTATCTTTTCAAATCTCATCCTGTTGAAGAAAAATTAAACGGCATTTTTACTCATCTTGTAAAACAAATAGTATTTTTTTTTAACAATGTGGCCATCATTTGCACATTCCTAAAATTTTAAGTATCATTACTTTTCTTTTAGGTATTTATGTTTCATACTTGCTAAAAAGTGATTTATAAGATCATTTAAATTGATGAATTACCAGCATTATTTTTTAAAAATAATTAGGAAATGAGATTTCATGTTTTATCAGCAATATAAAGTTTGAGTGAATTGTTTTATTTCTGTGGCAACTGAGAGATCATATGCATAAGAGGAAAGGTTATTAAAATTTCGTTAGATTTTTGCCTTAACCTAGCTAGAAAATACCAGAAAAAAATAGGTGAGAAATACATTGCAGGAGAGCAAAATGAATGTTTACAAGAATTGAAATATGGATGGCTAGATGATTCATTTTTATAAAAAAAAGTAACTGTTTAAACATAAAAACAGGATAAAAAGTTGCTTTTAAGACTTTAAATTATAATGAAAGCGAGAACTCCATAAATATTTTACAAATAATAATATCTCAATAAAATAATTTATTTTTCCTTATATTCTATCATATTTCTGTTTCGAAATTTATGAAATCAAATGAGCAATTGAAATTCAAATATTGTTAGTAAAATATATGTATATGTATGTGTGTGTGTGTGTGTAAATTAAAAAAAAACTCCGAGGCACGACAGCCCACGGGGGGGGGGAGGCAAGCTCACTTGCCCATAACTGTTTTCTGGACCGAGAGCCATGAGGTGCGAAGCATATGTCCAGTTAGGTGATCATCCTAATGTGAAACCCCCAGTGTTTAGTTTCTAAGCATGCTTGGTACTCAGTTTATCGACCCAATGAAGGGATTCAAGGCTGAGTCGACCTTGCCCTGTCAGAGGATCGAACCTCATACCTGATTTGGGAGCGTAAAACTCCACCACTGAGCCACCGGGCTACATAAATTAATACATATATGTATATTTATGAGTATACTTACATTTATGAATGTTTCTTTATTAGGACACATTACTTCTATATTCCAATTTCCTGTATTGAGAAATGCAGATTTTTATTATTAAAGCGGTATAAGAATTTCGAGATATAATCATAAAGTGGTAATATTTTGCGATAAAATGGTAATGAAAAAGTGGTAATATTTTGTGATAAAATGGTAATGATAAAGTGGAAATATTTTGCGACACACTTGGGTATAGAAAATAAAAGTTGATATTCTGTGGAAACAGCGAAGCAGAAAATTTTTACAATAAAGTTAGACTGAAATCATAGCATGTCCTTTATTAGGTAATTATATCCTACATACAAAACGAATATGAACATAATTATTTTTTAAATTCTCTGCTCTCAAAAGCTAAATGAATTAGTTAAAACAATCACAATTCTGTATACCGAAAAATTTTTATGACAGGTTCATAAAATTGAACATTTTTTAACAGCTTTTGTATGAACACATCGAGTGTAACAAGTACATTTTAACTATTGATTTATTTTCATTACATTAATGAGAAATCAGTTCATGACTGCTACAAAAATGTCTATAAAATATCATTATTTTCTGAATTCAATCATTATTTTCATAAAACTGCAATTATTGTTTTTTTTTTTTTTTTTCAATAGCTCAATTTTTTAAAAATTAGATGACAGAAAATGAGAAAACACTTCGACATGATCGATAAATACTAGTTAAAAACAAGGAATGCAACAAAAACCGAGACGACAATATTTTTGAAAAAAAAAATTTTTTTTACATATCTTAACAATTTACATAAATTTGCATAGGTTAGAAAGTATTATGCTAATAAAATATTGCCTCTGATAAACTTAAAAAATATCTACCATTTTTAAACCCTAAAACATTGATAATAGTATACAATGTTATTCGCTTATTGTATTTTTCAAAATGTAAATTTTTATTCTCAATTTGAAATAATTTGCAAATTTTAAACTATAAGCGGAAACGTGGTAGCCTAGTAACTAGGTAATCGGCCTTACGTCCAATAGTGCGGGATTCGATTCCCAATGCCTCCAAACACCCACCGAGAACATGCGATATACGTGCTCGTTAAATCTGTGGAATCGAAAGCCCTAAGATCGGAATATGAGCAGTTATCTTGGGGTTTGGAGAAAATTGGTCTGTAGAAAAGTTTTTCTCCCTCCAGATCAATGTCAAAAATAAGGAAAGGGTGTGGTGCCATCTATCGGAGGATTTTAGAGCAAAGTCGCGTACTTTCACCGTTGTGAAAGAACAAATTTGCTCTAAAAAAGAAACAGGTTAAACGAAAGTCACACTCTACTGACATAAAATCGCTTAGCCAACGGCAAAGCTTGTCTAAGTGTCATAAGTAAGAACAATCCAAATGATGATAAAAATTTCGTTCCATATCGTTATTCCGTATAAATATAATAACATTCATAAGCTAACCCAATAACTAGATCAGCAACTTTTCAATGGTCTACAGATTCTTAATTTCACATACATTCAAACTCGGCTTTAAGAGATTTTAATTTCTCGGGTGACAAACTTTATATTTTGGAGCAACCTGGAATACTTTTTGCAATTAATTGATTATGAAACACAATGTTTAGAATATTTTTATTATAACTTTCTATGGTTATGTCTTTAAAGTGAACCAAAAGAAAAGAAATTTCGGCATCTAAATTATTAAAGTCTATAAATAGTTAATGACGATGTTGCTTGATGCATTATTATAACTAGTAATGAAAATGAAGTATATGGATCCAATAAGCGCTCTCTTTTCAGATCAACCAATAAACCATACTATTGAAGAAGAATAGCTCCAATAACCGTTTTTGAAACATCAGCTATTTACAAATGCCTAGGAAAAATTTTGCCTTAATCCAGGATTTAATTTCAAAAATTTCTTACCAAAGATTTTACATTTTGGTACTATTGACGTCAAATAACTGGAAGTCAGATATTTTTCTTTTGTTGGCAGGAATCTTGGATGTACCCTCTCTTGCATCAATCAAAGACTTGTCACTGATTTTGTCACAAATATATAGGCGATAGTTTACAATGCCAAAATCGCCAGTCGCCAAGATAGACCGGCTTATCTGTTTTCGGGCATGAGGCTTTTGAATTCTCATTGCACAGCACACTTACAGGCATTTTCACCAAAACTGGTATGATACCAATAACATTTATGAGTTTTGGATGGTGAAAGTGAACGAAATTGTTGTCGCTTTGAAGGGTTTTCACTTGTACTTGTCACTTCTAAATCAGTTTCAGATTCATTCATTTTACTTAAATGTAGTTTTCAAAAAGAATATGCTGCTTTAAAATATGAGAAATTTTGTATAAACTCATTCAAAATACACTGAAGTCTAAGCTAAAAAGTTAAGATTTATCAGGCAATTGTTATCAAACTTCTTTCACAAAGTTTTGATGTTTTTACTCATGAAGACATCACGCCCGGTTTAGTCAGTTATGGGTGATGAAATTTTGTTGTTGTTGTTGTTGCTTATCTCCAAGGATCTGAGGGAGTCAGACCAAATCTAGGAATCCGTTGACTGAGAAGAAATCGATGACAAGGAGGGGAGAAGTGTAGATTCCATCCCATAGCATATTCATACAATTCAGGATATGCTCAGGAGAAGCTTGGTGTCCATGGCATTTAGGACAGAGGGGGAAGGTCTTGTTACCCGCTACAAAAGTGAGGCATTTCAGGTGGCCAGAAGCGAGACGTGCAAGACAAGTGCTGGATTTCCTATCCCAGGAAAGAGCCAGAGAAAGTCCCGGCTTTCTACCGTTGTAGAAGTGGTGAGTCAAAGTGATGAAATATTACTTACATTTAACACTTCATCATGAATAATTTACTTACGTATGCCCAAGATATATTTTTGTTATATTTCACAACTAAGATGAAACATAGAATGGGTGTGAATTTCATGTCTGTAATAGTTTTAAAACACAAACAGACATTGTTCCATCTTCGAGTTAGGAAAAACCATAGCTACAGGTGATTAAGACGGATTTTCGTTTGGATCAAGATTCTAACACCCTACTTTCATATAACGACACCCTACCCAACGAGACCACCAAGCACTCGAGATATTATTTGAAATAAAAGTTTTTTTTGCAATAATAGGAACTATATATTCACTTACAGATATAATTTTTATTGCTTAATACGCAGACTTGTTTTTAAGTAACTCTTAAGTAAATATGATATTAATATTAAACATTTGTTTAATAATCTTGAAAAGTTTAATCAATTTGTCTCTTGTAGAATTAAATGAGAGACTCATTTAAAAGTAAACAATTGTTTTTAACTTTAGATTTATCACCTAAAACAAATAATTTCAATCTTACTCTTTTTCCTTATAATTAAATAGCATTCATTTTTTTTCAATCTTTTAATAGTTTATATGTTGCTATAGAAATGATTTAGATGAAAAATTTTGAAACATCATTTCTCATTCTAAAATCTCCTCCCAAATTGCATCTAATTTGACATGATTAAAAATCTTAAGGGTAAGAAAGCAACAGAGTGAATTTATAATAATATCATATTAATCATGAACTACAGAATAAGGAATTTTTTTTTTGAAAGCTTCTTAATATATTCTTGATTTTAGAAATATGATTTTTATTAAGTTTTCAATTGAAAAATAATGAAACAAATCAAGTTGAATTACCTATAAAAATTTACATATTTATTCTAACATAATTGCATTGAAAAATGATGAAACGTATTCGAGCTCAGTAATTAAATAGTAGATGCTAACTGATTTTAAAATAAGCATATTTACTAGAAATCTTATTGTTGGACAGCGGAGAACTTTATTTGCGAACTAATAAACGAGATGACAAGAAACAAATAAAAAATATAATCTATACTATCAACAGTTGGGATATTTTTACCCCAATAAGAAGTAATTTAATTTATGAAATATTATTTTTGATTAAAAAAAATATTAAGATATAATATATAAAAATATTAAGATTAAAGCAATGTATTTTTTTTTGAATGTTTATTTTTATTTGTCAATATTACTCATAATATTATTAAAAATTTGTTTATATACAATGAAAATATAATATACATTTTTTATATGTAAACGTAAATATAATGGTAACACATCATCATATATTAGGAAATTTTTGTTAAGAAACCGCTCCATCATTATATGATGAGCGTCATCTATTGCTCTTCAAAGGAACTATTCAGAGAGTGTGAGTAGTTACAAATAAAATCATTTTTATGCTGAATCGTTTTGATCCTTTTAATTTTTAAATCCTGCAGTTCTCTATAGTCCCTTCCCCCTATAATGTAAAACATTATCTCTCTTATTTGTTTTCATTATTAATTATTTTTAATTCTGGGAAAAATATAAATAAATTTAAAGGAAAAAGTTAGCTATGCCTGATAACCTTCATACATAAAATACAATTACTACCTAAACTTTACGTCAAAGAAACACGTAAATTATATGAACATGCATAAAGGAGAAATAAAGTTTCTTAAGAATTTGTGAAACATTTTCACCAAACTTTAATATGAATTTCTTTTGCAATATGGTATAGACAGAAAATATACTGTGCAAAATACATATTAAACATGGAATATAATTTCAATATATAAATGGATATCTTGCATGTAAGGTTAATAATTTTATTCAATAAATACTTGTTAAAGTGATTAAAAAAAACAAAGACAACAAAAATAAAAAAAAGTTTACTTTCTTTCACAAATACAGGGTGCGGCAAGATAATTTTCTAATTTCGAATTGCAATAACACAAAATATAGTGAAGATATTGAGGTGGGCGTGGTCTCGTTTCAGAGAGGAGATTATAAAGTTGTATGACAATGTGGTTCAGTCGCCATCATGCGTTGGAGTAATGAACATCGTATGTGTTTGTCGTAGAGGCTTATTTTTACGGATGCTTCATTTCAATGAAAAACGATTTAGTGAAGCCCTATCGTCCTCTCTATTTGGTCCTATTTAATTTCTTTTTGTGAGGGTATTTAAAGTCACTTGCCTATACTGACCAATCACAAACTTTGGAAGAGCTGAAAAGAAACATTCAAAGAGAAACGGCATATATATTTGCCAATGTGCTGCATAGAGTGTGATGAGAACAGCAGAATCAGGTTCATCCAGTATATCACCAATGGTGGGTGATATTTAAATTATGATGAAAAAACTATGTAAACTAAAACTTTAAGTAAGTAAATTTGTATGCAAAAACAAATAAAAATATATCTTTAGTACTTTTTGTGTTATTGCAATGCGAAATAACGATGTTATTTTGCCGCACCCGGTATATTAGAGTGGAGCGAAAAATACTTTTTTTCTTTTCTGTTCGACTTGCTATAGTGTGCAAAAGTTGTATAGGTTGGTGGTATAAAAGACGCAAAAAAATTTTTTGACATAGTATAAAATCTTCTGCTCGCGCAAGCGTCTTGAAATTTGAAAAAAATAAACAGAAATTGATAATTTTCCACAGTGAAATTAAAGAAATTTTTTTTTCTTTTTTCTCTCGCTGTACTTTGAAATGATAACTTAAGACACTGTTAAAAACGATTAAAGAAAATTAATGAAACCAAACAATATCTTCCGATCACTCATGCGCTTGAAATTTAAAGCAAATACGACATATTTGATGTTTTTTACTTGGTGCAAGTGCATTACATTTTTATCTGAATTATTTAATTTGCTTACAGACCTTCAACACAATATTTGCAACGCAAATCGTGCAGCTCTAGGGTTATTTTGATACACAAAAATTATGTATTGTTTTCGGTTTTATCAAAACAACCTAGAACTCATTATGTGGAGGTGGCTGCTCTTCGAGTTCCACCTACACCCTTCCCAACCATCCAGCCATTAAGAGAGTTTACTATTTACTAACTATGTACAACATATAAAAAAAAGTTTTCTTACTGGATTTTAAGCTTTATTTCTCATGAAGGGCAACACTGTATTCTGACTTCTTAGAAAACTTTGGCATGATTGATCTCGACCGTAAAGTTGTTCTAATGTAACCATTTCTAGATTCTGGGCCACATGCTTTCATTGATGCCTCTGATACAAGCTTGACACATCTTTTAACTGCTTGAGAAGGACAAGGGAAATCTGCGAGATCCCATTTCGGTATTTCAGCAGATTGTATGAGAGATTTAATTTCGTCTTCTGTTATGTTTCGAAGTACTGGAGGTGGAGATAATTTTACTGATTTCCAATCAATCAGTTCGGTATAATCAGTAGCATTGAAATTAATCTTTGGTGTAACAAACTTTCTAATTACTTTTACTTTTGAAACACATTCCCTGGCTTTTAAAACTCTTCTTAAACCAAGTTCTCGTATATGTGATCTTTTGTCAAAAATCATAGCAACTAATATATTTTCATGGTTGGCAAAGAATGCATTCCATTCGATTACGGGATCCACCACTTTTTTTTAGATCATTTAATAGATAACGTGATGTTTCAATAGCTTTATAAATGTGAATTAAGTCCATCTGTAAATTTATTACTTGATTTAATTTGAAACCACACTGCCATATAAGATTTAGTAATAAAGATAACGAAAATTTTTAACTCCTCTGAGGGACATGCTGTACTGACATACAGTCTAAGGACTCCATTGGCAGTTGTAAGTCATCTTGAGTGAGAAATAGGTCCAGGGTTACGGTGAGAAAAATCAGTGCAACAGTTGCATGTTTTGATAGCCAGGGAAATATCCAACAAGTACTTTTGATCACTGCGTAATATATTTCGATCAACTTCGGGGATTACAATTTCTTTAGGTTCAAATACTACAATATGCAGCATTTCCTACCTGATAAATTACTGCCCAATCGGTCCACAAAAAGAATTTGTCCCCTTTGATTCTCCATCTAAATGTTTAAATATGTGACGTAATGGCAATATAATAAAATGGAGTAAACAAAGAGCCCATTGCAATGGACGTCTAATACAGGCTTCTATTTGACGACTCACCCCATTTTTACTGCCAGTATTATTATTAGTACAGTCACATCCTATAAAGTCAAGGTCTTCTAGCAAAAATTCGTTTTCATTCAAAAACGTTAGTATGCTACGAGCGATGTCCCTTGCCTTGTCAGAGCATGGAGACACATGACCAATATAAATAGAACCAGCTCCTTTAATTAATGAATAATGCTCTTCTTTTTTTGTTCTTCTAAACTGTTTTGAACCTATATTTTCTATTTGTTCGTTTGTATTTTGAACCTATTCATAAATTTTTTTCTCTGAGTAGATCGATTTTGTAAGCAAAATCCAATATATATATACATGATCGGAATGCATTATACATTAAAAAATACATATCGAATTATCTAAATACTAATTTTAATACAATATTGCGCCAAAAATAAATAATTTTTTTTTTGTCTTAGGAAAAACGACTTGAAAATTTTTAAATATTCGAAAAATTACTGTACATGCGTGATCGGAAGATATTACTTGTTTTCATTTAATTTCTTTTTATCATTCCCATTTAGGTCGTGTGCTATAATTTCAGGGTATAATATGTAAAAATATGAATTTTTATAAATATTTTTTAATTGTTGAAAATCTTCAATTTTTGTTGAATTTTTGAATATTCAAGGTACATGCGCGATTGGAAGATATTTTCCGATTTCAAATAAAATTTTATGTCTTTTATACCATCACTCTAGACAACTTTTGCGCACTATAGGAAATCGAAAAGATTAAAAAAAAAGTTTTTTTTTTTCGCTACCCCTACTATATATACCATTACACTCAAATTTTTATTTTTCTATCTGGTATTATATAGTAACCAACTACTGAGAAAATTTCATGATTTCCGATTGTTAGCTTAAAAACAGTAAACTACAAAAATAAATCTTGTTGTGTTTTACTTGAGCAAATCATAATATTTATCAAGAGAGACATAAATAATTAATATATATTATTAAAAAGGAAAAAAGGAATTTATAGTTAAGCTTGATTTTACGTTACTCTATCCTTTAATACTACCATAATATGCATAGATGTCCATTAATTAAGGATAACATAGAAGCACATAAAAATCGAAAACGCTTCCAGTAAGCATATCGCATACATGGCCAAGGATTATATGTAAATTACAGGAAGGCACCTGATGAATGATAAGCGTATGCCACAATGACGAGAGCGTAGGAGAAATATATATATAAGGACCTGCGACAAAGAAGGAAATATGTTCACGACTGATTCATACCACGCTCAGTACCACGACCGCATAAATATGACACAAAGGACGCATATGGTTAATGCTTTACTTAGTAGAATTACTAAACCCACCTGGAATACCAGCTTACGCAGATGGCAGAATCGTGGGACCCAGAACTTCCCACAGTATCATTTCTAGGCAGCGGCAAAGATTCAAAGATGATGGAAATGCAGTAGACGTTACAGCGCCCCATGACTGACAACGTCGAATGATAACCGGTATTTGGCAATAACCGCCAAAAGAAACAGACGGAGCACAGCAGCGGGCCTATCGCGTTAGCTATCCTCAGCCACGGGTATTACTGTTTCAAAGCAAACCGTGTACAAACACATTTATGGTCTATATTCTCGCAGGTCTTTCAGATGTGATCCAATCACAGACACTCATTGTCACCAGTGGTTAATTCGGATCAAAGAGCATATTATGTGAAACACTGTCATAGTGGGCTTGTGCTACGTTTTCTGATGAGTCGAGGGATTCTACCGACGGGATTGTAGTCCCAATCCTGTCGGAAGTTTTTATGAAAAACGCCAGGTACCCAATACAACATCACTTAGTTTCAACGTTACGGTGGCACAGGAGTGCTCGTTAGGAGAAGCATTATACTGGGCTTTAGAACAGACCTTTAAATTGAAATCGGAATTATGGCAGTCCACATTTATAGGAACATCATGTCCGTTTGCTTAAGGGTGCTTTGGGCACTGAATTTGTGTTTATGATGACAGTGCCATTCCTTTCGATTCGACCTTCCATGAACATGACAGCCTTCAGTTGAATGATATCACCCATATGTAATAACTAGCATTCTCACCAGACTTGAATCCGGTAGAACATGTGTGGGACATGCTTACCAGATTAATGGCGGCCCGTCAACCACCTCCTACATCTGTATTGGATCTTCAGGAATCATTGCTTCCTGAGTGGAGATCTCTGTCCCAAGTGCAGCCAGATAATGTGAGCTAGATGATATGCCTCTTCATTGTATGAACAGTGTTTCCTCGTATGGGAGACATAACATGCATGAAACATCATATCGACAACATATTGTTCAATTATTGTTCGAGCAATATGTGGTGTAAGTGCTCCAGGGAGTTGTAATCGTGGTTTGGATGCTTTTTGTCACGAATACATCATTTCTTTTGTTCTTTCTCATTTGTTGAATCTGGTTTTTGTCTTTATGAATAAATCCCGTTTGTTTAGCTTTTGCACTTTTAGTTGCCGGTTCCGGCATTATCATTAATCTATGGACATATGTGTATTTTCAACGGATACCATTATCAAGAAAGAAAAAAATGAGAAATTTTTTATTTTATCAAAGATTTTTTGCGAATATTTTTCCGTTAGAAATTTTGTTCCAGTCAATGGCCTTTTTCAAGTAAAGATATTAGAAATTAGTTTATTTCGAATTTTCTATCTAGCAATGTAAGCTAAATTTATTTAAAGCAAGAGGGAAATGAAATCAATAATCAGGTTGACAAATATGACTGAAAATTTTTAAAAAATGCATAATTATTAATTTTCTCATATATATTTCAGATGAAATTCTTGATCAAATTTAATAGCAAGACCAAGCATCTTAGTCGGCATCAAGTTTCAAAATTCTGCTATCCATAGATTTGCTCTTTCATCTAGTAAACCATATTATTATGCCATACATTAAAGCACTTGCTCAGAAAGTAAATACGAATTTGAATCCCTTCGCAGATTCGAGTTTACCTGCCTTTTAAATGTTAAGTTAGTACCTTTACATTCAAAACAGTCTTACTACCTTTGCATTCTCAACAACCTTACTATAGCATTTTTATTTACTGAATTATCTATTAACCATTGACAAATGAAATAAATCACAGTCGTTGATACATTGAAGCCACGTAGACTTAAAAAATGTCCGTTAATAATAATATTAATACATAATATAAAATATTTGATTGATATAAATATTTGATATTAAAAGCTCGTAGCGTTTTTACCAAAGACTTTTATTTAAGAAAAACAATAATTATATCAATAAGTTAATCAATTATATATTCGCCGTTGCTGTTTACAACCTCTTCCCACCTGTCGACCAATTTCTTGATGTCGTTCCACCAAAAATCACTTGGTCTGGTGTCAAAGAAGTTATTGAGCCAGTTTTTAAGGAACTCTTGGTACACTGAAAAATGCTTAAAAAGAATGCCTTAGTCAACAAGGTGCTTTATATTGCCCTGCTACACTGCACGAATCATGACACAACAACGTTAGGCTCCAAGTTATTGCGCAAGTTGTCAAAGCCGCACTCCAACAGCTCAAATGGGAGGTCCCTCAGAATCCGCCGTATTCTCCGGATCTTGAACTGACCGATTTTCATCTTTTCCACTCCTTGTCAAACCATATGAAGGGCATTCATTACCTTCGATAACAAAGAGGTCCTTAAAAACTGGCTCAACAACTTCTTTCACACCAGAACAGGTGACTTTTGGCGGAACGGCATTAACAAATTGGTCGTGAGGTGAGAAGAGGTTGTAAACAGCAACGGCGAATATATATAACTGATTTATTTATATAATTATTGGTTTTTGTTTAAATAAAAATCTTTGGTAAAAACGCTACAAACTTATTTCCAACCTAATACAAAATAAAAGTTATCAATAATTATTTTACATCTAATAAATGAATGATACGTATTTGGAACATCCGTTCCAGTTCCGGAAGATTTCCGAAACGGAATTTTACCGTATCACGATTAAGGATATATATTTACAGACAACAAGAGAGATAATAACTATCAAATTCCTGTTTACATTTCAAACGCTTTATTTAACTAAATTACAAACGCCTCGACAGAAGATCTTAAAGGGCAATTTAACTAATGTAATTTCTTTAATTTTAGTTTATAGAATAATAAGAACATAGTAAACTTTGACTTTTTGAGGGGAAAAAAAAAAAAAAAAAAAAACGTTTTTGTATTGCGTTTAGCAGCAAAATAACTTAAAGATATTTAAGCATACGAGGGTCACTCTGAAATTTTTGAGATACAACTAGGTTTTTAAACTTATACTTACAAAATTTTAGGTGTGTTCAAAGTAGTTTCCTACAGCATCAATACATTTTCGTAGACGAATTTTCCACAGATTAAATGCCTCAAGCCATTCATTTCTTGGAATAGATGAAAAAAATGCATTTATAGCCACATCAATCTCTTTTTCTGAATGAAAACGACGTCCACGTAAGTTCTTTTTTTGATTAAATAATAACCAAAAGTCGCACATAGCTAGATTAGGTGAATACGGGGGAGGATGTTCGATCACTTTAATTTGTTTTTGTTTAAGAAACTCCGGCTGTATGTGAAGATGCATTGTCATTGTGAAGCATTAGTTCCCTAACATTCAGTTCTTGTAGAATTTCTGGAAGACATTTAGTGGTATACCAGTTTGCTGTTTCTGTCTTCTGTCCTTCCAACTTGATGGCTTTGACCAATCCCGTACTTCTGAAGAAAACGGCATAATCACTTTTTTCAGTGCGAGTTGTTTTTCCCCATTGTCGACGTGGGATCGTCTTCAAAGACCCATACTTTGCTTTCTTGAAGTGTTGGAACGTCAAAAAACGGTATGTACGTTTCATCACCTGTTACAATTTTAGAAAAGATGCGGTGGCCACCATCATTTAGCAATTTAAGAGTTTCTTTACTGATTCTGACACGCTTCTCTTTTGGTGCTCAGTTAGATTATGGGGAACCCAACGGCAAACTACTTTTTTCATATGTAATTCTTCATAAATGATTTTGTGTATGGCTGCGTATCCAATGTTATAAGTTCCTTCTGTATCATTTGATAGGTACAGCGATTATCATCCATTAACATTTTTCATATGGCAGACACATTATCCGGGATTACTGCCGACGGCGGCCTTCCTATGTGTTCTTCATCCTGAAGAAAATTGAAAACCTTTTCTAAATTCTCCAAACCATCTGAATACAGTAGCACGAGCTGGAGATTCATCACCAAATGCTAATTACAACCGTTGAACGCATTCATCTTGATTTAATCCTGCTTTAAAATCGAAGAAAATCATATCGCGAAAATGTTCTCGCGTCTACTCCATTATCTCTTCTGCTTAAAATTTATTCTATGCTAAACAAGCTGAAGTAAGTCAGTTAAAAATCGTCTTCTGTGTTAAAATACTTTGTATTTTAAAATTAAACCGATATTTTTTTAAAAATTAAACCGATATTTTTATTTTATAAATTCTCGTCTGCTCGTATTTAAAATATTTCAGAGTAACCCTCGTATGAATGTAAAAATTGTAACAGCGTGTCCAAAAATTATCATACCGAATAAATAATTACCCTGATAATTTATAGATAACTTACCATATGTTGATTTCAATAAATTTGGTTTTTCACCTTAAATGAGCAAATGTTGTGTGTGTGTGTAGATGATGATAATGGAAGATTTTTGTAAGCAATGTGTATTTGTAACAACATTGGTAAGTACAAATAGGATTCTAATTTACGAATTCCTATGCACACAAAAAAGTAGATAGATTTAAAAAAAGTTTTTTTTTTTTTTTTCAAGTATTAAGTCCTAATGACCCTCCTATATGCATATATATAATTTTAATTGGTACTCAATTAAATGAAAAGCCATGTTTGTTAAAAAATTTCACAAAATTATTGCATATTATTAAAGATAAAAATGATACAAGGAAAATTTATTAGTTGATGTTCCTTACTGGTAAATCAAAAATTAATAATTCAACATTTTATATGGAGTTTTGAATGTGTTATTTCTTTTATATATTTTATAAAGAATTCATTGTTCTAAAAATGAAAGCTCATCAAAGACAATTCAAAGAATATCACCCAAAACTAACGAGTTAAAATTGTATTATAATATACCTATACGTAGGGAGCTTGTGTGGCGTCGTGGCTTAGTTGGTTAAAGCGCCTATCTAGTAAACAGGAGATCACGAGTCGAATCTCGTCGGTGCCTTGTGACATTCTTTGAATGGCAATGTTTTAACATTCTTCTATATATTGCATGCTTAATTATTTTTCTATATTAGACACATACACACAGATATGTACTTTATTAAAATATTTAAAAAAAATTAATTACGTTTTATTTGCTTGTGATATTTTATTTTATAAATTTATCATTTTTTATTTTAAATTACCAAAACAATCTCTATAATTAATAATTCATGTTTAACAGTTTTCATAAAATAATGATTTAATTTGTATGCTTTCCCTAGTTAAAAATAAATTGTTTTAATCAATTACTTTATATATTAGTATATAAGCAGTCTCGTTTCTCTATAACTTAGCTTGCCTTTTAAATAGGTATTTGATATAATACTTGTGTTGATTATGCTGTTAATCAGACAAAAGTATATAATGGAATTAAACTTTATAGCTCCATATTGACTATTAAACGTAGACATATTTTAATTTTGTTCAAGTATATTAATTTCGATAAAAGTAATATTGTGTAAAAAATGTATGTTCGTTTTATGGAAACAATTACTAATAATTATATTACAATTAACTCAAAATTTAAAATAAAATCGTAACTACACAATTTTAGATAAAACTTTTGTTTAAAGATGAAATATTAATTATATTTAGAAATGACTACTGATTTAAGAATTATTAAAAAAGTTTGTATCAATTCTAAATAGGCTTTTGGAAAACGACGATATTTCAGGTGACGATCTGTTGCTTACGATCAAGGCGCTCAACTGATCGAAGAACGTAAGCAAGCGATGCTTAATTAACGACAAATTAAAATATTGAGACAGTAATAATTTAAGTTGCGAAAACATTATATTTAAAAATTTCTAAATTTATTTTAAAGAAGATTATTTATAAAATAAATATGATCATCCATATTTTAAGATGTAGTTTTATTTAATTTTTATAATTTAAAATAAGAAATTAATTTGAATTATTTTATCGATGAATAATATATACTTTATCATTTAGTGGAATCATTGAATAACATTTACTTTTTAGTTGATATCTTATATGTCATGTCAAATAACTACTTAAATACAGGCAATTTGACGAAAAATCAAATTCACAACTAACACCTGCAAATCTCTCGACTAAATTTGAGCATTTTTTTTGGTAATGAAAAATATACTCTATGATAACGAAGATATAATTAAGCGTTGCGTTTAGAGGAAAAGTTGTAGGAAAATTAAAATATATATTAAAAATATTCTAACGATCGTTATCAATTCATTTATATATATATATATATATATATATATATATATATATATATATATATATATTAATTTAGTTTAAATAATTTAAAATATAAATAAATTAATACATTTAAATATTTTGTTAAAATTTAATGCAAGTAGTTATTGAAACCATTGTTAATTTAGAAAATAAAAAGCAATTACTCTTATATAAGCATTTAATAAATAATTTACCGTTAATAAAAATTGCTCTGTTCTACGTCAAATAATTACTCATTTAATATAAAAAATTTTGCAGATGATAGCTCAGCATCACCAGCGAAAAGAAATTAGAGGCACCGACGAGATTCGAACTCGTGATCTCCTGTTTACTAGACAGGCGCTTTAACCAACTAAGTCACGGCGCCACGATGTGCTAAGCTATGCAGGATAATTTAAATTTTATTGTAATATTAACTTTTGAGTAAAGATTTTATGCTTGTGTGTTAAAATCAAAATATTTGTTATGTGAAATTTGATTGAAAAATAAATCATAACTAACTGTTAAGATTGGAATAAATTAAAAATTTACAATGAGGATAAATTTGCAAACATATAGTTTAAAAATTTATCAAGAAATAAAAAATATAAACATTTTTAAAACCTTTAATGGCTATGATATCCACTATGAGTATAATATCCATCATAATTCGGCTTATCATATTTTGTGAAGAAAAATTATAGATTGAATATAGAAAAATTACCATTTCAAAGTGACGTGACGAGATTTGAACTCTTAATACGCAGCATTTTCGTTGAAAAATAGTTATGCTATAAAGGCTTGCTTTAGACACGCAAATCAACTTCATTGGTGTAATATGATTACTTTTTTTTTTTTTTTTTTTTTTTGTAAGCGTTTAAAATAACTATGATGAATTATTTATATATTATTTTAATAAATTTGCGAATAAAAATGATATCTTGGAAAATTTTGAAGTTTTGTATTCATCATCAAAATCTACAAAAAACAAATGTAATTTACAAGTTATTGCTTTCTTATACTTCATGAAGAATACATTCTCTTCCATTATAAAAAAAAAATCTCTTAAAAGCCAAATTCAGCAACAATTCAAAAACTGTTGACATTGACAAGAATCGAACTCCTATACCCGGTTGCTAAAACATTAGTTATACTTTAAAAAAATTAGTTATATATTTCAATGTAATATATTTTATACACATATTGATACATTTTAACATTAGAAAGTAGAAAATGATTACTTTAGATTAGTTTTGCTTCAATTAATTTTAAAATAAAAACAATAATTTATGAAAATACTTTTGTATAAATAATATTCTGTAGGACATGCACTGCAAGTAGCCTCAGAAAATTTTCATTTTCATTAAAAACATTCTCATTGAAGACACTTTGGTGAAACATCAAATGACATCTTTCATATTCTTTGGAGGGAAATAAATTACGAGTATGGAAGGAAAACGTTGGACTTTATGCTTTATTTTTATATAGCAAAAAAAGAGAAGTTACTTACTCTAGTATGAACTAGAAATGGGACAGGATATTTTTTTCTCCGTTCTCAAATAAGGAATTTTAAAGAGCCCTTCGATACTTATCTAGGAAGGAAAGTGCTGGTCCTGACAATATACTTCCAGAATTTTTTTGGAACTTGGCATCAAGGTTAAACAAACTATTTTACTTTTCGTAAACAAAATCTAAGAAGAATCTTTTCCTAGGTACTGGAAAAAGGCTAATGTTTTACCCATCTTAAAATCTAAAAAAAGATCCTACTAACGTCCAAACTTTTAGGCCCTATTTCCTTTACCTGCATTCTAAGCAAATTAAATAGAACAATGATTGCTGATCAATTATAGCTTTCCCTGGACAGTTGTGGCCATATCTCTGAGAGACAAGCTGGGTTCAGACAGGGATGCAATACACCTGAATTGTCCATTTAACTCAACGTGTCAAAGACAGCTTTCAAAAGTACACTATCTGTTTTTTAAATATTAAATCAGCTTTTGACAGTGTATGGAGAAAAATGCTTCTCAAAACCCATATGAGAGTTTCGGGTAACCTCTTTAAATGAGGATAACTGATCTCCTCTCTCAACGTTTCTCAAATAAAATATCGCTCAGAATATGACCAAATAAGACAGGATCTTCCACAGGACTCAGTCTTATGTCCTGTTCTTTTCAATACTGTGATAAATTGTCTATTGAACTTCATTGAAAATGTGATCCTGGAAATTAATTCTTTACTATATGCTGATGATCTTGTTCTATGGTCAACTAACTCTTTTATTTCTAAATTGGAAAAAATTCTAAGTTTGGCAAGGAACAGGAAATGTTGTTTTGGTAAACCATGATAAAAAAAATTTGGAACTTTTTACTCTAAGCTCGAAAAAGCATAACATAAACATGGTATATGTTAACAGTTCTTTGTGCTACTCACCTGTAATCGAGCTAAAATCGAAGCACAGAACGGTGGGGTCACTCCAACGGAGTGGAACGTTCTTAACATCAAGAACGACCCATCTAGGCAGACCATCGTTCTTAGTGTACTCGAACTAGATGCTGCGACATTTGATGCAAGGGGATATAAATTTCATATCGGACTTCACCAAGTGCAGGCAAAAGTTCTTGACAAACCAGCTCCTGCTGATGGGGTTGAAGGTAGTTCAAGCCAACCTCCACCACAGTAGAAGTGGTACCACTAACCTCAGTAAGAAGTTTCCTGCTAGGGATATACACCTGGCCCTGATTTTATAGACTATGGGATTTATCTCGGTATAAACCTAGATTCCAGACTAACTTGTACTAAACATATTGCCAAAGTGGTCGAAAATAAAACAAATAGACTTGATCTGTTAAAAAGTATAGTTAAAATTATGTGGAAATCATCTCAAAATGTTCTAGCTTTCATTGTCACATCCTACATTATACCAGTTATTGATTATGTTGATGAGTAACTTATTGCTAATTCTGATATGCATTGTAAAAATTGGACATTGCCCGAAATAAAGCACTCAGATTTATTACTGGTGCAGCTGTCTTGAACCCCATCACCAATATACAATTGCAGACTGAGATTTTTAGACAATATGAAAGGTATCTTCAATCTTCCTTTTCTCTTGGTGAATGTTTATTGAGAACGGAACACCTCTGGCCCTACTATATCCCTTCCCAAACACGATTCAAAACTTAATATTTTTTCTTTTGAATTCCAGAGATTTTTAAGTATTTTTAATGTTTTTGATTTCAGACTTCCTACTTTCAAGCCACCATCTTTCCCAGGTAATATGAGTTTTGCTACCACTAAACTGAGCATAATTCAGCCTGAAAGTAAGCAAAATTCCCTTCAGGCTGAGCTGAGGTTTTTCACTCTGGTTACTGTCCATGAGAGATATCCAGGTTAATACTGGTTACATGCATATACTGATGAATCTGCTATGGCTTCTTCTGGTGCAGCTGGTGCTGATACTTATTCCTTTGAAATGTCCTCCAGTCTTAGGAAATCTTTCATATATTTGAATAGGCAATTTTGTTCGTGAAATTTTTGAAATATTTATGGCTCTTAGAGCAATTTCTACTATTCCTGAACAAAATATTATCATCTTTATAGACTTTCTGGATGCAATTAAAACAATTTCTGTTTACAGTCCTTACCAATCAGCAATCGAATTTAAATGTAAGCAAATTATGGACACACTCCTCAGGAATTGAAGAGAGATACACCTTCAGTGGATCTCTCCCATTGTGGTAGGAGTGGCAGTAAATAAGCCTACAATTTGGCCAAAAAGGTTTCGACATTTCATCCACATTATCTCCGGATTACTTTTCACCATCTCATTGACATGACTCGACAAAAAAGAATTTATACTCTTACTGGGTTGACTGATAGTAAGTCTTGTACCTGCCTTCTTGACTGCCAGGAACACTTGCTCAATTTTCTTTCCTCTTTAAGATAGAAGGAGGGGCGTATTTTAGAATTAGCTTCATACATGGTTATCTCCAGGCTTATCTGCTCAAAATCAGGCCTTGCAGACTCTCCTCTTTGCCTTCTCTGTGATACGTTGCAAATGACTGGGGAACACTTTCTCAGCTGCCGCTCCTTTCTTCATGTTCACTCTCAAGATGACTTTGTTGAGTCCTTTTTCCTGTAAGTTCTGATACTGAATTATAATGGACTGCAAGACGGCTGGTGTCCGAGAAAACATTGGAGAAACGTGTTTTAAAAATAATTTTATCAACAAGCAGATTTGCTAACGAAAAGAGTTATTAATTACATAATAAGTTAATCCTTTTGTATCGATTTTCCATATTTCAGGAAGGATATTTTCCGACGTTTAGGAAAAAGAATTACGAATATTTTATGAATTCTTAATATTTTATTTATTGTTTTTTATAATAAATGAATTATTTTTAAGTGATAATTAAATTTGAAAAATATAAAATAAAGTTGAAAGGATATGAATTTAATTTCTATTGTTCAATGAAAAGACACAAGTGATTTAACTTTATATTATATACAATTTATTTGAAATGTGATTCTCACTCTTTCAACGATATAGCATTTCGTTTTCGTTTGCAAATAATGGCTGGAAAGTCGTGGCTTTCGAATTCACATTCAAATCGCTTGTCGCCTGTGTTTTAGTCTGCCACTTCTCTACCACTGTAAATTGAAACGTCTGTATCTGTCGCAGATGGATGAATATAAAATGTTATATATCCTCGATTTTCTATAAGTAACGATTACACAATATTTATTTTCAAAAAGAAATAAGTAATTTCATCTTTTGTGTGGTAACGAATTCTAAAATAAAACAACATTGGAAAATTACAACACTATATTTTTAATCAGAATTATAAATTTGATTGTTGAATAAATTACAATCAATTATATTATAGACGTAAAATTGCTGATTTCATTAAAAAAATTCCATTTCGTCACTATGACCAGGAAGATTGCTGAAGATTTTATCGTAAGCATTCTTGAGTTCCAAGAGGAATAGAGCTTATTATATTCCTCAGAAAACTACCTCATTAACTAGGTAATTTAAGTGTTCTCTTGCTCTTATACAAAAAGTTGATAAATGTATAAAACTTTTTTATTTTCAGAATATATTCAGTGTTAAACACACTTTTGCTTTCGGTAAGACTTATTTCCAATGCGTTGTGTTACAATTTAGGTAATCATTATTTCAACAACTAAACTTAAAATTAGAATCATAAAACGTGCTTCGTTATACTGAAAACTAAAAATCTAAAATTATTATAGTTTTTCTAATAATTAGAGACCACTGAATACTGAAAATTGTAACTATGTCATAATTTTTTACAGTCAAATAAAAATTATGACATAATCATAGTTTTGCCTGTTCATCATTTAGTAGTAAAAATTATGCATATATCTTAAGCGAACTACACATCACAGAATTTACTTTTTTTTTTAATAAATTTTATTCTATATATTAGTTAAACACAGCTATAAATTTCTTTGTGACATTAAAAAGCATGTTAACAAACTTCGGCGCCTGACAAGTGTGCTGTAACCATAAATTCAATGATTCAATATAATTATTTTTATCATTGTACTTTGAACTATGTGGTTATTATAGAAGAAAGCTATTTATTTTAAAGTTTATTCAGGAAGGAAATTGAATTTTTCAGTTTACCATGGAGAGTTTGTTTTGGGAATATTTATTTCATACATTTCCAAGACATTATTTTTTTATTGACCTTCAAGGGCACATTATAAGGCTCCCTTAAAATTATATTTCTGCAGAAAAAATACTGGCGTGTATGCTTTTAAAATGGAACTTTATCATTTTGGAGAAAAACGTCAATTAAATTTATAAAAGCTAATTACTCGAAATGCTAAGATAAGAATGATAATTTTATCACATTAACCAAAAAGGAAGTGAAAAATAACTATGTATTTAGTGGACTAATCTAATATCTTTAAAAAAACGTAAATACGGTTCATTATTTATGAAAATTACTCCAAGAAGACATGTAAAGACACATATTCAAATACTTTAAGACAGCTTTCATTTGTTAGCAATTTGTTTTGCACTAACAATGATTTTTGCTATTAAACGTTGTCTAATGTTAATGTATCCATGGTATTATAGCGGAAGAATATAAATTATATGTCATTGTTTTGTACAGGTTAAAACAATTTGAATATTTTGGGTGCCTAATAGTTAAAAAAATGTAACATGATTACTACATACTTACATATTGATCCATATTCTTTATAAAATACATGCTCTATAATATTTATAAATACTTTCACATATTTGGATACGTAAAATGTTATGCATCCATGTTTAAATAATATAAATAAAAAAATTATAACAAATTAATTACTTCTTAAAGTTTTACTAGTAGATGACTATTCTTTATTAATTCCCCCTAAATATCATAAATAGCTTTTAATACTAATTTTGATTGCAATTGATTACGAAAAAGCGTTTTACATTCTTAATTATCATCATTAACTTCTGGAATGATTAATTAATAATAAAAGACTGAGAGATGTTAATTAGCATTTAATTTAAAAAATAATTTTTTTCTAAATTACAAAATAAAGGCTAAAAACAAAATTTTTATCTTTAAGTTTTTTCTTGAAATCTAAGGGGATCACATTTGTTTATATAAATATTAATTAATTTTTTTCTTCCTTATATAACACATTTTTTAGGACAATCAACGTAAAAAAGAGTCTAATTCTGTATGCTTAGAAAGAAATGTTTATTTTGATTCCTTAAAACATAATTCTATGAGATTTTACATAATTTACTTTCTGAATTACTACGAAAAATTTTTTCATGTTTCTAGAATTCTGAAAAATAAAAAGCTATTTTTAAATTAAATATTTTCTAAGTCTTAAATAAGAGAGTGAAAAATCCAAAAATAAAAGAAATAAAAAATTCATTGATCTGTTAAAGCATCTAAAATGAAAAATGTAAATAAAGATCTTAAGAAATGAAGCGAAGAGCTGAAAATTTGTGTAGATCTTTTTCTAACTACTCTAATGAGGAGTCTCAAAAATGTCGTTTTCCACGAAGCGTCTATTCGCAGCGCAGTTCTCTCTCTTTTTTTTTCATTGCACTGAACGAATTCAACCACTGTTGCTTAGCAACGGGTATCTGTTATTCCAAGATGAAGAGGAGCAAAAAGTGTTTTCCTCCGCCTAAAATGATAATGAGAAGGCATATGATGAAATAAAATATAAAATAAATTTGCTCTCCAATTGGAACATTTTTTTTAAGCTTTTACATTTCTGTAAGGCACTTTTATCTAACATTTTCTCTTAAAATAGAAAAAGAGTCAACTATATTCATATTCAATCTCTCTCTCTCTCTCTCTTTTTATTTTTTTAAAGATTATGATATTCTTAAACGTGATAAAATTACAAACTGAAGGACATTTATTGTGAAATATTCACAGAAATGCAGCGAAATTAATAAAGTATTTCGTTTCTAATCTGTTAATTTAAATTACATATTTGACTTGGAGTAGATTTATATTATTTATTCAAGGATTTATTTTTGCTTTGCATTCGATGAATGGAAAACGAGTTTTCATTCATTTTTGTGCAGGAGAGTAAATCAATATCATGAAAGTTTTCTACTTTTTCACAAGGCATTTCTATGATACAGGTCAACTCTGTAACTCTCTACTCCAGTTAGGTGCAGAGAAATATTAATGCAACTTTGACATTTCTGTATAAATAAGCATTTAAAATGCAGAAAATAATTTATATAATTTATTAAATATGAGATAAACATCAATGATAAGAAATGTATACAATTTCTTCATAGTATTTTATTTATTTATTATCATTTTTTAAATATAATTTATACTAATTTAATGCATTCTTAGTGGTCAATTCTGCCAAGGGATTAGAATTTCTCCTAAATGTAAGTTTTATCTAAAGACAGCATATTAATTATCATTATTTTTTGCAGTTTTTTCATTATGTGATTTAAAAAAAAAACTGGTTTTCAAATTTTTTTTTCCATAACTTTATAAATTTATTTCTGATTTTATAAATTTATTTCTGACTGTAGTTATGAAACATATTATAAATGAAAGATTTGGTTGTAATACTTATAAGCAAAGGCAAAAAAAGTTTTAAAATGAATCTTCTTTTTTTCCTACAAATTATAAATCTAGTTTAAAAAATAAGTTAATGTGAAAAAAAGTGCATAATGGGTCTAAATTTTAAAATTAAAAATAGGAAAACTTATATTAGTAAATAATGCATAAAATTATTGTTTAATTTTTATACAAAAATAGGAGCAAATATAATTAAAATACCTGACAGGTCAATTGATCTATTCTTTCAAAGATTAATCAATTATTTTCCGAATAAAATTTATAATACATTTAGAACTCGCCTTTAGGATATTAAGAAAAACATAGAATATATGAAGTTATAGAAGAAAATTTGAATATTTTGTCACAAAATAATTAAATTAATTGCGTTTATCAAATATTAAAATAGCTTTAGACTTAAAAAAAACTCTTAGAAAAGTTTGAAAAAAGTAATAAGTACCTTATTTTACAACGATTCATGAGTCAAATAAAAATATCGGTCTACATTATCTTTTTTCCTTATACACGACGACAAAAATTGCATGAAAAAAAGAAAAAAAAAACAGGGCTATTAAGGTTTATTTTCTGTAAGGTATTAAATTCCATACTATCCAGTGCCACCGGTTTACAGACCGGTTTTCACATCTCTAATATAAATAGCCACTATGAGGCATTCTGAACTTCTCGCAACAGGATCGGCTTCTGCATATTTGAGTTGATAATTATTACAATCAGAGACTTCTTTCTCGTCGTTTTTATCAAGTTTGAAAGCATAATTATAATGGCTCGTCAGGTCCCTCTTAAGCCATCATGACGTCAGAGACAGTTGAAGATCCTCTCTAATGACCACAATCTTAAAAAACGTGCGTAACGGCTTTGTGTTGCCAGTGAAAAAAAATTAAGTAGAATATTCATTAGCTGATTTTTGATAAATGATTTAAGCAGATGGAGATATGAAATGAGACTTTCAAATAGATAACTTGCTGATGAATTACTGCAGTTTGTGTATTCTTGATTTTATTAAGCTACAAATTTCAACTACTTATTAACATAAGCATTGAACTATATATATATATATATATATATATATATATATATATATATATATATACAACTAACATTTATTTTAGAACAATCCGTTCAGTAAATATTCATTTTTATTCATATCATTTCAATTTCGGTAAACTTGTGATTTTTTTAATGAAAAATAAAGTCATATGTTTACATTTTTTGTTAATTTATTACACGAATCATATAATCTAAGAAAAGCATTAGAAACAGAGTTATAAAAATAATCACTGATAAATTGCAATTAAAAAGAATTGTGTTTTTCTATCTTATAATACTTCCAAACTTTTAATATTAATACTGTTGAAAAATCTACTGGAACTAGAAAGGCAATTCCCTCGGATAAAAAAGTATAAAATACTTGTGTAAGTCTAACTCACCAGTTTAATCATTTAGTACGGCAAAAAAAGAATTGTTTGATTAAACATTTTCTCAATTATTAAGGGGCATTGACATTTTTAAATAAAAGAAATAATTATGATTACATATATTTTTAAATAAAAGAAATATTATTTAATGTATCAGTAATAAAAGCTGCTGTTTGCTTTTAATCAGAAGAGAAAAGTTTGGAAAACAAACGTTTACCTGTATATACTTATAAATTAGTACTTAATTGTAATCATACAGATATTTTTATTCTTATTTTTTTTATAAAAAATAATTTTCGAATGTAAAAACGACATATTATGCAAATAATACATAATTGAATAATTTATAATAATTAATACTCATCTTTCTAATTTCCATAGATTAATTTATTCTTATTGCAATTAAATTTATAAATTATGTATCATATCGAATATGATTACTTTTAAATGTTTGTGAATATTATACTCAGATAAAAAACTGAATAAAATATTGCAATACCTTTTCATATATTTCATTTGGTAATAATTTAAGTCAATGGAATAGATAATTTTTTATTTTGTTTTATAGATGTTGCCACTTAGAACGATTCTGTTAGAATATATTACATGCCCTGCTAGAAGTTTCAATTTTGAACACAATACATAACATTAAAATAGTCATTGATGATTTTAATAATTCAATAAACCTTTCTAAGTGGTTTTAAATGAAATTTTAATAAATAATATTCTTAATGATGATATGAATGTTTTTTCAATTTTATTCAGAATAAACGATTATTAAATGTTTATATATTTTGAGTTTATTTCCTCATTGCTTTTCTTATTGCTGTAATTTCAGTGTTTATTTTTTGTTCACTAAAAATGGAATAAAAAATAAAGAAATTTGCGCAGATGTCATTACTTTTTTTCTTTAATTTGCATGGCAACACTGGATCGTCACCGGTTATTGGCCTCACAAAATAGGTAACTACACAATAAAATGATGTATTTCGTGCTTGATTCTGGCAACAGCTGCATCATTTCCGGTGGATGGTTAGTTAAATAAAACTTTTTTCTGCATTCATTTAATATTTTATCGCAGATGGGATAGATAATTTTCCTAAAAAAAAATGAAACGATTATATGCTGATAAATAAAATGTGAAGTTCTATAAATATTCATTTGAAATTTGCAACATGACAATTGAATATATATATATATATATTTACTCCCATTGGGAATTTATTTTAGAGAGAAATACTAAGTAATATATAATCATCAATCTCAGTTATTTTAAATAATCTACACATATTCTAATTTCCTACAAATATAAATATACTGGCTTCAAATTATAGTTAGAATAGGATAAAAATATACTTGTAATAATACACATCTAATTAAGATGTTTATTATATTGTCATAATCATGTACATTTAATGATTTCAATCCAATAAGAAACTAGAAACTGTAAAATAATAAATAACTTTTAGTTGTGTGAATACATATGAATATCCAAAGTGAAATATTAAGCATAACATCTTGTTTTTAAATTGCCTATAAGGTTTCAAGAAATAAGCAAATATACATTTGTTAAATTCTGAAATTATAAGTTATAGTTATATATAACATAAATAGTTATATAAACGTAAATTTATAATAATTAGTTTTATATAATAGTTATTGTTTAGTTTCATATATTTATAGAATTTTATATAACCTATATTTAAAATAAGTCGTTCTAATAGTTTAGCTATGAAAATATAATGCATAAACATGAAAATAAAATGTTTATTAAAGCTACAAAACAGTACAATTTTTTAAAAATTACTTTTAACAACTAAACAAAATGTTATGTAAAATTTATTCTTGTCTTTAGATTTTGCTTGTTTGAGATAATATGCTCAGTTATTTTCTCGGAAGTAAAGCTCCTCATTTGAAATATTTCTGTTGATTTGATTATTTTTAAGAATTTTAAATTGTAAATTTTGACTTACATTTATTTGACATATTTACATTTTTCACTAGAGTTACAATAGTCTGTTAGTTGTTGTTGTTCTCGTGTGCCAGCTAGGCTGGCAAATTGGGGTGCGTTGCTCCACTTTTCCAACTGAACCATATTTGGTGTGGAGTCTGACTTCTTCAGTACACACACATGTCATAGGGACCGTTTATAGGGTAGGCAACCTTTCACACACAAGGAAAGGGCAAAGACAGGATAGAGAGAGAAAGTACATCCATGCCTGAAACGGGATTCGAACCCAGGACCACCCAATCCATAGTCAGACACGCTGATCACTAGACAAGTTGGCCGGCTCTGTTAGTATAAATTTAATATAAAAATTATCAGAAAAAATTTTTATATTAAATTTATACTATATTTCGTAATGAAAAAACTTTCGGGAAATATAATTGTATCCAATATTGATAAATATGATTATTTTCCTCTTGAATTTGAATTCGGAACCCGTGAATAGATGGCTAACAAAAAGTGTACCGTATGAATATATGTTCATTTGGTTCTGAAGATAGTATTGATTATAATACGAGAATTTTAATTTGACATTTTTATGCTGATAGAATTAATTAATAAGTATATCGATGTAGTCCAAATAATTTATTTTTATCTTCTCATATTCAAAAACATGTCTGTAGATTAAATTATTTATAAATTCATATGATATTTAGAAAGTTTTCTATCCTTAATTTCTTAGGTAAACACGTGTTTAAGAATGTTGTACAGGTAGAATGGTATTTGGAATTCTTATTAAATCGTTTGGAAATTAAATAATTAAATTTATTTATATTGAACATTATTCATGCAATAAAAAGATTTTCTCCTAAAATTTGTTTTTCAAGGAAAAAAAAATTATATGCTTGGAATCAACAGTTGCTTATTTATTTATTTAGTTTAGGTATCAAGTCAAATAAATGAAATTAAATATCAAAACCGGATAATCTTTTCACGTATAAACAAAACAATATTGCAAATGTCCTTAGAAAAAAAGGGGGACCGAAAGCTTCAAAACATTTTTGTTTCATTAATGATTCTCAGCTAAGAAATATTAAATATTACTTCTCCAGATGAACCTAATCGATCTTTTATAGACAAACAATTATGTGAGCATTACATTTAGCTTGTCAGATTATGTTGTAAATAAAAAAACTTTATATTAGACCGATTTAAAATATCAGTTTATTTGTCGGAAATCATTCTTCAGAGTTTTCATTTTGACTCTGAAATTTAAATAGATTCCTAATAAAAGAAATGACGTCATAAAAACCAAATAAAAGAATTTTATTGTCTGCTTTTTAAATGAAAACCGTATTAAACTTGAGTTTGTAAATAAAGTAAAATAATAAATGATCTAAACCAATATTCTAAAAATAAATTCACGAGATAGGAAATAAATTAAGTTGGAAACATATTTTGTATTTTACACCTCTTAAGCTGTTTCAGTGGTATATTTGTTCAGTTTTTCTTTCGGAAGTTATTGATTGAATTTATGACGATAAAAAGCGTTATACTATGGCATGTTCCAAATTTACGACATTTTTATTTACTTTGTTTCCTTATTGTAAAGCGGAATTAGCTTCAAGTGCTTCTTATTTTATTCATTTCCTATATTTTATTCAGTTATTTAATTCATTAATTTACTTTTTGGTATTTAAAAATTTCAATAAGGGCAGTCGCTAATATGCTAATTAATAAGGGCAGTCGGCGTTCATCATTAAATAGAAATAATAATAATAATTTGCAGTATTGAATGTAATTTATTTTATATCTCTTTTAAATAGCAGCAAGATATTTTATAATGTAATTTATTTAATACCTCTTTTAAATAGCAGCAAGATATTTTAAAGTTTATTGTAATAATTATTCAATATTTTACGGTTACAAATAGCATGAAGAAAATTGGCATTTCAATTTTATTTTGTGCATTTTGTCAATTGAGATCAAAATTAGGCGATTAAAAGAGAATTCATATTGAATTAGGAAATCTTTTTCTATCTATAATGGTGATGAAACACACGCAATTAATCAAATTAACCGAATATTTCTGCGAATAAATGTTCTCATAGTTTTCTCTTTCATTAAGATATTAATTACATGTGTTAACCATTTTTTTTTTATTTCAAATTCCAGTTAAGAATTTTATAAAAGAAAAGCTCAAAAAGACTATAAAAATAAATTGTGAATATATTTTTCACACGCACATTATTATAGAAGGGTATATATACTAGTTTAAATTAATTATAATAGTCAGATATATCAAGATGTTGGTTTCTGCTTAACTTAAAATAAAAGCTTTGTTTCATTTCAGAATTTTGATTGCATGAAACAAAACAATTTTGATTTGATTTGTAATTAATTCAAACTGTAATTAATGCTAAAATAAACTCTCTTTGTAATGTTTCCTATAACGAGAATTTATAAATTTATTAATTTTACTTTGCTTTAAAGGAAGAAAAAATTTATTCTCCTTTTTTTCTGAAAAAAAAATTCACTTTTTTCGGAAAAAGAAGTGCGAGCTTTTTAACTCTTTTTTAAAAATTGTCACCTGTGTACTACCGCTGAGAGGAGAAAAAATAGGTAAACCAGTAGACCGCCTTTCTTTCTATGTATTGTGCTATGTAATGTTTTTTAAAAAAATAACAATATTTTCAATTACTTTTTTTAATTTCTGAAAAAAGTAGTTGAATATTGTTATTTTACAGAGACATATTTTTTTGCTCATTCAGAATGTGTGTTTACACTTTTCCCAATATGACACAGATAAAAATTTCATTAGAACACGGACAAAAGAAGTCATTATTTCAGTATTCAATATCTTGTTGGTAAAAATATTGTTTTTGATTAGTTCTTAACTTAACAATAAGTGAGACTCCATCCTGTAGCAAAGCTACTTAAATAGTAAATCCACTAATAGTAAAAATAATTAAAAAATAACTAGTAAAAAATTAACTGATGGTGAAAACAAAGCAATTTTACCTTAAAAACAATGTACACTTTTTCCGCCTGAAATTACAGTCCGTGAATACTAGCGAGTGTATTCTCAATACTCAATAATTTTTTTTTTTTTTTTTTTTTTTTTTTTTTTAAAGTATTGTGTATGCTTTTAAGCATTTTAAACATATTAATAATTTTTATTTTTAACAAATGAATATAATGTACGTGTCACATGTGATTTTACATAACTGTAATAGTTTTCTTTAAAAAATGATTAGTAAAATTTGCAGCTGAAAAGAATATGATAAATTGAAAAGATAATTTATTTCATGTTGTTTTTGTGTAAAAAAATATTACTTCCGCATAACCAATATGGAAATTCCTCCATTTAAAAACCGTCGCTTATTCTTTCAAAGGAAGTAATTTGTTGCGGTGATTGGCAAAACAATTAGGTTTAGAACTGGTATCATAAACAAAATAAATATTCTTCATTTCACTTTTTCTTATTATATATTAATTCTTAAAGAATTTTAAATTTCAATAAAATTATCTTTAAGCGTTTTATTTAATAATGAAAGAATGGGAATAATAAAAATTTATTGTTATAAAATTTCAATTGAATATAAGAATTGAGGCAGACTCCAAAATAAAATTAATATTACGAGTAAGTTTATTGTAACTTAATCCTTTGAAACATGCTATATCAAAAGAAAATAAACTGCAAGTAACACAGCATAATAATTTCAATTATATCAAGGAAAAATAAAAGTACTTTATATCCTTCATAAAATTTTGACATAAAGAAATGATAGGTTAGATTTCAGCCAACTGTGTTTCATAATTTCTAAAAGTAACTTTTTCGAAACTTAGCGAGGTAGCATAAATGCATGATGTTCTTAATGCTAAATTATGTAAGAAAATATTATCATGATAAGTATTATCATATATAAGTATTCCTTCAATTTACTAAACATAATTAATATATACATTTCGCATTATTAACCACATAAGTTTTAGGATATAAAAGTAAAAGAAAGAAATCATGAAAATTTAATAATTTTTAAATCATTAATTATAAATATTTTGCAAGGTATGAAAAAAAGCATACTATCCTATCCCCCTAAATAATAATTAACTGTCAAGCATTACGGTGAAGAATTAATATAGTAGCTAGAACACAACAAAGATTACAAATATATATTTTTATGATAAAATTATTTTATTTAATATTTTTAAATTGAATTTAAAGCAACCAATAAGTTTATTTTATTTATTAGACATTATCGCTCAAAAAGCGAAACATAATAATTCATAATAGTTTGAAATAAAATAAATGGCAAAAGTTTACTTACAGGTAACCCTTGATTTTTTGGCGATTATTTTGATGCCAAGTTAGGCTTCAAAATGTGATAAACAAAGTGGCAACCATAGAACTATGTTATCTAAATCGCTGAAAATGCCAGGGTTACCAGAAATTAAATTTTATAGTTAAATGTTTTGATAAACCACAAGAACCTTATTCTACACTGAGCTCAAATAAATATATTAAATTATTTCATATTTTTTCGGAATTAATTTTGTTTTTGATGTTTGATGCCTAATACTTCACACAATGTTGCAATTCTTCGTAATAAATACCCCCCCCCCCCCATCGAAAAAAACGGCGGGAGGAAAATGCCTGAAATAGTGACAAATATTTCATACATTTTGGTTTCTAACAATATGTCAACTAATTTTACAAAATTAACAAAAAACACGCAGATTTATGGATTTCAAACATCAATGGTAAAATAAAAAAGTTGATATGTTAAATTATCCATACAATTTTTTGATTAAATTTTATATTAATGAATTTAAATCAGTAAATATTCATGAGAAATTAATGATAAATAGGGTTGCCAAAATACTAGTTTTCCGGGTTTCCAGTAAAAATGTTAGCCAAATTTGTCATAAAAAAAAAGCGCCTAGGGTGACCGTACAGTAAATCTGATCCATATATAACTATTAATTTATTACACCAATATTGACTAAGCTATTTTAAAAACATGGATTTATAAATTTTAATGTGCTTAAATTTAGTTACTATATTTGTAATTAAATGTTATATTTTAAGAATTCGATTTATCATGTTATTTAACAAACAGTATATCTAACATTGTAGATTTGATGTCAAAATGATTTCTCAGGACATTTATAGTATTTAAATAATTAAAACCAAATTAGAAAAAAAAAATTTAATATCTTCTAGAAACACTTCGTACTAATTTAGTATTGAGTTAAACAAGGAGGCAATTTTCAAAATTTTAAAATCATTTTCAAAATACTGTTTTCCTTTCACGTATTTCGTTCCTTTTTGGATGTTCCCCAAACATTTCGTGTCATCAAATCTAATTTCAAAGTAAGCGAAAGTTGGCGTATGAAAATGAGCAGGCGGCTTGGTTACCTTGGAAACGTAGATTTGTAAGTATATTTGAGGAAACCTCTCCTAAGTAAATTGTCATCTGTCTTTTTCCACTTCCGCCGCCATAAAAGGTCATTAGCAAATTCAATTGATAAAGAGTTCTAAATTACCCCGAAAGTCATAAGTGAACCTGACTCATTAATTGATTTTTTTTCTTTTGTATTTTCCCATTTGCCTTAGAAATAAATGATAATGACCAACTGTTATATTAGAGTTAAATGATTTCTAGAAAGTTTATGCTATCAAATTACTATCATGAACATATTGCCTTGAGTTAGCAGTTTGTTGTGAGCAATGAGCACATGCTAATAGAATATTCCCCGCTTAAGTTCAAAAAAGAAAAGGAAAATTATTTTTTCATGGTATTTTAGAGGAACTAATATAAATAATGTTAGAGTAGATTTTTGAACGAATAAAAGTTTTCATCTTAATTTTTCACAATAATTGTGTTTCAACAAATACTGATTGATTTTAAAAAAATAAGTGAATTATTTTATCAATTAAAATGTTCAATCAGATAAATCTAATTAACTCAAAAATATTAGAATATTTATAACAAAAAAAAAATGCAAAAAATTAACATATTTGCTAGAATATATAAAATATATTTCATGCTTTATATAAATATATATTACTAAATTCATTAATTTATTCTTTAATAAATTTAATTCTTGCAGCTTTAAAAATCAAAATCTATCAAATTCATTTCGAATATAACTTTTTGAAAATTAATTAGCAAAATTTTTGGTTAAAGTGTTGATAAATACTAAGCAATTTCTCAGTACTTTAGAATCGTTAGTAAGTAAGAACACATATTTATTCTATTTTACTGTACATAATTTTTTACTTAAAATAAACATTTTAGCTGCTTACAAAACTACTCTAATTTTTATGAATATATCAGCATTTAAGTAATATTATATCTTATTAAAAAAAATCACCAACAATTATAACTCCACATACGTATTCTACAACATTTATAATCATTTTGATGAAATTTATAGTAACAAAAATTGTACGTTTACCCATTAGCTAGCTATTTTTTTCTATTCGTTATAGTTAAAAGCAATAACTAATTTTTTCTTGAATTTCAGAATGTATATTTTATAATATTTAAGAAAAGATTGTCAAACTTCCTTTGCAAAGTTTATTTTAGAATGAGAGATTATATAAATATTAAATCTAATTTCTGCATTCCTATAATAATCTAATGCCATGAAAATTTAATTTTCCAAAACTTTAATCAGTACAATATAACGCATATATGAAAGTAATTAATTTACTATTTCCCCAAATGTTGTATAGTGTATTAAATTCTAAAACAAGTATCTACTTTAAATGTGTGAAATATATATATTTATTCTCTGATGTTATATATATATATATATATATATATATATATATATATATATATATATATATATATATATATATATATATATATATATATATATATATATATATATATATATATATATCATAATCACACTTCTAATTTTATGATTACAAAATATGTACTTTAAGACACTATCTTTTAAATTATTTTTTTTATTTAATATCACGTAATAATTATGAATCCAAAAAGCTATTATTTCAATATTAATTTAAAAATATTATTTTTAAATTTCAATAAATATAAATAGAAGAAAAAAATTGCAATACATATCCTTTTTGAACTTTAACAAATGACTCTTTTAAAATAGGATTTTAAAAGAATTGGAGAAAAAATAATTTCCTTTAAAGCTTTCGTGATAATTTTATAAGCTTTTTTAGAAGAAGAATTTAAAAAAATTTGTATTCTATCAAATTTTGTATTCAAATTTATGTAAAGGAAATAAAACTCTCTAATATATTAAATAACAAAATACTGCTTCAGTTCACAATAATCTAAAAAAGGAACTGTTGAAACTAATGCTAAATAACAAGCTTATGCAACGCATTAATTTCATGCATAAATATAGAAGTCGGTGTAAAAGATACATGGCGTTTGTCTCTCCCACGTAGGATCAAAACATGGAATTTATTCAATACTTTTATATAAATTTCCCACATGTTGGTTAAATATTTTATCATACATATGTTGGTTGAATTGTTTATTTAAAGATACCAAATCTTGACTTCAACTAGGAAAAATCATGGCGACGCCCCTGTGTAGGAAATAGTTTCACTGTTCTCTGAATTATAACAATCGAAGATCATTATGTATGTATTACATCGCAGTGTGGAAATCCTGAGCCTGTGATGTTACTACGTGACCGTAACCACGCATGATGTTTAAATGTATTCCACTGTGTGAATGATTTTTAAGATTACAAAAACCGCAGGTAAGCTAATGTTGGGAAATCGACGCCAGACTAAAATAAACATCTGCTGCTTGATTGACTGATGCTTCTGAAACCAAGTTCGAAATGATTTGTTTTGAATTCCGTTTAGCTGACCAATTTTAAATAAACACTGCTTACTACGATAATATAAGAGTTATAGTCCTAACAATATGAAATATATATATATATAGCTTAACATTTTAAAAAACAGAAATTTTTTTTTTTTTTTTTTGGTAATTATTTGCTTAAAAATTTTAACATATATCTGCTTGACTTTCTTAGGGTCAGCGGTCTGATAGATCGCGTCTGACTTCTTCAGACAGCCGCAGGATAAGCCATAACATCTTATTGTTGACACTCCGGCAATAAAATAACAAATGGCGATAGCTTTTTTTAGTCTGGAATGAAATCTGATTTTCTACCTTATCACATTCGAGCATTGTATTACTTTAAATATTTTTTTAATTTGTTCAGCGTTGTTTGTTTGTGACAAATTTTATCAGTTTCCTTGTTTTATAGCTCCCTAGAGTAAATTTTATTTGCATTAAAAATAATTGGCACAGATGACGTATAATCCAGGAATCTAAATTCTTAATCTTTTTGGCGATGAAGAAATGTTGTTGCTATGACGAGAATTCTTAGGTTGCAAAAATAGAATTTTCTGCATAATTCTTATAGGACTCCCTATCGATGACGTAATAAAAACTAGGTTACCACATACATGAGAAAAATCAGCCAAAAAACTACCATTTTGGCATCTTGGATTCTATGGTATGGGTGCCAAATAATTATTTTCAATGATCCTTCAATTTGTTCTGTTTTACAACACACATAATGATTAGTTCGAAGCTCATAAAAGTTTAATGTTTTGAACAGTTCTATTTAAATATCATCATTTATTTTGTGCACTACTCTCATGTAGAGTTTACACAGAATTCACACAATTATGAAAGAAAATGTGTCGCATTATAATATGATTTAATCTTAAAATCTGAATGTAGTTTTATTTAAAAACCTTCTAATTACTTACAAAAGAACATTTAGAAAATTCAATCTAATTAATTTTAAGGATAATTTTCGCTTTAAGAAAAATAAATACATAAATTTATGATGCAAATATTTTATAATATATTTAAATATTTATGTAAGTTACATTGTAATTAAAAATTAATAATTTAAAGTGAGTGAAAACTAATGTTTAAACTGCAGTAAAATTATTCGTTTAATAAGAAATAACCTCAAGTAATGATGTATTAATTATTAACATTAAAATTGATAATTTTAAGTTTTCTATGCAAAGTTTATATATAAATTATTTATTTTCGCTGTTGAAATAAATTAATTAAGATCTTATTTGAAAATCATAAGTTTAAATTGATGTCTAGATTGTGTTCATACATTAAGCTTATTCTCGTAAATATGCTTCGCTCTGAATTTAAATGTTAATCATTTTAAGTTTAATATAAAATTATTGAAATCTCTTTCATATATGCACGTTTCATTATAATTTAACGAACAATTCTTAGCATTCACGGCAAGCTCATAGCTCGTCTTTTAACATTGAGAAAGTATTATTTATCTTTGAGACTGAAATTTGCTATCACCTGTGGCTATAAATAACCTCTTGGCGACCAAAAAAAAAAAAATTGCTATCCTAGGATGTAAAGACCTTTTCATTATCTTGCAGCAAATATGAAAAAACAAAAATCAAAACAGTAGGCAACCTCAGCTTGAAACTAAAACCAAAACATGTCTTGTGTGCTCTTAAAACCAGCTCAACCACTTTCCAAGATGCTTTTGTTTTTTTTACTTTTCTCAAAGACATTAAGCTCCGAACGAGCGATGAACCAAGGGCTCTTACTTTTCGTACTCAGCTTTCTCAAAACATCTGAGATAGCTTCCAGAATAAAAACAAAAACAACAGGAAATCCAAAACATGAGAAGGCATACGGTATTAAAGGTGACCTTTGACGATGTTATTTCTGACAGCTGCTATTAGGGGGAGATTCGGCGGATGCTAGTAAGACCTGTTGAATAACTAAACAAGAATACTGAAACTACTAGAAGTAAAGTATTCTCTAGACTTGCGATGTTTAATAACAACAATTTTACACGGTTCGATTACGATTACTTTCATTGTTTGGTCTTGGTTGCTAGGCCAGGGACAGATTGCCCTTCTGGGCATTCTATAAACACTACGGAGACGTGACTTGGTTGTTATATACAGCCAAAATAAAATTGCCCCAACCTTGCGCACACTGATTATGTGACATCTGTGAACTTCATATTAACTTTTCGAATTATTGGTAGAGCTATTTTATTCTTCACACTGCAACTGAATTTAATTATAATGGATTATAGCAACTAATAGAAGAGAGGACTCGTAAATCGGTAGGATGGTTTTGAAGCAAGAATAAAAAATTAACTACTCTATAAATCCTTTAATATACTCTCTTTTTCATTTAAAGGTAAAATCCATTGCTTTTCTCTAGTGTTCTTCATTCAAACAAAAAATATATACTCCTAAGAAAATTAAAATTGTCTTTATAGAAGATTTCTTTTAAAATATTGTAATAAGCATATTAAATTAATAAACTAATATTTTATTAATTTAGTATGCATGTGAAGCTATTTAATAATTGTTAATAAATAATAATTAAGTTAATAAATTAATAGTCTCTACCTTTCATTACTCAGCATAAAGAAGAAAAATAGTAAACTAACAATGGATTGCGTTCGAAAACAGCTAAAGTATGCTTATAAAATTTATTGTTAAAATTTACTTGAGAATAAGATATTTACAAGATCTTCAATTCTAGAAATTCCATTAATCCACGCAAACAAATTTTTTTCACAAATTTAACTGTATATTTTTTCGATAAAAAGATAGAAAGATTAGAGTTAAAAAAAAAACATTTTTAACTCTAAAATTAAGCACATTATTTCACAAGTATATATATTTTTGAAACATTCCTTTTAATTGAAAGTAGTTTCTTTACAAACTCTTTTAAGTAGCTTTGTTGAAATTTATTCCAATTTTGTATTTTTATTCTTATAATTTTTACGTACATCACTAGATTTTTTTAATCTATCTACCTTCGAATATACTAAAAAAATATTAAATGTAGCTTAAAGGTGCGAGTTTTGAAAATAACCTTCAAAAGAGTTGAAAAAGCCAATAAATAGTGCTTTATTTCTACAAAGTGTCAATTTTTTTTTTTTTTTTTTAAGAAAACTAACAATTTTTTACTTATTTGATATAGTTTATATTGTAATCTCGATATAGTTTGGAAACAATAATTTTTAAACTTTTTAAAGTAACTTTGAATAGTTTGAAGTTTTATAAAAATATGATACTATTTTAATAAATAAATTTCAAAACAGATTTTTTTAACTAGCATAGTTTTTGAAATAAAAACAAAAAACTCCTATTTTGATTCCAAGTCTAATTTGACTTTTGTCTGAGGAGTTTATCCATATTTATTACAGTTTTACATCACTATATTAAGTTTTCCCAAACTAAAGTTCAAAAATTAGTTATTGTTATAGTGAAAAGTTGGTATCAAATCATTTCTTTTTACACATAAATTGGGGATAAGAATATAATTTCTATAATAATAATAATGCTAAAAAACAATATCCTTTTCAAAAGTTAAAAGGAATTTTAAACAATAATATGCAATAATATATATTATTTAAAGTTATTTTAATATGTTACATAATGCATTCAAAAATAAAGGATATTTCTTGCTCATTTGCAAAGTATTTGATCGAATTGAAAATTGCCTACGATTATTTTCTTGTTCAGTTTAGAAACCAACAAATTTATTAAAATGCAGCTTTCTGTTATACATAATTGAATAAACTGCAACGTAGCAGTTAATTTAAAAATATGTTCCTAATTTTTTTTTTGATCAAGTAAATTTTAATTTTCTTTTCTAATATTTTTATGAAAAAATAAAGAAAGAAATGAAATATATATATAAGGTATTCATTACATTATTTCTTTCATCTGGTTTCGTCCCTTATGCTCAATATTTTCAAGAAAGAAACAAAAAGCCAATTTTTACATTATTATTTGAGCTTAATTAAGGCAACATTTTCACTTCGCAAATAAATTCTTACAACTTTAAATTTTTTAGATAAATCTAGCATATAACCAGTAATATTTCCTAATTCTATATCTATATATATATATATATTGCACTCTTAAATTTATCCTATTACACTCGTGTCCATAAATTAAGGATAATTTAAGTTCACACAAAACAAATGTGACTTATTTGTAAAGTCCATTTATTAAACAAAAGGTAAAGAGCAAAAAAGATGCTATATGTTTGGCATCATGATTAAAAATCGCAATTTTTACTCCCTGGAGCAAATTTTAAAAAAGAACTTATTTAAAAAAAACCAATATAACATGATTGATATACATAGTATGTCCCCCCAGACTATGCAATACAGGCCATACAACGCTTTGGCATGCTGAATATCAAATTATCGATCTGATCTTGGGGAATATTACACCACTCATCTAGCAATGCTCTCCGAAGTTCTGGTAGACATGTGGGAGGGGGTTGACGGGCTGCAATTCGCTGCCAAGTATGCTCCACATATGCTCTATTGGATTCAAGTCCGGTGAGTATGCTGGCCAGTCCATACGAGTGATATTCTCCGACTGAAGGCATTCGTCTGCAATGTTTGCACAGTGAGGACGGGCGTTGACATCCATAAACCGAATTTCTGCACCCATGCCCCCCCCCCCGAAACAAACTTACATGTTGTTCCAGAATGACGTCCCGATAGATGTGGCCTGTTATGGTTACAATTTGAACATGCAGGTTTATTCTGGAACCCCGAATATTTCTTCCCCCAATGAGCGATCCTGCACCACCATAACGGTGTCGTACAATGGTGTTCTTTCACTGGTAATGGGTACACGGCCCTCTCCATATGAAAGTCCAGCGAGAATCAGACTGAAATGCTAAACCTGGAATCGTTGGGAAACATCACACATAACTACTGTTGCGGTTTCCTCAATGCATGCTCTCTACTCCAGGCTAACCGCAAGCGATATGGAGTTGCGGTAAGTGGAACACATTTGACAGACCTACGAGCATATAGACCAAAGTGCCTTAAGCGTCTGTACACGGTCTTTCTTGAAAATTTCGTACTGGTAGCTGAAGAGACTGACGAGACAGGAATCATGGCGTGCTCTGTTTGCTTCTTTCGACAGCAACTTCAATATGTCAGTCCTCATTCGGCGTTGTAACGTTATAACAATCTGGGCTGTAACGTCTACTCTCATTACCATCGATCTTGGAACCGTTGCCAAACCCTGGAGATGACACTTTGGGCGATTCCAAGTTCCTCAGATACTTCCAACTGGGTACGTCCACATTCCAGACAGCCGATAATTCTACTATGTAAAACATCATCCAAATACTTCTTTTGGGACATAACTATGCGGTTATTGTACTGAAAGGCTTTTAAAGCGTTTGAGAAGAATTTTACTTTTTGAAACCATTCCTTATATACCCCTCTCTTACACTCTTGTTATAGTGACGTACTATCGGCGCCATCTGGTGATTTCTTGTACATTGCATATTATTCTTCAAGATGTGTGTGATAATTCTACAAGTGAAATTTTTATTTTAGAGTTCAATTTCTGTGTGATACTGAATTATCCTTAATTTAGGGACATGAATGTAGAATGGGAATACTGATGGGTTGCTACCATAGGTAAATATCATAAAACTTCATGTACATTTTTACAATATCTTTAAGTTTTGCGGGAAGAAATTATCTTTTGCTAAAATTTTACAATTTTTCCATAAATTCTCCGAAAGGAGTGACAGTTTAATGAATGAACCATTACCACTAGTCAAATTTCTGAACTATCACATCCCACAGTTCTCATTAGCTCATGAAATCTGAGCTAAATGTAATTTTTAAGAGGATAACCACATAGAATTATAAAAAAAGGCCCTATTGCAATAAGCAGATGGGAAAATGTTAACGTAGGAAAAAGATATATCAAATGAATGAGATGATTCAAAATCGAAAATCTTGTACCATCAACCGGAGAATTCAAAACAGTAAAAATATAAAAAGCAATAAGTTTTATTCAAAAAAATTGAGAAATCCAGTTACTTTATTTATTCAAATCAAAATAACAATTCACAACTTTATTAAATAAGAGCTTGATAGTGATAACGCACAAATACTAATCGCAGTCCAAAGCGGTTAATGTCACAAGCTTTAAGAATTTTCTAATCCATGCAGTACTGGAAAAGATTATTGATAATGCTTAAAGATAAAACAATGCCAATCAATCTCAAATTTAGGGTTTTATTATTGAAGACTGATACAAGTCAGAGTGATAAATTTTATTCTGTGCAACAATGCTCGACTACAGGACAACAAGTACCGTTTCTTTTACTATGACTAAGATTGTTTTCCTAAAGATAATTTATTGTTAGTTTATCTTAAACTAGCTTCAATAATAGTTATCCGACTGCTTCATAACATCTTAAACAAACATTATTTATACGAATGTTATTCTTTCGACAAAAAACTTTTATTTGATTTCGTACTTGTATTCTTTAAACACGAAATTTTTTCTATGTTATGTAAACACATAATATTGTCTCTGTTCTTTAAATCCCTTGCAATGAGGGTGATTTCTTATGGAGTTAGGGAAAAATAATTTTGATTCTTAAATTATATTTACCAAATATGGTAAAGAGAACCATAAAGAGAATTTTAAGTATTTCGCAAATTTTTTAGAAAAAGCAAATGCATATAACTTCCAAAATTGCTATTTTTTTTACAAGATATAACTTCTTATATTCAATACACGGCTTCATTTCCAGTGAAATGATCATTATCTTCTTGAATACTCCAATTTGTATTGCTGTGGGGGACAGCAAATGAAACCTTACCGTCGCCCACGAACTTTGCTGTCGATCATTTTTTTTTATAAAAATTGTTATAGATGATGAAACTTTTATGATTGAACAGATAATAAATTTGTATAAATGATGAATTGTTTGTTCTTGTATAAAAGCACAATATCATGTATAAGACACTAGAAGAGTAATAAAAGGGATAATTTAACAATTTATTGCCCTAGCAATAATAGAATTGAAATTAATTTCAGTCCTTAAATTGTGAATAGATTTAAGTTTCCATTAAATACAGATACAGAAAAATCGTTGATCTTTAAGTACCCCTTTTAGTCCATATTTTTCTATTAAAGATTTTAAATATTAAGGTCATACTAAATCATAAGAAATAAATAAAAGTTAAGAAGAAATGTTCGAAATCCTTTTTTTAGAGATATTGATTCTAAAGGATATCATTATCAAACATTTTAAAGTACTTATGAAAAATGACAATAGATGAATGTAATTTAAAAAAAAAATTGTTTTTTTGATATCAACAATACAATTTCATCTTATACTATGAAGTTATTTCGTTTTTGAATGTGGCAATAGATAATTTTCTTGATGTTAATGCATATTAATGTAATCTAAATTTACAAAAATACATTTATCGAGATTAATTTTTATATAGTTGTTTAGAATTATCGAAAGTGTAGAATATTATATTGAAATAAAAAATAATTCATAATATCAGGAAATATCTGGAATTTTATAGAAATTGAAATGTTTTAAATGGAAATGATAATCCTGTACTATGTATAGCTTTTTTCTAGAAAACAAAAAAGAAAGTATTTATTAATAGAACAAATCTAAATCTAATTATAACAAATCTTGATATAAATGAACATTTCTAGATATTAATGTTTCCGATGAATAAGAAAGCAAGTTGAATGAAGTTATCTTATAATGTTTTCCAAAAGATAAAATAGTGATTGAAAATAAATTCGTAAAATGATTGTAGTGTCTGTTCTGCAGAATTAAACACAACTCGGACAAATACATACAAACATTTATTTAAAATATTAATAGTAATTTGACGTTGATAGTCTGTGGTCAACAGAAAAAATACCCAAGGAGAGCCAACTGAACCAACTCATTCACTGTTCCAAAAACAATGTCTCTCCGCCCGGAGCGGACTCCATCCTCTCCTCCCTCCCCGTGACTACAGCGCCATCACGTGAAGAGAAAGAAGAGTATCCTAACACTACAATGAAATTTAATTAAAATCTCATAACTTAATTACATTACAATTTTTTATTGGAAATAAAATATTAAACAGACACACATTAAGAAATATTACATAAGTATTCAAACCATTTCTCAAATCTATTATTTTAATAATATATTTTGGGTGTTGCAGGTCTCCAGCCCATAAATACTGTAATTATCACATGAATCTTTGTTTTTCATAAATGGTATACAACTATTATTAATTTGCAACATTGTGAACACAGGAAGCTATTGAATAGCTTTTCACATTTAAACAATATCAAAAGCTTATCAAAAAACAGAAAAAGTTAAAAATTGAAATGCAAATAAAGGTAGACAGAAAAGATCGCTAACGCTACTGTATTTTGAGAGAACAATGCAGATTCAGCAGCTTTCATAACTCAGCTGGAATAAATATTATCAATGTTTTGAAGTAATGCGAAGTTTATATTTTCTTCCTATGTTTACTTTATAATTCCAAACAAAGAAACTACCACTGGTGTTCTTTCAACCATAACCGTGTTCGTATCCATGAAATGCACTCGTTCCTTAGGGGAAATTATGTATTATTCATTTCTCACAGCTTATCTCGTGAGACTGAGAGAAATACTATAGCATTTTGAATGCATTTGTGGCTTTCTTACCAATACTTTGATGAAATTGCCCCGTATTTTTATGGCCGAATTTGTTTGGTGATCGCGTAAATTTATTTCAATTTATTTTCCAAAAGCATTTACATATTCAGGTTATGTTTCGTTGTTGAATTGCATTTTAAAATAAAATTTCTAAAACAAGAAAGTTGTTTTAAAACCATTTGTGATTTTTTTTAATATATAAATATATGGCTTATTTCTTATAAATAGTGTTTCAGTAGGTCTTAGAGATAATTCTTATAAAATGAAAATAAATTTTGTAATAGAAATATTTATATCACATATTTTTGTACCGTAATTAACAATAAAAAATGCCCACCATTAGCAATTCTCGCCTCACTTATTAACTGAATTATAAAATTACAAGCATGTGATATATAAAAGATATTACGATTATTTATTAGTAAGCAAAAAATAATATGAACATGAGAATAAAGAGTAATTTTAGTTTTTATTTCTAGAATATAAAATTAAGTAATTTTTAATATTTTTCATAACCTTAAGAAAGTAATAAAATGTGTTGTTGTTACTAATGACACTTGGACAAGTCAAGCTCGCTATGCCGTTGTCTATGCCTATTTAAGTAGGTAGGGTGCGTCTTTCGTTTAACCACAGCACCACGAAGGTGAAGGTACGACTTTGCTTTAAGACTTCTCCGGTAGATGGCGCAACACCAGAGGATATACTCCCTCAATTTTGGCATTGATCTGTGAAGGGGGAATTTTCTCCAGACAATTACACCCATGGTAATTGCTCAACAACCGACCACATATCTTACGATTCCACAGATTTAACGAGCTCGTATATCGCATGTACTCGATGGGTCTTTGGCGACATTTAGAATAGAACCCCACCCTTACGGACGGAAGTACGGCCTATGCCCTAACCACTAGGCTACCATGGCTCTAAATGCAAAAGTTAAAACTAGTTTAACACCCCATTGTGTAAGTAAAAAAAATCATACTACATCTCTTCATAATTATGAAAGTCTCTTATATTACAGCCTGAAACAATTTTTGTCAATTTTACTCACTCTTCTCTTTAAATTTTTTTAATCACTTAATCAAACAATTCCTATAAAATCAACACGATAACCTTTTTCATGCGATTTCTTATCATAAATTTTAATGCTGAAGATTTCAAAAGCATAGATACAAGCAATTGTAAATATTATTTCAATCGTAACATGTTTAGTAAACATTTGAGATCTATAACCGTTTTGTTCTACTGAAGAATAAAAATTTCGAGCAGCAATTTGTTTTGTGGAGCGTAAGTCCGTATCATACACGATACTTAAATCCAACTGAAGTGAAGAATGGCTGGGTCACGTGACGGGAGTTAGAGTTCCGAACGAAGTGACATTCTTTCACGCACCAGTATTCCGTGACGTTCATTAAACTAATGACCTTGACAAAATTTCGATTGGAATTCCAGGGATAATGTTTATGCACGTATTTGTTTTGGCTTTTTGTTTTCCCATCTACCGCATTTAATGGAAAATAAAGATTTATATCGTGAAAAATATTTACAAATAGAAACATGGAATTTGTAAGAATCGTATTGATTAGAACGACGGAAAATACGGAGAGTCAATAATAATAAATTAAAAGAGCAAACGATAAAAGAAAAATCAATATACTTGATGTTATTGGGGCTTTGTATATAGTAGTTATCTTAAAACACAATTGATTTTGATAAAGATGTACGAAAGTAATAGATTTAAGGTATTGACTAAAACCAAATTTTCGTGCGATAAAATTGCTAACTGATAAAAACCTGTCTTATTTGCTAATAGTAATAAATTCGTAGATCGCAATCCTTTGTATTTAGCATTTACTCTAAAATAAAAGGTTAGAAAAACTTAAAATTTTTTCATGCTAGAATGCTGCTAGATCATGCTTTTATCGTTTGCTCTACAAACGATAAAAGAATGCTTAATATGCCTTTTAAAATTAGGATGTCCATTCGTAAAAATTAAGAATACTTTTATCTCTTTAAGAACTTCCATTGAAAAATACTAATTTTTCTCCAAATACTTCTTTTTAATTCGAAAAAAATATTAAATTTTTTTTTACTAGTAGCACATATAAACATAATTTCAATTTATGTTTTCCTGATGTGCAACAGAAACAAAATAAAAAGAGAAGCAATGAATTTAAAAACAAGGTACCAAAAATTATCATTAATGTCTTCGAATTTAATGAATGAATCTGTTTGTTATCAGTTTCTGAACTTAAAATATAGTTTCACTACTGTTGCGTTAAACATATCAAGTCATAGAAAGCTATTTGTTTATTTAATAAAATTATATTCGGCATTTTATCCACAAGTGGTATGTATATTTATAATTACTATATGTTTTAGATCTTCAGAGAGAGAAGCTTTATTAATTCTGCATCTTAATTTGGTCATAAATTCATAATTAAAAAGTAATTTAAAAATAACTGTATCATCTTTTTTCTGTGACAATTTATATAATTTAAAATGTAATGTTATTATTATTTTTTTTAATTTGAAATTTGAAAGAATTATGGTAACGAAACCAATCTTAATATTTATTTAACAATACCTACATAATTGCTATTTTTTTTCATAATTTGCATAAGCAGACTATACACACGAGACTCAGAAATTATTGTGATGCATAGCTTTAGAAATCAAAGCTTTAGAAATGTTTAAATTAATCTCCTCCCACATCAATACACTTCTGTAGGTGAATTTTCCTAAGATTAAACGCCTCGAGCCATTTATTTCTTGGAATGGATAGAAAACAAGTAAATTTACAGTCTTATCAATCTCGTCTTTGGGGTGAAAGTAATGTCCATATAAGGTTTCTTCTTTTTAAAGGTTAAAAAAAAAAAAAAAAAAAGAAAAAAGAAACAAAAAAAAAAAAAAAAAAGAAACAAAGATAAACAGAACTCACTCGACGCTAGATCTGGTTAATAGGGTGGGTGTTCTATTATTCTGATGTATATTTGGTCTAGAAACTCGACTGTCAATCTTGCTGAATAAGAAGATGCATTGCTATGGTTAAGTAGGAGTCCTTTAACACTTCTTGAACATTTAGAAGACAGCAATGCATGAGTTTGATGCGATTGATGCCTGTCCTTCTTATTTTTTTTTTAAAAAAGCTACATTACATTTATGGCAAGTGATCTTTTCACGATAATAATCAAATGATCATCGTTAAAGATGCATGGATTATTTTTTAAAAGTGTTGGAAACAGCGAAATTAATGATTAGTACATTTCATATCATCTATTATGATTATAGAAATAATACAAGGGTCATCAAGTTTTAGTAATTTAAAATTTTCTTATTGATTCTGACCATCTTTCTTTTATCGCTCAGTTAAATTATGAAGAACCTAACGGCAAATGTTTTTCTTATGTAATTCTTCATTATTAATTTCATTTATAATGATGGATTCAATTTTAAGTTTCTTCTTTATCCTTTGATAGGTACAAGAATTATAGATGAAAGATTTTCTATGTGGAAGATACATTATCCGGAATCACAGCTGACAACTGTTTTCTTCATCTTGAGGAAAACTCTGTAAAAATGATAATTTTAATGATTAATATGTCCTCATGATTGTATGTTAATATATAATGTGTTTGCACATAATCTACTATATAAAGACTTTAAATTAATATTTTCATTGAAATAAATGTTTTTGAAGTTGTAATAGTTCAAAAAGGTGTAAGTTTGAATAAATGTTTCGACAAATGGCTTTATTCGAACTCAAAAATTATGTCTACCTATGTTATAATTGATTAAAAAATTAATTTAGCATGGAAACCGTAATAATTTCTTGTTAGATTGATACAAGAGATAAGATTCACTATTTTTTAATAAATATAATAATAATCGTTTATAAATAATAAGTTATCTTCAGTTTCATTATGAACGAAGATAATTCATTATTTGTTTTTCCAAATGGTATTACAATTATGTTTCCAAGTTGCTGATTGGAAATAGTATATTTTTATGCTGTTTTTCTTTGAGAAAAACATTTTTATCCTAATAATATATAAAAAAAATATTTATTTATATATAAAATAAATATATGAAATTCTCAGTTATTTTGGAATTATAATTTCTTTATTTTGTTTATAAGCGATCATTTATTTATTATTTATTCTCTTCAAATTAGGTATAATTTCTACTTTTAAAATTTCATAGTTGTTGATTGGCAGCGATGTATTTACAGTTGACATTCAACGAAGATTTTCTACTCGTTCAATATTAAAAATTCCATAATTAATTTATGGGGACCAATTTTTATTTTGTCTTGTGCCAGCCTAGGCTGACATTATGAAGTGCGCTGCTCCACTTTTCCATACTGAACCATATGTGGTGTGGAGTCCGACTGCTTCAGTACACACATGCCATAGGGACCCGTTTATAGGGAAGGCAACCATTCATACCTCATTCATAAACAGAAAGGACAAGGACAGGATAGATAGAGAGAGAAGGTACATCCATACCCGAACCGGGATTCGAACCCAGGACCTCCCTATCCGCTGTCAGGCACTCTGACCACTAGACAGGGCCGTCGGCCGACCAGTTATTTACAAATATGAAAAGAAAAAAAAACCAATAAAGCAAAACATTTCATAACTGTATATCACATATTAGAAAATTTTATCGATCCTTAATTTTATTCTTAAGGGATATTTTGCCTTTTATTTAAAACGCATTATATGGTTTCTCCAATCACAATTTCAGATTCTTTTTTTCCTTCGCACACGTACATTTATAAATTTAATTCTCTGTGTTTGGTGAAACTAATTTTCTAGTTTTCTGATTCCATAATCATTTTGAAAATTGAATGGTGTACCAACAACGTTTTTTTATGTGATTTCGTTATTGGATTTGTCCCTTTATTATTTTTTCCCCTATTTAGCCAACATCATTGATTCGATACTGATAGAATACATCATGTGATGCAACTGGAATCTTAAAAGTTAGTTTCTTTTGGGGAATCAATACCTTGGCACGGAGGTACCTACGTAGCGTGTCTCAAAAAGACCCAAAAAAGTAATTGAATAGTAACTCAAAAATACCTATAAAAATAGTGCATCCTTTAAATATCGCATTTGGGTTTGAAGATATATATCGCTTATGAAGCAGCATTTTTAGATATATTTATTTAAAATAATTCTACGAAAAATCTATTTAGAAAAAGATTCTTGGCAATAAAGCTTTTGACATTAGGCAAATGTTTAGATAATATATTAAGAAATAAATCTAATCTTCCGAAAATCAGCGTGAATACAGAATTTGGTTAAATCCTAGTATATGTAATATTTTGGAGCGGTTTACAAAAATGTGGTCAATGACGAAATGCAGCGTTGACGACTTAAAATGCTTGGCATGATTTTCAAAAATGTTGCACCGGCGGAAAGGAGGCATTGAAGAGTGTTACTAAACTGTTGCCAATGATGAAAGGATTTCTTACAATTGTTGCCAAGAATTTACATAAAAAATAATAAACGTACTATGAAAAAACATGTAAATCACAAGCAAGTGAATAAGCAACAAAAGTGAACAATTATATTCACATTATTAAATAATTATAAAATGATTTCCAAAATTATGAATCTCAAATTAATTATGAATAATTATGAATCTCAAAATGGCAATACACAAACATACCATCCGAATCTCGCCAAATCAGCAAGTACCGTTTGCAAAATTAATTGCCTTATTTCGACTAACATCTCTAATGTCGCCAAATCCAACGCTTTTACGTATCTTGTATTAAACTCAGAATTTTATATAGAAAAGCTCAAAATTGCATACACAGAGGATTAACTTATCTGTGAAATATTATAAAAGAATACTAATAAACAGTATGTCTTATTATTTAAATAGATTCAATTAGAGAAATTTATAATTTTTTTATTATTTTACTTCGTAATTATAAATAGTATGAATAATTTTATTTTCCGAAATGAGTTTATATTTGGGCAATTTCTTAAATGCGTATTTTTTAAATTTTATACATTTTTTGGAGGTATGTTTCCAAACCAAGTTTTTTAATTTTGCTTATAAGAAAAGAAATTTAATAAACACGTGCGATCCTTTCTTCCAAAATTATATTATAACATATAATAATGCATTATTATATATATAATAATGCGTCATATAATAATGCAAATAATATTTTCAAATTTTATTTAGTATTTGAAAATGGAGTTATCAAATGATCAAGGGATGAAGTCTTGGTTAATTTTACTTCAGACTACAAGTCTCGCATTTTTTCAAAAATCTTTACATCGCAATTGTAATTCTTTTTAAAATGGAATAAATGTTTAAAAAATTAATGCAGTAAAAATGAAATTATTGCAAAAATCTAATGCATAAGCTTGGCTTTAATTTCATGGTAGTATATCATGTTAATCTAACTAATTTACCATACCAAAAAAAAAAAAAAATTTAAGATTTCTATTTACTTATTACTGTGCGTATAAAGTATCGTAAATCCTATCATTTGTCCATTTTGTAATATTGTACGGAATATATATTAATGTTTCTTAATCTAAAAAAAAAAAAAAATGACATTTACATACATATTTGATATCACGTTTTGAAATGTTTTCATGAAATTGCTCGTCTTGATCTTGAAATAATTGACTTTGAACGGTAGGAATAATGAATATTATGAAACTTCTCATGTGCAGATTTATATACAAACTGAGAAAATTCATGACATTGAACGCGCATATATAATAGTATTCCATAAATTAAATTTGAACCTCATGGCAAATTTTCTGAACAGATGTTTAATAAATTTCAAGAGCAATGCACAGTTATTATATGATTAAAAAAAATAGGATTCTCTTGATATTTTCAATAATTAAAAATGACAATTTTTTATATGAATGACATTATGGTTGAAAATTATGAGGAATAATAATTATAAATTTTAGCATTTAAGAATTAATTACAAAACAACATTTTTATAGTTTATCTAATATAAGTTGCAATATATATATATATATATATATATATATATATATATATATATATATATATATATATATATATATATATATATATATATATATATATATATATATATATATATATATATATATATATATATATATAATCTGTGCATATCGAATCATAGTCCTTTCTTTCAAAAAAATTATCTTTTTGACCTTGCCCAAGGAGAGTCTTATTATCCCCAACATCCACAAGTAGTCTTAAAATTCCCTCAACCAGATACCCGAGTTCCTTAACCCTACTTCGCATTCAGATGACACCGTAAATCTCCTGCAGATGAAACTAACACTCCCCCCCTTTTTTTTATCAGTTTCCGAAGGCACGTGGTTGTTGAGTGAGATGCCGTGGCATCTGCTACTTATCAATATTATATATAATTAGTATTAAATAAATCAGTAATTTCTTAAGATACAATATGCTTCCAAAATTTTTTTAAATGTAAAATTAATCAATTCATTCACCACACGTATGCATATTCTCATCCATGTTAATTTTCTCAGAAATCCAAAGAAAGATTTTTGAATATTTTTTAAATTATTCTGCAATACCTCAAAATCAACTTATTTTCGTTATGCGGCTGAATTCGGATGAATTTAAAAAGCAATCTTATTTTTTATTTTATTGTAAGGCAATTACGCAACTTGGGGTATACATAATATACTTAATGTTCATAATCTATCTCTTCTTTCAAATATATATACATATATATATATATATATATATATATATGTGTGTGTGTGTGTGTATATGTATGTATGTATGTGTAATGTATGCCTAATAATATATTTCTGATATTTCTTTAATGTTTAATTTTATTAAAAATATTTTCAAAATATTTGTGCTGTTATCTTATGTTTATATATGTGTTAATGAAAAAAATTCCATGTAACATAATAAAATATTTGATAATAAGAATTTGCTGTGTGTTGCACATTTTGTTGGAAAATTGCATCAAACGTAAATTTTGGTATGAATTTTTTTTTAACTGTTAACGTTCGTGAGATCTTTTAAATTTAATTTTAATATCATAAACATAGTAATAATAATAGTATTTACATTAGAAAATTTATATAAATTTTTAAATTCTAGCATTATGTAATCAAAATATATACATATCTTTATTTGTTTGTTCATATATATATGTACACTTGCCAGAAAAAGTCTGCGTACAAACGCACGGTAAGCATTCTACAGAGAATAAAAATACATTATAGTGTCAACATCAATACAATTTTTATATAATGCTTTTCTTTAAATCGATTCCTTAAATGTCAGTGACAATTTCAGAAAGATAACACACATTGTTTCGAAGAAGTATTAATAATAATTAAAAATTGCCTAAAAAGCAGTCAGAAAAAGTTTGCGTGCAGATGAGAAAAGTCTTTAAAAAATAGCGTTCATGTGTTGTCAATTAAACTTTAATTCCTGGTTGGAAAACCTTTATGTTTAAGAGCCTCTTCCAAAATCGCTTACGCATAGAGTGAATTAGCTTATATATTCTCCTTAAGTCAGCTTAAATGGTCGGTTACTCCGAGGCTTAAAGATAACAGATTTCGATGGCTTGTAATTATTGATGGCTTTTTGGATAGAAGAATGAGTTCCCCCAATTATCTTTCCAATTGCTCGAAAAGTTTTACCTATCTTTGTTTTATGATAATATTCTTTTCGTCCGGAACAATCTCCTTTCCTTTAAAATCTATTTTACATCTACTTGTTTGCAAGTTCTAATGTATTATATCAACAAAACAATGTTTTTTATTCTATTTGTTTTATTGCCACCAGTGTTAAAATGAATAAGTAGTAAAAAATAAATGCAGACAATATTTCATTTCATACAAGATCATGGAGGTTAAAAAATTAAGGTTAATTTCCAAATATCTTTGTAATTTGTATCTGTAGCAAACTTTTTCTAATAACCTTTTGCGTAGTTTTTAATTATTATTATTATTACTTTTAAACAATGTTGTTGAAATTGTTATTGATATTTGTGGAATTGTTAAGAAAAAAGCTTTATATAGAAATACGATTAATATTGGCACTAATGAACATTTATTCTCTGCAGAATGTTTACTGTGCGTTTGTACGCAGACTTCTTCTGGAAAATGTATATATATTCTCAAAAACATTTAAAATATACGTTAGAAATACAAGTATTAAAAGGAGAAAATTAATAAAGTACAAAAAATTTAAATTATATTTAATAATCAGAATAAAATGTAATAAAGTACCGATATAGGCAGCTTCTTCAGAAGTTGTTGACCACTTTATCATCAACGATGATTTTGCAGCAATGTCCAAAGACATCTGTTAAAATGAAGCCACTTCGCCTCAAAATAATATCAAACTATTAACAAGACAGCAAAATATCTGTATGCAACAAAATATGTAACATACATTAAACCAAATGAATACATTATCTATATTATTTCTGAAGAAAAAAGAGCATTAACAAATTTTCATAATTAACTAACTTATTTTTTGTCTAGTTCAAACTAGGCATTTTAAATGTATAAATTGAAAACAATGAAAACGTGTTTGTATTAGAATTTTTTAAACTCTTAAATTAGGATTTTAACTTTTCCAAAATTCCACCACACACACACACATGGACAACGTGTCTACTAGAGATATCTTAAATCATGCTGCAAAGGTCTGATTAAAGAAATATGCAAAAATAACTTCTGTCATTTTATAAAAGATGTTTACTACGGCACTCGGCAACATTTCTAGCCCTTGGACGATTCAATTACTTTTTCTAGCAATAAATTTGGATTTATGTGTGAGTATTATTTCAAAACACATAAAAAATATTACATTATTTATGTAATTATTAAAGGTAATTTTTAATTATATTATATTTGTTTCACTTGCACTGATATAGGAGTTTAAATTATTTACGTTTTAAATTTCATTTAAGCGAAGAAAAATTATTGTATATGTTTGAATCGTATTTCCAATAAGTATCTGTCTCACTGTAAAATCCTACATAATAAATATAAAAATGATTAAATATATTCTAGATATGACTGAATATTAGTTAATATTTTATTTCCATTTTCTTTCTGATCATAAATTATTCTTACATGATGGAATATTATTAAATACACATTTAATAAATGTTTATAATTTTATTGTGGTATGTATATCAAGTGTTACAAGCTATTCACTATTTTCAGAATATCTCTCACTTCTTCCTTAACAGTCTTTAATTTTATTTATTATTGCATTGTTTAAAAAATTATTATTTATCATTATATGATACAATTTTTTGAGTTCCTGAACAGATTATCTTTTAAAGTTTTTTTTTATCATAGCTTTTCTAGATAATTTAATTATTATGTGTTTTTTAAAAATTCCAAATCTCTTAATAAAAAAAGGATGTATGTAGGAAATTTTTAATGATTTCGTTGTTCCTGTGATTATAAAACCTTTAATAAATTGAACAATTAAAAAATAAATGATAAGAAAATATATATCACACCGAGTCATGTTTACATTGATTTTTGAAATAATAGCAGCTGAGCCCTAGCAACTGACTAATATTGTTTTCACAATCTTTTATCTTTGAAACCCTCTTTCCACAGTTGACGTAAATAATGCTACAAACATAAATAGTACACTGACAACATGAGATACTTCAGATACTGATACTAATCACTTGGTATTCACTGATCTAATCACTGATATTAATAACTTTGTATTAAATAGGAACTATTTACTCTTCTAGAATATACCTGTGAAGTAATCGTCTGTATTTGTTTCGCCAATTGCATCGAACCCTTAATTGAAATAGCAACGGTTATTTATTTTTACAAGTTCAACGCACTAATCAAAGATATTTTTCTCGTTTATCTTGATAAATATTCAAGTCACTTTTATTTATATATAATCATATCTAGCTTTTCAAAACTTTGTTTTTATATTTTTCATGAAAGGATTTCATAAACAACGTATTTTTGTTTCTCAATGCTTTCAAATGTAAGAAGAGTAAAATAAAATACATATTGTAACTTATGAAATCAGACGAAATAGATGAAAAAAAGAACAATTAAACAATTCACTTTTTTTCCCACAATTATATACTTCAGAATGCACGCATTTTTTTTATTCTTTTTTTGTAAAGTTGGCATAAGCGTGGGCTGGGTTACATAGTCTGCATTTGCATTACCGTTCACAAAAGAAAAAGATAATTTAAAAAAGGGCGGGATCAGAAAAAAAAACTATACACTTTCCAAAATGGCTTAAAGAAGCTCGATCTTTAGAACTTTGATCTCGTTACGTGAAAAAACTATATTATTAAAACATATAATTAAAAATGATATTATCGCCTACGATTTCGTTTTATTCACTTACCCAAAAATGGGTGTTATTTACACATTAATTTAGAAAAGTATAAATTTATTTAAGGACGATAAATATGAAGGAGATTTTTTTGACATGAATTTTAATAAGGGAGAAAAAAAGAATATTAACCTTAAAGAAACTTGAAATCTCCTATTTACATTATGCAATACGGCCTGTTAACATCTGGCGTTTTAATCTCTTATTTCCTTCTGCTCCTCGAGTGTAGGTGTTACCAAAAGAAATAAATTGCATTGGTTTATAGTTAGTTTATTTTTTTCCAGCAAAAAATTGTAAGGACTTTTAGTCTGATGTTACGAAATGCATTTTTAGGACTATTTCTAAAACAGAAGATTACTTTTTAGTTTTCATTTGATGAAATGGAAAAAAAAAAAATTTTTTTTTAATTCAAAAATCTTAAAACATTAGATATGTCTAGATAACTGTTTGCATAATTATTTTTATTTAAAGATCAATCTGTCTCTCCCATTTCTGATTATTTGAACTCAAGTTCATTATTTTTTAAACGAAAATATATATCGAATAGCCTTTAAATATTAGTTCTCCGTTTCCCAATATGGCAAAATAACAAATTATTAGCAAGTAATTGTTATTTGAGTTAAAGAAAAACATTCAAAAAGGGTATTTTCTATTAAACAAATCTTTAAATAAACACATATTATCAAAATTTATACATTTTTATTATATATGTATCTATTTGTAAATAAATTTTATGACTTAATAATAATCATTTTCGAAATATTTCTAAAATGATTTTATTTAAGACCAATCATACAACATATTGTGGATTTATAAAAATGCAATCATGCTTTATTTTGAAGCTACATCCGCTACATGCAATGCATTGTTATTATATTACACGGAAACAAAATAGCATTTGAAGAATGATAATTGCTTTGTACTTTTCTCGATTAAATTCGACGTCTGATTGATTGATTGATGGTCTATAAACAATGCATTCAGATAAACTTCTTAGAGATCACTGAACTTTTCTTTCGCCCCTGCAATGCTTATCTTATAATTTAAAGCAGTTTCCTTTCAAGTTCTCGTAATAAAATGATTTTGATTTTATTTTTGAGTTTTAATCAATCCACACGCAACTAGAAAAGTCTTTTATAATATTAGATAATTGAAATGCATAGTAAAAAATATACAAATAATTTAATAGAAAGAATTGTTTAATCTTTTATATGAAATAGCGTTTGATAAATGACTGTGTGTGTGTGTGTGTGTGTGTGTGTGTGTGTGTGTGTGTGTGTGTGTGTGTGTGTGTGTGTTTGCTGCAATTTCTTTCAAACTGAGGAAAAAAATATTCAATGGTAAATTTTAATCAATTGATTTTTATTTTTCGTCATCTGATTATTATTTTAATGAAAATCGTTTTCTATTTGTGAGAAACTGCTTTTTTTAAATAGGAAATTTATATTTATAAAACTTACAACTGGAAAATATTAAAATTTAGTGCATGTGCACTTGATTTTTAATTTTTTATTGATTATAAAATTCAATTGAATGTGTTATATTTACATGATCATAACAAATAAGCGTTTCTTTATACTCTTTAGTGTTAAAGAAATTTTTAACCGCATTATTTCTTATAGAAAAAGACGTATCAGCATAATTGATGTCTGCAATTCCTCCCAAAGTAGATTTACTTCAGACAATGGCTACACGATCTAGTAAGAAAAATACTAGACAGGCAAGGCAAGAAGTATCAAATACATACAAATTTTAAAAATATATATAGAAATTATAAATATATACAGGAGTACATACAAAGTGTCATTTATTTAACAAAGAATGTGATTTCACAGACAAGCAAGCATAAAGTAATCGAGTCCTACATTAATGGTAAAATAATACAATCCGTATCTGCCTGCGACCACTTGTATGCTTAAATCTTCCATGTTATGCTCTCTTGTGGCACCTGTCGACTACCGAAGATTCATACACGCTCTTTGGGAAATAAATCCGGTGAGTATTCTAGATATAAAAGTTATTTCCATTTAAGCTACTGAGAGTTCTTGCTGAATATTGCATTCTTTTTATTCCTTAAAACATCGAGAATTCAATTACCATCAACATGTGCCTAACTGAAAAGAACTTTAACAGTTTAATGAGAGTAGTTGGGATATATGTCTTAAAACAAAACAAATTGTTGCGTATCAAAGTCATTTACAAAATTTAAACACGGATAAACATTTCCAAAAATTTCTCTATGAATCTGGTAGAGGGTAAATCGTTTTCTATGTGCTTGTTGAAAAAAAAAATTTTTTTTTCATTTTTCAGGCCCATATTAAGGAAATTTAAACTTTATTTACATATTTTTATTGAAATTTAGAATTCCTTTAAATCTCAAAATTAGCATGTAGGTTTCATATAAATAATTATAAAAATTAATTAAAAATTACCAATTTTTTACTATTTTATGTGTTTCAAGAATACAAGTCTTGTATGTTAACATTTTATTCATTCATAAATATGTATTAATTGCCACATTAAAAACTAGATGACAGATCACTGAATATTTTCTATAAACCCCATTTTCGAAGTTGCAAGCTTCAAAGCTTATGATGGAAACACGTTTTTACATTCATTGTATACGTTATCAATAATTTAAGATGCTATCAACTCATTAACCTAGTAGACCCAATATTCAGTCGTATATGGAACTACGAATTCTTTCAAGGCTGGAGCATATTAACAATCTATCTAGTATATCACCAACCTAGTTTGTTTTCTCTCAAATAGAGCACATGAGGGCAGAGCCTGACTAAGGCAGAGTCTAACAGGGTAGTTGCCACGATACACCACATCAGAGGGGACCCCAAACCAAAAAAGAAAGTTTATTTTATATTGCCAAATGAATAGAATCATTTTCCGAATCGAAGAGAAGGTTTGTTGTTGTGAAGCAAAGAGAACCCCCAAATGAATTTTTGCCCTGGCCGCCAACTGGGCTAAGTCAGGCACTGTATTTGGGCCCTCAACAGACATAATTGTGTTCTGTTCACCACTGGCACTATAGTAAGATTCATAAAACTCTGTACAGTAAGGCTAATTCTATTGACCATAGATAGTCTTATTTATAGTATGTCTCGTTATACTATAAATAAGACTATCTATGGTCAATAGAATTAGCCTTACTGTCAGATGTCTGTATTGTTAACTGAGAGAGTCAGAGCTTCATAGGGCAGGGGCATACGTGGCAGTTGCCCTGGGAACCACATCAGAGGATCTACAAATCGAAAAAAAAGTTTATTTTAGGTTTTCAATCAAATAGAATCGTCTTCCAAATCAAATAGGAAGTTTGCTGTCGTTAAGCAGAGGGGACCCTCAAAAACGTTTTCGCCCGGGAACCCGATTAAGCTTAGTCGGGCTCTGGAATAACATTGATAAGTCATTAATAAAATATCCACTCTATTCATTAAATGTTTGTTTTTTTAATCAGAAATTTGAAGAGTATGATAAGATGAATTTTAATGATGTGTGAAATTATTTTTTTAACTATACTATTTTTTAATATGTGTTACAAAGAACATTAAACTTTTCATAAATGCCATGCACTCATTATCTCTATAGTAGTAGGATGATAAATTATTGAACGTGTAAAAGATAATGAATAGCATGCAATTTACATTAAAGAGAATTAATATTGATATTTTAAAAAAGTTCTTTTTTTTCATGATTATAAATAAATAAATAAGTTAAAAAAAGGACAGGACGACAATATTTCATATTAACAATATGAAATAGATTGTAGAGTACATTTTTAGTCTTTGGGTAGGTTATTGTTTCTTTTTGTGACACAGGAGTTTAAAATAATCTTTTGCAAGTGATTATTTGCTTAATTTTATAACTTATGAGAAAGGATTAGTAAAAATGTCCAAAATGTATTACAACGGGATTTATAAGAATTATAGAGCTGTTAAATTGCTGAATGTTCATAACTTATTTAATAATTAATTAACAAACATGATGAGCCTTATATTTCTATCATTTTGATTAATTGGTTGCTCAGGTCTTGTTGAGTTTCAATATTGGACATCAAATTGGAAGACTAGTAGAAAATTTGATTAAATGATAATGTAAGGTTAAATATATTATCAGCTGATAAAACGCGGAGGCAAAAACTTGAAAATATTTGTTGCCTCTTTTTGTATTCGTGGAATATTTCTCAGTATCTAATAAAACTGTTCCTATATTTATAGCTGTTCATATATCAGTTACTTTGAATTTCAGGATATATCATCCAAGCAATAATCCGTTTTTCTTCCGACTTTCACTGAGCGAATTACTGATATTTCTTTTTAAGGATTCTCTCAAGATTGCTCAAATCAGAAGTATATGGTTTCTTGATAGTAGTTATAAAATAAATGTTTCCTGAATTTTATAAATTTAAAGGACAGATTCCTAAATATATTATTATTCAGGCAATCTTTTCCTGCTGTTTTTTACTTTTTATGCTTCAAGTCTAACGCTTTTTTTTTTATTAAATTTATTTGTTTGCCTAAATTTATTATTAACTTAATATCAAGTATTTATTTAACTAAATTTCTTTTTTACAATTTCTGCTTGTCCTGTACTTATTTTGTAGTTTTCTTCCACAATATTCGTGAACTCTTTTCCTAAACTATCAATTATTATCCAAATTTTATCCTTTCCTGCGTATACAATTTTATAAAGTTGTTATGTATAATAATAATAAAAACGGGGATTTGCATAAATTTGTTTTTAGTTTTTTTCCCTCTAAGTGAACCCATTGAAGAGTTTAAGCAATCATTTTGTTTAAACTCGTTTAATTATTTTCTAACTTTACAATCAAGTATGTTAAAATTAATTTTATTTCGTGTATATCTTATGAAATAATGTGTTTCTCAAAGAATAAACAATATATTTATTTTTCTCTATAAGCCAAAATTTTATTCATGCATTAAAATAAGTGTAGTTTAAGGATTCCATTTTGATGACTATATCTATCGACAACATTTAACGTTTAATACAATATTATGACCACCAATTGTTGTTGACACATAATTATTTCTAATCTAAAAAGAATCATTATTTTACAAATAAATATTTAAATAAGTAAATTTAAGAAATACTTTAAACTATTATGCATAATACATTATTACAAAAAAAAAATTTTCATAAATAAATCTATTACAGAATTTTAAGACTTCCCTAGGTTATTGCTTCATATTTTATAAAAAGAAGAAATATGAAACAATAATTTTCTAAACTTAATATTTAAATTAATATTTGGTAAAAATGTTTCGATTTATTTTGTGGAATTCAATATAGCACTTTTATACAATTGTGTAAAATAATAATTTACGAGTTTTTATCTTTTTACATATTATTTTTGTTAAGAATCTGCAATATAAGAAATAATTGGAAAAGTGGATTTCATTTTAATTATAGTTATTATTTATACAACTATCTAAAGCACTCAGTTTACATATATATATTTATTTTTAAATTAGAATGATTAAAAATAGTGGCTTTAAGAACATAAAAAATTTTTATGATCCTTTTATTACTTCCATAAAAAAAAAAGTTCTCTATTGAAACCTCAAAATATACCTTCAGAGAACACGAATTTCTGATGTCATAAAAAGTGCAGTTCAAGGATATCACACATTTCGATGAAGGATAGCTAACTCCTGTGACTTGATTGTTAAGTAAAAAAACAATGAAATAGTCGCTTCCTCAGATTTTTGGATTGATTTTTAAAACACTTAAAACATGTTTTTGCACCTGGAGAGGATGTTAAAAGTTCATTGAAGTAAATGTAAGTATAAAAAATAAACCTGTTTCATCTTATCTGAGGTCAACCAGGATTATAGTTTTGTAATTAAATTTATTTAATTCCATTGTGCCCAATTTTATTTCCTCTTCACTTCACTAATATCTTAATTTAAGAAATTATCAGATTATGCCAGAAGTTTTATTATTTCAACATGAGTTTAAATGAAAACTTTTCCTTCTCATGAATAAAGAATGGGAAAAAAAATAGTTAAAATAATAATTATTATTATGCTAAAACCTTTCTTTTGAAACCAGAGAATAGAGAATAAATATTAAGATATATCATAAAGAAATATAATATTCTATTATTTTGTAAAGATCATTTCCATGAATCATTTTGGGCGGAGGGAAAACAAGTGTCAGACATTAGTTACATATTCTGATAAATAATGAACTGATATACACTATCTGAAATTATTCATTATTTTTATATTACAATTGATAAAAAAGAAGGCGTTATTGTCATACAATTACAGTTTATTATTGAAATCTTGAATCTTTAGTAAATGTAAAAAATAAATTTACTTTAGTAAAAGTAAATTATTAAATAATGTATTAATATGTAAAAAATTAGTAACCAAAATATCCTTTCGAATATACATAAAACTTTAGATAATATGTGTCCCACTTACATTTAAACATTTCATATTTATTTAAAAATAAAATATATTTCTCATGATGTGATGAAACATTTTGGAGCTCTGCTGTCAATTTTGAAAGTTTTACTTTTGAGATTACAGTCCAAAACCACAAAACTTTGTCTCAAATTGCCTTTTTAGACATAACTCAGAGCATTTTATAATTTACTTTTTTATATTTGGAATTATTTATTAGGTATTTAAAGTCTATTAGAAATAAGCAAATAATAATAATATTCTAAAACTTAATAAATTTAACTAATTATATAATTGGTTAAAATTCTTATGGTAATGGTATTAATGAATAGTTAGAAAAACAAAGGAACCGGATCTTGTAACATCATTTTTTTCTCGCGTCTTTATTTACGACACAGCATTCAGTTATTGTGATAAGATTTCAAAGCAAATTATTCGAAAAAAAATCTATTTTAAGTTGACTATTTAAACTATAGATATTCATTAAATCCTTACTCCAAAATAAAGAAATTAAAAAATATTGTGAACAAAAAGATTTGATATTCATTAATTTCTTAATCCAAGCTTAAATTACAGAACAAATATCCACTGCCTTAATATCATGTATTAACCATAAATAGCATAAGGAACAAGATTGATGGAGAAATTGACATTTTGACATTGACTTACAAATGTAAGCGATCGAATGATTTTTTTCTACCTCTTACTATATTTTCCGACCAATATTTTCTAAGAAATCAATTTAAAGATGACGCATGCGATGCAAAAAAATTCCTAACGAGAAAGATTTTCATTTCAAGGTCATTTGATCAGACACGAATGTTATCATATGAATGAAAATGAATTAGAAAATAACTATGCAGTCAAATATTTATAGAAAATAGTTCTCTAATAAAATTTCAATTAAATATTCTTAAAGAAATGGAAGAATATTTGAGTTCATTTCTCAGAACAAGAAAAAATTTAATAAATATTCATTGCATTTTCGTTTACTTCCTCATTTAAAAACATCATTCTTGTTAAAAACACACTAGTTTAAAAAAATGTATCTTTTTAAAAAATGCGGAAAAAAATTTATAAAAAAAAAAGAGGTCCTTATATTTATAAAAAATCAAATGTAATAGTTAAAAAACTAATATTTGATATTTTTTATTGTTAACTTAAAATTAATTCAAATAAACTTGAGTCAAATTTCAACTAAGTCATAATAATTTTTAATATTCATACTATTTAAATAAAGACGAAAATTTAATCACAAATTGAATTAATTTCTGAAATAGATGTCAAGATAAATCTTATCTTTCAAATTTTAAAATGTGTTTTTTTTTCCGTCATTGCTTACTAAGTAAATAGCACCAATGATTCAGAAATGTCAATGGAAGATTTTTAATTGGTTGATTACTATTTTTAATTCAAAAGTCCTGATAATGAAATTGAAATGAACAAATCTAAATTCACAAATCTTCCATAATATCCATGAACAACTCAAATTTCAATAGCAGTCATTTTATAAGAAAACCAGTGATTTCATTTCAGTTTATAACGATAAAGAATCAAATATTTTATAAAAAAAACTTCGTAATTCATGCGATATTTTTAACAAAATTTTACAATACATTAAATAAAATGGTTATTTTAATTAAAACCGATCGATTTAATGTATTGTAAAAAAGTAAAAAAGTATTATTCTTCTTCTATTCACCAATTTATTCACGATGAACAATATAAGAATATTACACCAAAATATCAGAAAATGTCTAATAAATTCTGCAAGATTTTTTGAACTAAACCAAATTGAAATTTAACTACTAAGAGGGAAATTAAGGCAATCACGTCTTGTAAATCAATTTCCTTTCCTTCTTTAACTCAGTTGTAAAACATCAAGGGAGAAAATTTCAGCAGAAATGGAATCTAATTTTGAATTCCGATGGAATAAAATGAATTCTTCATCGTAATCGATTCTGCAAACAAATCGTTTTAGAACATCTGCCTATGCATCCACTTCAGCCTTCTCTTTGCCAAATGTTCTTTTTAATCTAGTTTCCACTTTTGGAATTCTGACAAGAATCCGAAGTTTGATACAAGATATTCGCTGGACGAGTTATTAGTTACCATGGAAACATAAGGGTGTATGTTAAATGGGGAAGGAGAAGTTGCACGCGGAGAGCAACGTAAATTGAAATTTTAATTCTTGTGTAAGTTTGAAATCAGAGTACTCGTAACTATATTAAACATTCCCAATTCTATCAAAATTTCCAAAAGAGAAGCAAAATTGACCAGCGAATTTCCCTAATAATATGAAAAAAGTATGAAACGTATTCCCTTAAAAAATTGCCATTATGTATTGCTGTATTAGTACTTATTTAAAATATCTCATTACGAATTTTTTTTATAAATTAAATAAAATATACAGAGCGGAGAATGTTTTAAGTATAAAAAAATATTATATGATTTTCGTAAAAATGGTGAACGTTAATTCATAAAATAAACATCCAAGTCTTTTAAGTTTCAGAATAAGATAATACAAAATGTAAATAAGGGAAGTAATTGAAGTAAGAAATAATGTTATGGAGAGATACATACGAGGGTCACTCTGAAATTTTTGAGATACAACTAGGTTTTTAAAGTTATACTTAAAAAATTTTAGATGTGTTCAAAGTAGTCTCCTCCAACATCAATGCACTTTTGTAGACGAATTTTCCTCAGATTTAATGCCTCAAGCCATTCATTTCTTGGAATAGATGAAAAAATGCATTTATAGCCATATCAATCTCTTCTTCTGAATGAAAATGACGTCCACGAAAGTTTTTTTTTTAGATTAAAGAATAACCAAAAGTCGCACATAGCTAGATCAGGTGAATACGGGGGATGTTCGATCATTTTAATTTGTTTTTGTTTAAGAAACCCAACAGTTAATCCGGCTGTATGTAAAGATTTATTGTCATTGTGAAGCATTAGTCCCTTAACATTCAGTTTTTGTAGTTCTAGAAGACCTTTAGTGGTATACCAGTTTGCTGTAACTGTCTTCTGTCCTTCCAACTTGATGGCTTTAATCAATCCCGTATTTCTGAAGAAAAAGGCATACATCACTTTTTTCAGTGCGCGTTGTTTTTTCACCATATAATCGGCGTGGGAACATCTTCAAAGACCCATATTTTGCTTTCTTGACGTGTTGGACCGTCAAAAAACGGTATGTACGTTTCATCACCTGTTACAATTTTAGAAATGATGCGGTGGCCACCATCATTTAGCAATTTAAAAGTTTCTTTACTGGTTCTGACACGCTCTTCTTTTTGGTTCTCAGTTAGATTTTGGGGAATCCAACGGCAAACTACTTTTTTCATATGTAATTCTTCATGAATGATTTTGTATATAGCTGCTGATCCAATGTTAAGTTCCTTCCGTATCATTTGATAGGTACAGCGATTATCATCCATTAACATTTTTCGTATGGCAGACAACACATTATCCGGGATTACTGCCGACGGCGGCCTTCCGATGTGTTCTTCATCCTGAAGAAAATTGCGACCTCTTCTAAATTCTCTAAACCATCTGAATACAGTAGCACGAGCTGGAGATTCATCACCAAATGCTAATTGCAACCTTTGAACACATTCTTCTTGATTTAATCTTGCTTTAAAATCGTAGAAAATCATAGCGCGAAAATGTTCTCGCGTCAACTCTATTTTCTCTTCGCCGAGCTGGTAGTCGAATGGTTAGCGCTCTCGCCTTCGGTTCAACAGTTCGTGGATTCAAATCCCACCTTGGGCATGGATGTTTGTAGTGGTTCGGAATCCACTTTAAGCCGTAGGTCCCGGTCTAATTAGCCCTCGTGTGCAAAAGATGACCGTTGAGCGACAAACAAGCAAACATTTTATCTTCTGTTTAAAATTTATTCCACGCTAAACAAGTTGAAGTAAGTCAGCAAAAAATCCTCTTCTGTGTTAAAATACTTTTTATTTTAAAATTAAACCGTTATTTTTATTTTGTAAATTCTCGTCTGCGCGTATCTCAAAAATTTCAGAGTTACCCTCGTATTAAATTTCTTACACAACGGTTTTCCAAAATAAGTCACATTTGAATTCAAAATTTTTTACAATGATCTTGACATCGCCTTAAACCATAAGAAAGAATAAAGAAAAATTCCAAAATACATTGCTTTCAAGAGGAAAATTCTTTATAATTTAAATCTGAAAAAAAAAATCTGCAAATAACTTTAATTACTGTTGTAAGTTCTCGAGGTTTATAAATATCTAGTGATAAATATTGGTTTGCACTGATTTAAACAAAATGTATCGATAACCACCTCTTATGGAAGCCTTAAAAAATATAAGAGAAATTGTATTAATCTTACCATATTTCATAATCACTTCGAATTGTAATAGTTTCATAGCGCAATTCTTAATGTTTCCTAAAAATATAAATATCGTTCATTTGTCTCTTTATTGTTATATCTGCAAAATCTAATTGGGCTAGATCTACAACTTAGATTCTGAAGAACGACAAATATACATGTACAAGATGGGAATCAAGTGCACATGTTGTTAAATCAAGGGTTATAGCCATGACTATTAAACCTAAAGCTCGGAATTTAACTTTTCGTCTAGTATTGATATCAAGTTTCGACTCTCACTTTAACCAAACGATTGTCTAAATTCATAATGATTTAAATCTGATATTATAATTTTAATAACCATTGATTAAATTACTAAAGCACTTTCAAATAATAAATGTCAGAAAAATTACTGTTTAAATCATTTCCATAAAAAAATGTTGGCTCTATTTCACAATTGGCACTATTTATAATAATATCTAAGCTGTAGACCAGATCAGATGCAGCCAAGAACATAAACTTATATGAAGTGAAATAGTAAGATGAAAAACTTACGCAAATGATAACAGTATTCATGATTAAAGTAAGAAAATCCATAAATATTTTTCGAAGGAAAAAGGAAGAAAGGGCTTTAGAGTAGAATCGGGTACCACTTGATTTAGCAGATACATTTTGGCGATAAATATTTATTTTTAACAATCCCGGTAACTCTATTTTTTGTTAGCTTTTGTGTAGTAGCCATCTTGTTAATCACATCTAAACACTTAACTTAGCGTCAATAAAAATCGCCAAAGAATCAAGAGGTACCCGATTATAAACTTCTACTGGAAGAAAGAATTTAAAAAATGTTATTAAACTAAAAAATAAATAAATAAATAAAATAAAATAAAAAATAAAAGACATTTTTTTCTTTGCACATGATGGACAGTTGCACAGTTTGCACAGTTGACTCGATGAAAAATTTGATAAAATTGCTGGAAACAATATGATTACCAAAAATTTTATAAGCGTTAGCACAGTGTAATTCAAGTAAAAAAGAAAGCCACTAAATTTAAATGAAAATTAAGCTTTGCTGAAAAAATTATTATTTATATAAGTGTTCATAAATTAATAGGATTCCATCAAATTTAGAACGGAAAAAAACCATAAAAATTTATAAATTCCAATACATGAAATAACAAATATTTCTAACAATGAATAAATAAAACTCAAATATAAAATATTTTATTGGTAGTAATTTTAAACGTACTTAACGCATTTTAATGTTAACTGAAACACAACAGCAATGAGACTTAAAATATTTTTTCAACCATATTTGTAACTGTGACAAAATTTAAAAAAAAATAACCTATAGAGACACATTTCTTTTTAACACACGGAATTGTTTCTTTTAACGATTCAACATTAGTCTTTGCAAAGTTTCGATTTTAATTATTTTATCATGATCAAATTTATGATGTACAGTAGTCAAGCTTTGCAAAAAGTAATAGTCAAAAAGCAAATTATGTAGAAAATTTTCTTTTTTTAAACTAAATGTTTCCATTTGAATTAAATTTTAACCGTAACCGGACAATGAATAATTTTTCATACCTCTCATATACTCAAAATTACATTTTTACTGCCTTAATTAACTTTGTAAAAAACATGAAACGTTTGTAAAATTTTAAAACTGATTTGATAAAAAAAAAATTAGCTATTTATTGAAGCTACCAATAATAGTAATTCAATCTGATTTATATATTTTTACTATTTTATTGCTAAGAACGAAATTAAACAAAATACTAGGACATGAATAAATTTTAAGTTCACAAAAATTTGAAATATTTTGAATAATATTTTTTTTACCAAAGAACACACACAATAAACATAATAAAAAATATTCTACTACAAAATAAACATTAAATCAGTTTGCAAAATACGTAAAATATTGGGTACTTTAAAATTTTGTTACAAAAAAAAAAAAAAAAAAAAAAAATTAACTTTGGCCACCTACTTATGAAATTAGTCATATTTTTCCTCATTAGGTCATTATCATTTTTTTCAATGTTAACAGTTAAGTATGGTTATAGACCAATTATAAAACGCCTGCTGTTATTTAATCATTCATTTTGCTTCTAACAATAGCAGATTAATGGTACATTATTAATTTGATAATTTTAAAACTTCCGTTTCTTCTTCTTATTATTTTTTATTACTATATTTTATTAAGTTATATGCAGAGCGTAGGATAAAAATATAATTAAGATACAACTATAGAGAAATCAAACTGCGTGTGCTGCTTTTCCATATCGTTTGCCATTAAAATAAAAATTAAGAGTATAACTTTTGAGACATCACACAATTTTGTAATAGTTGTTCTTTTATCTCACTTGATAGACAGAAATATCTAGATAAGTTCATAAACCTGTGTGGATCTTGATGAAGTGTGCGAAATTCAAGACCCTGTCTTAAGATGTTGAATCTGACTTTGCCTCCAGTCTGCCAAGCATTTAAATTAACAAATGAATGGGTCTTTGTAATTTAAAAAGGGGGGGGGGCTTTTAAGCAGAAAAATCCCAAAATTGGCTTACTACCCCTGAGTTATTATTTCACTTGGAGGACATTGCGACCATAATATAGTTTACGTGCCCCAGTCACCATTATCGAATACAACGAATCTCTCTCTCTCACACACTTTTTTTAAAATAGGACAATAAAGAAAGTAGAATTTATCGGGAAGAGAAAAGTATGTAAAAGTAATAAATGTTTTGCTTCTATTAAAGGAGAATTTATAAGTAATGATAAAATTAAACATTTCAGCGCTGTATGCTAAGATTGACAAGCGCTCCATTTGCACTTCCCAAGTTACTTTCATGAAAGCTTGCCTCTACTGATAAATTTCTTGCAAAGGAATGTGATCCAGCATATCATTTCTAATAGCATTTTGAAACACATCAAGAAAAATTAGCCTGCTGATATTTTGAGGTCGAATTTATACCGTCTTCTAAAATGGAAATTAGTTGAAGTTTGAAATTTGGCGTTGGTTATGAGTAATATTCATTACGCTCTGGTGTAGAGGAAAAATAGCCCTTCAATTTGAAAATACTCTATGAGAAAAAATAAATAAATAAAATCTCTAATATATATATATATAATAGGAGCTTAAAAGACTCCATATAGATTCAGCCATAGATTGTTGTAATAAAACTCCAGCCTTATTTAAAGCAATTCACTTCTATAATTTTGATGTGCTAAATTTTAATTTAAATGTATGGCTTGAAAATCAGTATCTTCCTTACAATGTGTATAGTAAAATTATAAAGTAACAGGTGGTTTGTGTAATTCCTAGTTCGCAAAACTAAGATACCGGAAATACAATACAATTAATTTAAATATATTTTTATTTTAACTTTAATTTTCAAAAAGCAAAATGTTCACATGATTATTTTGTTAATATATTTTAATTTCACATAAAGCTCTGTGTGAACGAGTTTCTATTTCATCATTTATGAAATAAAAATTTTATATTGCTTTTTTTTTTTTTTTTTTTTTTTTTTTTTTTTTTTTCTATATCTATAATGCAAAGGTTTCTGAAATCCTTTTCTCATAAAATAAAATGTGGTTACGAGAAACCTGATATTTTTATGAATGGGGGGGTATAGAAAACTAAAATTATTTTATCATTTTTCGTATTTAGCTTCCCGAAAACTCATGATTTTATACATAAACTGGCATTCTAAATCTTACTTCCCAAAAAGATTTGAGAGGTCAAACACAAAGAAAAAATATACATTTACCCATGATGGCAACGTTGTCAATTTAAACTGCTTATCAGACAGCTTAACCGCAATAAAATGTCCGACAAAGAAGTTTTACAACTACTTTTTCTTTTCTTATGAACAAACATAAAACGAATAAATAGTGATGAAAGTGAAAAGAAGAAAAAAGAGGATTGCTCAATGTATATTCTAGCTACAAAGCATCCTTTTATGTCTTAATCCAATATAAACTGATGACTGAAGAAAAATAGCTATTCCATTTTGCAAGCTATACTCTGAACCAATTCTTTTTTCTGATACCGTAAGTGGCCCAACATGCGATTTGCTTATCATTGATTGATAAGAACAGCCAAATAAAATATGAATAAATAGCTATTGTCAATTCATCCTTTCATAAATTATTATGTAACTATTCCCAGGAAATCAGCTTAAATATTGCCTTTTTTAAGAGTATTAGTTCAAGGATCAAATAAATATATGTGTAATAGTTATGTATAATCATATACATATACTTCTTTTCTAAACACAAATAAAAATATAATCTACGCAATTTTAATTTATATATTGTTATTTTTATTTAAAAAATAGCTTGTTCATTTAAAATAACAATTTGTTCTGCGATAAAATCTATGAGAATTAATTGTTTTCAATTCTTATTAATGTTATGAGTAGGAGTCCTATAATGGATTTGGAGCTGAATACAAATCCTATATTTCTTTTTTTTTAATTTTCAGAATTCTTTATGCAAGAAAAATAAGAACAAAAATCAATACATTAAGGATTTAATATTAAAAAACTTAATAATAGAAATATATAGTACTTGAAATTTTTGTCAAATGAAAATATCATTGAAAGGAAGTCGTTTCTGAAATAACAGTATAATATAGGTATAAAATATATCGATATAAAATATATATAAATATAAAATAATTGTTGTGTATATATAAATATAAAATAATTTTTGCGTCAATATATTTCGTTTCCATCATTTAAAATCATTGTAAAACACACAGATAGAACCACAATGTGTTTCACTATCACCTGTTTCATTTGTAAATATTCCCTAAAATATAGAATAAAATAGCGCTTTGTGGCGATAAAAAGAATCATTTCAGTTATTTTAAAAGAAAACTTTATCTGAATTCATATTAATCAAAGCATTCGTTTTAAAATTTTATAGTAGTTTATAAGATAGTTTTAACAGTTTTAAAAATGAAATTTCAGTCATGATTGAAATTAAGAAGAAAATTCGCTTGCATCATTACATTTTTTCCATAATTGATTATTGTTATACTTTTCTGGCCATTTATTTCTGTACACCAAAATCATTCCATAAGAATAATCAATTACAAAATAATTTTAGCCCACGATCAATAAATGAATTTGCCCTCATTTCTTCTCACCGCATTACTGAAGGAGCATTGAATTCTATGGTTCATTTATTTAAATTCAAAAACTTATGGATTCTAATGCATTATCAGATATTATTAACAAAATAATTTGTTAATTACCTATTTGGATATTTTAATATTCATGAACTTCTCCAGGAAATAATCCCATATTGCTTATCAAGAATATTAAAAATAATTTATAAATTTAATGTTATTATATTCATATAGCAAATTTTTTATTTTATTTTCTATTGATTTTTATCATAGAACAATGAATAATATCAAATTTACTACTTATGATGAATCAACTATTTTATATAAATAGTTGATTCATCATGAATAATAAATTTGAATGCATAAAAAATAAAAATAATATTTAAAAAATTTCTCCTTTAAATTTCATAAATGTAATTTTATTTTAGAAAACATTACGAAAAATAAAACATAAATTTTAAAATTTATTATTATTATTATTTTTTTAAAAGAATTTGTTAAATTAATTGAAATAAATGTTTCAAGAAATCTTTGAATTCTTGAAAATCATATCGGTTTGAAAATGGGACTATATACCTAACAAATTATTGCATATTTCTATAAATATATATTGATCCTCTTTCTAACGCTTTGAAAAATTTATTTTCTTTGAAATATTATTCATTTAAGAGATATTTATTTACATATAGCATTTTGTTCTTCCTGCTAGAATCTTATTCAGCATTTAAACTGAAGTTACCGTTAAAATTGTACTCTTTAAATGAATCAAAAAGTAGGAAAAAATTCAATTAAATTTACCATTCATACTTAATGAAACACAATGAGTACTTTAAAGAATCAAAGATGGAGCCACAAGTTAAGCTATCGAAAACAAAATTTTTTCATTCTATTGAAGTGATGTACGATTCAAGACTTTTTATAATATATTTTACGAAAATATTCATATTTTCATTTAATTCAATAATCATATTTATAATTAATTATAGAATATTAATTACTTTTACTTAATTTTTAAATTTAATAGTTTACTAGTTTAACAAGCGTCGGTGGTATAACGGTTAGCATAGCTGCCTTCCAAGCAGTTGACCCGGGTTCGACTCCCGGCCGACGCAGATAAAATTTTCATATTAAGTTCTATTTTACAAATTAGTTATATACTATTTAATTTATAATGAAAATAGGGAAAATTTTTCCCCATTTTTTTTCATTATAAATCATAGGGAAAATAAAATCTTAAGTATAAAATAATACATAATTCAAATTATTATATACTCTTCTTTTCTGAATTTTTTATTTGATTATATTATGTATGTACATTTATATTTTCATTAGCGTATTATAAAAGCACTATAGTTAAAATGTTTTATTTAGATCATTCCGAAAATATCATACTAAAAGAGCATTAAATGGTCATCTAAAGAATTACACGAAATGTATATTTTTTATATATAACAAATTTTATAAAATAAACTTCTGAGAAGTATATACCGTTTAATTCAGAAACTGCTTCCAATTTTACATAAATTATGGAAATGTGTGTGAATTATCTTTGAAAGAGAAACGAAATATAAAGCTGTTAGTGCTAAAATTTTGATTTCAGTATTCATTATTCAACTTTGCTGCTTGTATTCAGGTCACTTAAATCGTACTTGTAGCATTGTTAGTGAAATCGTTCCTTTTATGCAATTATTTTTTATTACTTTTGATGCATTGTGGCATTAAGCCACCACTTTTATGATATCGAAATCAGAATTCGTGCAAGTTTTGTTTTGGTTTAAATCCAATTGAGAACAGCAGTACTCGAACGAGATCTTTTATTTATATTTTCACAGGCTATATACATGACTTTTAACATAAGTTGTTTCAATTTTTACTCGTAGCAATTATTCTCATTCTCAGTAGTATTTAAATGCGTAAAGTTAGCATCAGCTCAAAAAGGAAGCACACATATTTTTCCCATTCCCACAAGGGAGCACCGAGTACGAAAAAAAAAAAATAATAAATAAATAAAAATAAATAAATAAACAAAAACTACAGTTGCCATTCGCAACTTACAAATATAAAGAAGATGAAATTCAGATGTAATTCTCAACATCCTCCCACCTAAGTTAACATATTTTACTCTGTAAACGTTAACTTACCTTTAAGATAAACATAGTATACACACAAATTTAAAAGATATATAACAATTTAACATAACAATTACTGAAATAGAAAGAATAAAGACAAATGTAAATACTTCAAATAAACTAATTACAGTTCAAATAACTAAACAACAGTAAAGTCTCTTTCTACAAATCAAGTTTTTGTGGCATTTTAATGATTCGACCTGCTCTTGTTTTATGAGGATCTTGTAATTTTGTCGACAAAACATTATCATTAGCAAGTTCCCTGTCAGTTATTTTATCTCCTATTGCTTTAACTGGTAACTGTTTTGCAGCAACAGGGTCGGTAGAAGATATCTCTAACGGGTAGAGACGTTGAATTGGCCTTAGTAACTCTCCATGTGATGTTTGGAATTTCACAAGTCTTGTCATACCGTCTTTTCCTTGGATTACTTCGATGACTTTTCCTAAGGGCCAATTGATGCGTTTAGTGTTGTCACTTCCGATAAGAACGATGTCACCGATGGCTATATTCGACAGTCTTTTGTGCTCTGATCTTTGGATAAGAGCTCCCAAGTATTCAGAGCGAAATCGTCTTCTCAAGTCTCTCTAAATGTTGTGCCTATATTTGATTCTTTTATTAAGGCTCTTGTGATCGATTGCGTCACAATCAGGTGTACCAGATGACCTGATGTCTTGGAGAAATAAAGAAGGACTCAGAGGGAGAAGCTCAGCGTCATTTTCCGGCATATATGTTAATGGTCGAGAGTTGATAATAGACTCACAATCGCAGAGCACTGTTACCATTCCTTTATAAGTCAATGAAGCTCGACCTAAGACTCGCTTCAGCAAATTCTTAAGGATACCTATCAGTCTCTCCCACCAACCTCCCCACCATGAGGCAGTTGGTGGGTTGAATCTCCATTTGAATGGATGGAGAGCAGTTTTACTAGTGATATCATCCCAATTTAAAGTTTTGAACAAGTTTGAAGCACCTACAAAGTTCGTGTCATTGTCGCAGTAGATAACTTCACATCTCCCTCTACGAGATATGAACCTTCGAAGAGCCATTAAAAATGCCTCTGTGGAAACAGCTGTCACTAACTCGAAGTGCACCGCGCGGTAAACAGCGCACGTAAATATGCAAACCCAGGATTTCTGGTTCCCTCTTAGAATCAAAGGGCCAGTCAGATCAATCCCACAAATTTCGAATACAGCAGCATCGCGTACACGGTTTTCGGGAAGAGGCGCTGTGAATGTATCAAGCTTTTTTGCCGAATGTCTCTTACAAACTGGGCACTTAGATAATATTGATCTTACAGTTTTCCTGCCATTTAATATCCAAAATTTCTCACGTAGGATGTTAAGTAGCATCTGTGTTCCAAGGTGAGCGTTTTTAACGTGGTAAAACAAAATTAATCTTCTTAAAACTTCATGCTGAGATGGAAGTATTGCAGGCATTTTGAACTCTTCTCTATCCTCTCGAAATGTAAGTTTAGTCTTTAACCTGATAATATCACGTTCATCCTTAAAAGCTCCTAAAGTTTTCAATTTTTCATCATTTTCACTTATGAAACATTCTTTTTGAATCATTTTTACTATTCTTCTCTCAGCTTCTAAAATCTCCTCAGAATCTAGTTCGCCATTCTTCCTGGTATCTTTCTTAGAACGAGAATTATTATAGAATCTAAGAATCCATGCGACAAGATTGAGAATTTTACAGTATTTGGAGAAATACTTATAATACCAATCACTCTCTGCTATGGTGCTTGTTAAAATTTCACTTTTACCTACTGATGACATGACAGCTCGCTTTCTTTCTTTCGTAATCTCATTTTCATTAAAATCTGCAGTACCAGTGGGCCATTCTTCCTTGGGTGAGTACAGCCATTGAGGTCCTTCCCACGAATAGGAATTCATTAAATATTGTGCTGAACATCCTCTACTAGGCAAATCAGCAGGATTAATGGTCCCCGGTACATGTTTCCATGCCTTTCTGTCTGTCAAATCTCTAATTTCCTTCACCCTATTGTGGACGAAGATCCCCCATGCTTCTCCTCTCGTGATCCACGCTAGGACTGTAGAGGAATCTGTCCAGAAAAACACTTCTTCACATTTAATTTCGTCCAGAATGGTTGAAGAAAGTCGAGAGGTAATTGTAGCAGCAATCAATTCAAGCCTGGCGATAGTGATTTCTCCTTTACTACTTGGGGCAACTCTGCTCCTGGCTTGCAGAAACTGAACCTTAACCATGTCCAATGTTTCAGTTCTTATATAGGCAACAACAGCGTAAGCATGTTTGCTGGCTTCACAGAAAAAATGAACAGAAATACCTTTAATGGTATTTACAGCTCCAAAAAACCTTGGAATCTTTATGTTTTCTAAATAGAAAATATCTCTGACCCACTTCAAAAATTTTGCTTTAGTATTTGGATCTACTTCTTCATCCCAACTGATCTTCGTTTCCCAAGTCTTCTGAAGTAACAATTTCGGAAGCAGTGTAACAGGACACGTTATACCCATGGGGTCAAATAACCTGTGTGCAGCGGATAGAATTGTTCTCTTCATCACTCTCTCAAGGCAAAACTCCCTAAATCTGTTTATGTTTACGGAAAGAGTGTCTGAGGTCTTATTCCAAAGCATTCCTAACACATTTGAAGTATTGGAAGCTACACCGTCAGGGTCCGTGCACTCCCACCCACGAAGTTCGAATTTTTTTTCGGCCATAACTTCTGTTGATATTTTTATAAAAAGCTTTAACTCTGTCTCACTGTTCACACTGGTTACGCAATTGTCCACGTAAAAACTGTTTGAAAGCTTTTGAATAACACTTTGGGAATAAGAACTATCGGTTTGGCTTTTCTCCAAAACTACTTTTAAATGATGTTGGATAGTAGAGGCTAGAAGGAATGGGCTTGATGAAACTCCGAAGACGACTCGACAGTGTCTATACACTTTTAATTTATCATCATTTGTCACCCATAGAAATCGTAGATAATTCCTATCAGAAAGTAGGAGGCTTATTTGGAGGAAGGCTTTGCGGATGTCAGCAATGACACCAATTTTTTGAGCACGAAAACGCATTATAATATTTGGAATCAACTCTATGAGATTTTTCCCTTTCTTTAAACAATCATTGAGGCTCGGAAATCCTTTCACTCTTGCGGAGGCATCGAATACAGGTCTTATTTTCGTTGTGCCTGTCTGTTTTATGACAGGTCAATGTGGAAGGTAATGTGCTGGTCTCTCACATTCATCTAGAACTTCCTCTATTATTTCCTCTTTTAACCACTCCTCGAAAACATCACCGTATTCTTTAACTAACGACTGAGATTCGAGACGTTTTATAGTTACCTTTAGTCTCTTTAGGGCTAAGGCGTAGTTATCGGGAAGTAAAAGATGATCTTCTACCCATGGCAGGTGCACTACATAGCGATTATCCTCAACAGAAACAGTATCTGAAAAATGCTGCCTGGCTGCCTCTTGTAACTGAACTTTAGACTTTTTTACTGAAGGATCTGTAATACCGAGTGTATCTAAAGTCCATAAATTGGCGATCGATTCAACTCGAGTTAACATCGAAGTAACTACTAATGCTGAACTTTCTTTAGATGACGTTTGTGATATTCGTCCCATGACTGTCCAGCCTAACTTAGTCTCGACAGCTGTGAGGCCACACGGCAAAATCTTGTGCCCACCCGTCATGAGTTTTCCTGCTACATCAGCTCCAATTAGAATCTTGATAGGAGCTTTAGAATCATCAATCACTCTAATACCTGAACGAGCGAGTTCGTTGGAACAAAGCTCTTGAATAACAGGTGGTTTAGGTTCACAAATAATGGCTTGGCTCAGGGCTTTAAAATTACAGTTGAAACCTCCTTGAACACTGGTCAAATATAAATTTAAAAGATCATGCTTACATACCTGAGTCCGATAGATATTCGCAGCCTTCAACTTTGTACCTCATTTCCTTAGCTGTACTCTTCAACAGATAAGAACGCTGTGAAGCAGAGTCGATTATAGCTCTGGCCTGACGTGTTTTTCCATTTACTCTTATTGTTACGATCAACGTCTGTAACATAACATCTGGAGATCTCGAAACGTTGGCTAGGGCTTGATCCTTCTCTACAACTTCCTCGGATGGCATATTTTCATTTTCTTTAGGATGTGACTCTTGCGACCGCAGGCTTCTACACAACAATATATGATGTTTCTTATCGCACGCAACACCGCCAGCTTTCAAGTTACATTTTCCCACTTGATGGCCTGGTCTTAAACACAGGAAACAACAACCTGATTGCTGAACCAAAGACTCTTTATTTTACCGTCATTTTCCTTGCCTTCCGACAGTCACCAGAGTTATGGAAATTAGAACAAAATATGCATGATTTGTGTTCTCGTGAAGAGGTTAAAAGATCAGCTGCACTAGGTATTTCTGTACGATTCCCAAATCGAGCCTTATTCTTAACAATTCTCTTCTCATTATAGGACTTTGCGTCATATTTCTCATCATTTTTCGGTTTGGGATAGTCGAAGGTTTGTGAGGCCAGGATAATTCTCTCTTCAGCCTCTACCTCACCCTGCAAGAAGGCCAAAATCAAATCAAGATCATTCTTTTCAGTATTATTATTCCCCTCTTCTTCCAGTCCTCTGCGATCCGAAGATCTATAACGTTCCCAAGCTCGCAAAGTCTCTTCCGGAATAGCTGATTCCACGAGAGGAAATAGTATAGAAGCATATTTGTCGCTAGTGACTCCTAAAGCGCGTAATTTAGTTTCAAGTTGGTCAAATAATTTCCGTAAGGATTTCCTCGGCGTGTTTCGTTTTTGCAACACTATTGAAAGCAGATCCCTTACATACACTTGAATTAGTAATTCGTCCCTTCCAAAACGTGATTTTAATTGTTCTAGAGCCTTTTCGTAACTACAACCCCCAGAGGGAAAACTTCGTATTAGCTCTTCCGCTACACTACCCTTTTCCATTGCTTGGGATAAATACGCAAATTTATCATGAAGATCGAGATTACAGTCCTTATCAATTTTCTGAAACTGGCCCCAAAAACATAACCAATTTCTAATATCACCATTAAACGTAGGCAATTGTATTTTTGGATAGTGCAATAACGAATTTTGCATAGAAGTACTAGAACTTGAAACCGAATGTTCTTTATCCGAAAGCGAAAGTAATTCTAATTTCTGCTCTAACAAACGCCATCGATCTAAGTAAGCTTCCGAATCATCTATTTCCTTTTCATTAACACACTCTTTAAAAAGCATTTCTTTAAAACTTTCCTCAGAATTAATCATTAATATAGCCTTCTCCTTGGTTAACTTTAGTTTATTTAACTTAGTATCATTATCAATTTCTTTTTCCTTATTATCAAAATCGTTACATGCTTTTGAAAATAACCTTCGGTACTGCGTTCTCGCTTTCTTTAAAGGCTCCATATTAGTTCAAAATTAAACAAATAATTCAAAATAAGCTCAACTTACTCACAAAGCAGTCGAGTCCTGTCGCGGACGCCAGATGTGGCATTAAGCCACCACTTTTATGATATCGAAATTAGAATTCGTGCAAGTTTTGTTTTGGTTTAAATCCAATTGAGAACAGAAGTACTCGAACGAGATCTTTTATTTATATTTTCGCAGGCTATATACACGACTATTTACATAAGTTGTTTCAATTTTTACACAAAAACTACAGTTGTCATTCGCAACTTACAAATATAAAGAGGATGAAATTCAGATGTAATTCTCAACATGCATCACACCTGTTTCCATTGAAATATGTTTGAACTTTCAAACAATGTTAAGCAGAAAATAAGAATCTCCATTTTCATTTTATTAATTTCGTTTCGATGGAGCTGACTAACCCAAAATACAGAATAATAATCGCATTACTGAATAAAATTTAATATGCATAATATCTTAATCATCCTTAGATTTTAACTGTCAAAAACTGCTTTATCTTAAGGCAATTAATTTTATGTGTATAGGTGATATTTATTTTTAAAAAGTTATAATTATTGCTATAAATTTACAAGTAATTAATCTAAAAATATAATCATTAATTATCATATGAACACAATTTTATGTTTATAATGTTTTAAAAATAGTTGAATAAAAAACATTATGAGTAAATTAAGATATCCTCATTTTAATGCGAATATTTTAATTTGCACATAATTTTTTAAAAATGTTAATATTATTAACATCATTTATCTGGAAATATTTCGTAATATTTAAAATTATTAATGTCCTATATCTAGAAATATGACATTAAAATGTGAAAAAAATATTCACATTATTTTCTAGAAAAAAACTTTTTTCTAACATAGCAATAGAAATATCTTTGTTGTCAACTTCTAGTAACAACAAAAATAGTTTGGATTTTGTTGAAAAGATAACAAAATAATAATAAAAATAAAACAATTTTTCAATTTTTTAATATTTATTAATAATATTTATATTTCCTCTTTAAGGGAATGGAGGCAAAATTATCATGAACAGAAATGAACATATCAGTAATCACGGAGATTAGGAACAATACGAGTATACTGGAAAAAATTAATCCGAAATACGAGAATAAGCGTTCTAGAATTCAATTGTTAATAGTGCAGCAGGAAATCCAGGAGTTGGAATTGAAACGAAAAGTCAAATTCTTGAGCTAATTCAAGAAAGGCTAAATACTTGCAAACAATCTTTCCGGTTAACAGAAATGATTCAATTATTCTCAATCACTTTATTGCTACACTTTTGCTGTTCAAAAATATGAACATATCATAGTAAAAAAAAGGAATATTTTGAAGAATTGGTTTGTAAAATATTTTAATTTTGTACAATTGAGTGAGAGATCCGAAAACATATTTGCCTTTAAGAATTCAGGAATCGCTTAAGCTAACTTTAATAAAAATAAAAAACACTTGTAATAATCATATCAAGAATCTTTAAGCAAAAGTTGTTTCCATAAAATTACAGAAAATGATAAGCAATTTAGAATTATTACATACTAAGCTTTTTTAATAGTTTTCTTAATCGAATGCAAAAGTTGTTAATAGTGATTTTTAATGTCAATCGCTTTTTATCTGATACGTACTGCAACATTTATGTACAATGAATAAGATAGAATTAGTAAATTGTAGAAAAGTTTACTGTCAAATGATTGATGAACTGTTAAAAAATTCCATCTATATGTTCATTATATTCTTGAATTTTTTTATTAAAAATTAATTGTATATTAGGTAGTTTTATTGAAAAAGACAGCTGTTGTCATCCCTGAAATACATGATTCCCCCACCCCTCTGTTTTTCTGACTTTATTTTTTTCTCATAAATTAAAAACTTATAAAGATATGGAGACAAATATGATTATTTTGATTACTATTTTATTATGCTTTAAGCTAATTGTCGGCATATGTAAAAGGATGTATACTGTCTATATACCCCTTTAGATATATGCATCTTCCGTTTCACTCATGTATTAATTGCTTGAATATTATTCCATCACATCATACAATTTTGGCAAAACTTTTTACCATTTTCCAAATCTGAAAGAAAATTTTTTCACAAGTTAAGCTTTATTGCTCGTATATTTCACAAGATACGATTTTCATCTATATGGGAATTTGTTACTTATTTTAACGCAAGCTTCAAATTAGTTTTAGCATCTGCTAACACAAATGAATGTTGTTTTATGAACTAGCATTCTTTCCTGCACATAGCCCAAACACAAAAACGTATGTGAATTTAATTACAAGAACTAAGTAATTTTACACTTTTCCTCCTGACTTCAATTTTCCTTGAAGAATTGTCAGGAGGAAAACAGTATTCGTTGTATTGCAATCAAACTTGTTTTCGTATTTTCCAATTCTTTTATGTTGATATTAAAATTAAATTTCTTACCAGCAGATATTATTGTCTTTAGCTAATTTGATTATTTTATAGCTTTTACTTATATGGTTTTCTCATAAAATATACTATTAAACATTGTTTTCTTATATTTTTATTTTTGAAGAAACCTTGGTGGGTTATTTACAGTAATATATCACAAATATACTCAAAAATATATCACAGACACAGAAAATTTCAATATCAAGCAACAAGCTTTTCTTCAATTAGTCAATCAAAAAGTCCAAGCAAATTAAACTCTGATGTGATGTGATAACCATTCTGTTCATTATTAATCACGAGATCATTCGCAAAAATTATACTTGCTGAGCATTAAAATTACTAAAACAGAAAAAAAATGCAAATAACGGAGAGATATTTATATGAGAGAAGTATATTATACTATAAATATAATTTAAATTTTCAAGAAGTTTTGAGGTCCTGAGAAATCAGTATCTAAAACAGCCCCTTTAGTCAATGTAACACCATTTATATACCTGAATACTGGTTCAAACAGAAGCTGGATAATATATACAAGACAGACACGTATGCAACTTCAATATAAAACTTCCGTTCCACATTTTCTTGATTGGGAAATAGCAATGAGCCCAGTCATTCATCAATCATAGATCAGAATATAATAATTCAGAACATATAATTGAAAAACATAATAAATAGTTGCAAAACGAACTGAGTTTGCATTGATTATTTAACGTAAAAATACTAAGATCAACATTTTGTTTATTTATTTTTTGGAAGATTAAGCTTATTTTAGCTTTAGAAAACTATTAATAAGCATATTTTTTAAATTATAAATGAATACTAATTTGTGTGTATTAAAAACATAAGAATAAGGAATAAAAATCGGCATTACTATATTAGTTTATGAAAAAACCAATAAAGGATAAGTATAGGAAGACATACAAAATCGAAATAAAAAATGGTCATATTTTTTAATAAGGAAAAGATTTCTTGAAGTTAAGGAATTGACTTTGTCATAAATATACAGTACTGAGAAAATTACTCCTTTGGGACAATTCCATTCATATGAAAAATTAAAAATTAATAGCAGACTTAAAAAAGAATTAACTGCAAGAATCTTAAAAAAAAAGTAAAATAAATAAAAATAAAAAATGCCAAAAAATATTTGCAAGGAAACTTAAAAAATTTTTTTAACAATTCAGTTTAATGTATTTTAGATAGTATTTTCAAATTATTTTATTTCGTTCTAAACACAGCCCACATGTAAGCAAACACAACACACATACGTTTATATGTGTGTTATGTACATTATTGCAATTAATCTTGATACAAACTGTTATAAAAAATATTGATAATAAATTATATTTTTAAAAATATCTTTATAAATTACGGTATCCGAGGTAGTTATTTTATATAATTCAAATAAATATGTATCAAAATAAAATGTTTGAGATCTTTATTTTACGCATTTTTTAATGAAAAGGATGCTTAATAAAATAATCACATATTAGGAAGATGCTTGTTTTTTTCCAATATAAATACAAAATTAATGAATAAATTTTTGCAAATTTTCCATTGTCACGGCTTAATTATAATGAAATTTGATTCTTATTTGTATTTCTTTTAAATATTTTTAAATATAATATTGCTTTTATTTTAATTTATATATATATATATATATATTGTATTTGGAAGAAATTTTTTTTATAACATTGTAGGCGAATTTTAGGTAGTTAAGCCAATGTTTTATGTCTTGAGAATTATATCATTATATATCTAATATACTAAGTTTTCTATTTTATTGACTGATATATACATTTCTAAATGTAGATTTGACTAAAAATTATTCAAAAAAAAAAAAAAAAAAAAAAAATCATTATATTCCGAATTTCCCAAAATGGTATTACTTTCTCATATTTTTACACATTTCTTTCATTTCCAAACAAATAAAAAAGTTAATTCATTTGTTTAGAAATAAAGGAAAATTATAAAACACGTCACACAAAAGTAATACCATATTAGGAGATTTGTACACTGATTATACATGATCATTCATTTGAAAGATTTCCGATCAAGTGCATTACATTTTTAAATGTACATATATTTTAATATCTTAAGTGAGTGATGAAAGAAAGAATTATCATCCAGACACCAGATTAATCCCCTTTCTAGTTGAATCTCCCACTGGTATTACGAATAAAATCAATTTCCTTACAGCTTTAAATAATATTTTTGTTAATTTCTTTTACAAATCAGTTGTTCTTTCTTCTATTCTTTAAGAAATATATATCTTTCCAAAAAGAATTCAGTACAGTAAGACGTATTTGAATTGTCAATTGGCAAAAATCCCTTAAATTTTTGCCGCATCATAAATGAAAATTATTTTAATGCATATGGGAACATATATATGTAAATACATAATATATTACTACTAATCTCACTTTTAAAAGTGAAATTTATTTTCTAGTTTTCTTTTATACTAAAAAAAGATATCTACGTTGTTGGAGTTACCCTCTGAGATAAAACTGTTTATTTATCAAAACTATTTAAAATAAATCTGGTTCGCATAAGCAAAACTTATATATATATTTATATATGTATATATTTTTTAAGTACTATGACTTCTACTTGTAACATTTCTTTTGGTTATAGTCATGGAGGAATACGCACGTGAACCATGGTTTGTAATAAATTTTTCATATACTTTATCTGAGATTTATATTTTTAAAAGTCCCTTTTAAGCTTTTTTTTTTATAGAATCAACATTTTCCAACTGCAACCTTTTATAAAGTTTTGTGTTAATATAAAATTTTATTTCCCGTTGTTTTAAGATGTTGCATCATGCTACGGTATCGTGTGTTATTTAATTCCTAACAAATTAAATTTTTTAAACCACTTGAAATTAATGAATATTTTGAAAGAGTTAGAGTTCTAAGAGTGAAAATTATAGTTATATGTAATTAAAGAAAACTAAATACCATACTATTTGTTAAAATTGTAATTAATTCATTACAATGCTGTATAAAATAAGAGTGATTTTATTTCATTAATATTTCACTTAAGAGGTTTTTTGAATTCAGAACTGAGTTTGAATTAAATTATTACGGATTAGAGAAACAAAATTTATTATATTAAAGAATTATAATATTAACTATTTAATAAGTTGTATTATGCTCAATCAAAAAACTAAATATAATTGTTAAATAGTTAAAAAAAAATTTACTAATTTTTCTGATCATGCAAGTCCTAGTTTATTAACATTTTATTGCTCCTGTTGGGAATGTTGAAGCATTACATAAGCATCTTGAAAGGAGTAATTTATTATTTACCAATATTTGCAGCAATTGCCAGAAGCTTTAGCAGTGCTTATTAAAAATCAAGAAATATTAATTATGCTTCTAATCCAAATACCAAGTGATTCAAAATTCCTGTATTGTTCTTTTTTAGGGCTATGAATATGGTAAATAATGAATACAATGCTCAATGCTTATTAACATTAATATTGCATTTAAAAATAAGTTTTAATTACAATCTACAGTTCTGAACTCCATTTGAAGTTCCCAGTAATTTCATCATCCATCAATGAATGAACATTCCTATTGATAGAATGTTATTAGAGAGAAATCCAACTCTCTATTGTTATAAAGCTGGATTTAAAATGTATCAAAGCATCAGATGATTGCTCCAAAAATTTAAAATCAGACCTTAGAAAATTGTGTGGTATAAGTGGAATTGTAAATAAAATTTCAGAATTTGAAGGGAAAGAAGTATTAAAATCCCTTTTTCTGAATAAGTCCTAAAAGATGTATTCAATGTGTCAGGCTTGTTTCAAAATCTTACTCCAAAGAATGCTTGGCTTTAAAGATAATAAATGTTATGTTGTTAAGAAAGGGAAACAAAAAATTACAGTGCTGCTTGTAGCCAACTTGAATGGAATAGAAATACTGTTTTGCACAGGAAAATACTTAATAGCTAAATGTTAATAAAAATTTGAAAACTACCTACTGATTAGATTTATGTTTTTTATTGGAGAATTGTAAAGTTCTAAATGTATACAACTGCATTGCTCATGTTAGCCTCAAATCTTGAATCGATTTGTGTAGAGTTTCTTCTGCCTGAAGGAGTCCACATGGGGCTCACCTTTAGGTGAGTGCGGTTGTCCTAATCCCATGGTACCCAAGGTTTTATATTTTCTCTCTTTATTCTTTTCTCCTTGTAATACTTTCCTTGTCATTTCCATCTCTCAATGACAAGCGAGGGAACTCTCTATAAGTAACTGTAGCCACTGTGTTTGCTTCTTGTGAACAGTCAAGATCTCCACGTGTTGGCCATGCATGGCAATCCTTTGAATGGATAGTATACAGTGATCCCCATTGTATCAATCAGTTGAACAGTTGTGGCTTGTCTAGTAGTGATCAAGCGAAGGGGTCATATCCTTGGGCTTGGTGTTGAGGGAAGTGACTCCCAGCGTATGGGTGTCAACTAGCACAATGGAAAGCAATAAGGCTGGAAATTCCAGAGTGGATGGTTGTCAAACCTGAAGCCCTAGGAATATTCTATAGGTTCTAATTCTCGTATCATTGAAGCCAATTTATCTACTTGTTATATGTTGATAGGCACATAAGGTAATTTTCATGCAGTGTCATTTTCTGACAACTATTGGTAACATAGAAAATGTTAAAAAATTTTGATCGGGAGATCTTGTTTAACTTTACACAAAATAAATTTCAATAATCAGTCATTTAAAAATTGGATTCATATCCAGTGGAAACATTTCATAAACTTTAAATGAGTCTTATAGTGTCCTTTATAAACCCTGTTTCATAAATATTACTGAAGCAGAATTTTTAGAAGAACTACATAATCAAGAAATTTGTGCTGCACATGGTTGAAGCATTCCATGTGAAGGTAAACTTGTCCCCACCCAATATGTTGTCTTAACTTTTCAGTCACCTGTTACCAAAATCTATAAAATCAGGATATGTAAACTGCAAATTTTTTTATATTCTTAACTTTCTATACATTTTTAACTTTCTTAGGTGTTTAAATGTCAGATATGGTCATTCTCAAAAAGCATGTAGGAATACTGATCCTATATGCGAAAAATCTGCACAATCTGGTCGTGAAACTAATGCTTGTATTTCAGAAATTTTTTTTTTGTGTTGTAACTGTTCTGGTGTGCATGCTGGATTTTCCGAATCTTGCCTTATATGTATCTTTGAGAAAGAGATAATTGTAACCAAGATAAAACAAAATATTGGAAGTAGAATAAATAGTAAAAAACAGAACACAAAAAGTTGGCATTTCATAATCTACTTTATAAACAAATTCAAAAGTAAACAATGATTTAGTGAATTAGAGTAATTAACCAATATCTGCTCAACTTTGTCATCTAAATCCACTTTCCCAGCAACTTCCAATAGCATTAAGAAATCTACTTTAATTACTAATAAATCTAAGACTGAAGGTACGTACAAAATTTTAAAAAAATCAAAATCTTGAGTAAAAGTATTAAAAGAACAATTGATATATCCTCTTCTGAAACATATAAAAATGGATTCCTTCTTTACATCTCAAACCGTTTCAAAATATATAAAAAACAAGTAAAAAAAATCAAATAAATAAAACCTGTTCTAAGTGACAGTAATTTTGTAAAACTCATTGTTCTAAAAAAACATTGGAATTTTGTTAGAACCATGACTTTTAACATTTATCTGTCTCATCTTTCTGGCTTTCTTGAATTTGTTTTAATCCCTTTGTTCTTCTGAGTCATTCATCTCATCATTCTTAATTAGTTCTTAAACAGTGATTTACTCAAGCACGTGACTTTATCAAACATTACTTTATTTTCGGTGTAGCTTATCCCATCTGAGGATCTTGCGCCAGTAAAATCAAAATCTGCCTGGTGAAAGTTCTATCATACAGCCCATGGATTAGGTCATAATCAACAGGTTCAAAAATAAATATCATAGGGTACTTTTGCAAAGAGTTATTATGGTCTTATATTTGCAATAGCCTTGTGAAATTACCAGCTTTAAACAATGTATTTTTCAATTAATGCATGGAGTAATGTGAGACAATAGTGACAACACTTCAACATTACGTTTATTAAATACCAAAATAATATACCTGCTGACTTAAGTGCATGAACTTAAGTGACTCGTGCATGAACTCCTAACAAAGCAACCTTTTTGATGCCTGAAGTTGTTTTGAGTATAGACTTGCATGCAGTATGTGATGAAATTATAGGGAATATAATAATGAAAAAAAGCTTTCTTGCAGATATCGAAAAAGAGAATTATGTAGTGCAAAAACAATCAAAAACAGGACTAGGGCTAACAGTTCTAAAGTACTTTTTTGAGGGGAAACATCAAAATGTCTTTATACTTTGAAAAATTAGAAAAACATATTTTTAAGTATGTAGCTCTTGTGACACACAAACCCCATGTAATTTTATGCATAAATTCTTGATGAATTATTCATCTATTTCCTACCATTTGCTGAAATAAAGCATCTTGTAGTGTTTGAGTGTACAGCTTTCTGTAATGTTCAATCTATAAGACTTTATTTGTATATTATGTATTTATTTTTATACTTTTAATTTATTAAATTTTTATTTATAAATTTTTATTTAAAATATATAAATTTTTATTTAAAATAACTAATAATTATTGAAATTAAATATTTCGTGAAAATTAAATTTGTTAATTGAGCATATAAGAACATATGAAATGAGGATGATAAGCAAGAAAGTAGTCATTGCATTTATTTTACTTATTAAGACAGAACTGCTTTTTCTTAATTTTATTAACTACTTTACTAGTGCAAAGCTTTAGACAAAAAGATTATTGTCTATGAATATGAGCTTTCTTTGTTTCTTTATAATATTGAAGGAGTGAAAATTTGTTTATTAAATAACATAACATGAGAGAAATTTCACTCACACACATGAAAATATTTAAAAGGTATTTCTTACTGAATTTGATCTTTATTTTCTTGATAGTTTATGTGGAAATTATGCTTCTGATTAAAAATGAATTCTGTTCATAAATAATTAATTATTATTATATCATCTGATTTTCAAGAATACATTGTAGAAATGGTGTATAATTTTAATGCTTTTAAAAAAGTAGTTAAGGATATAAATTATTTGTATTTAATTAATTATTTATATTTTGTTTGGTCTTGAAATATTAAACATCTAATATTTATTAATTTTTTTTATGTTATTTACTAAGTGATTATTATCATACTATTTTGTTATTTTAACAAGAAATCAAAAATTACTTAAAATAATTTTTTATTAAAAATATAAAATTTATTAAAAATGGAATTCATTAAAAACGTCTACAACTGAAAAAATTATTTTAAAGTAGTTTGTTTGGGAAATTCCTTATTGATTACTATAATTTTTCATGAAAAGATACTTTTTCATATTTGCTTCATATTCTACAGTTATTAAACACCAAAATTTGATATTTTTTAAGTATTAAAAAAATGAGATCAAATAGTGGTTAATAATAAAGAAGGCTACCTAGCTATATTTGTTTAAAATTCTAATACAAGGGGAAAATCTTGAAAACAAATAATTCAATAAATTAAAATTATAACAGAAATTGCAAATTAATTATTAAACAATAAGAAAAATTAAATATTAATTTAATGTTATTAAAACACTAATCGAAGTTTATATAAAATTGTATATGCTCATTATTGTGGAAAGTGGAAAAATAAATGAGTGCAAATTGTATTTTAATTGTTGACTTCTATATTTCTTATTTATCATAGAATATTGAGCTCATTCTTTGTGTTCTATTTTGTTTTTCCCACATTTCTATGACCACACCCTTTTTTCAGAAGAACCCTTCTTGTTGGCTTATAGAAACACTGTCCCTCCAGAAAATCAAGCTTCTCAGAGTCAGTTTTGTTGCCAAAAAAATGGACAGCAAGGTCGTCCACCTGTATTGGAATCGTTTCCTTTTCAGTGTATATTAGTTATGAAACAGTTACCCTACGACATTTTTTAATCCAAAAATAGTAGTGTTTTCAAATTTAAAACCTGTGAAATCTAATTCTCTATGTAAATCTGAGATAAAGTTTAACTATAAGTAAATTATTAATAAAAATGAGAGTCACTTTTCTGAAGTTAATACAGTTAAGATAACTTATGTGCAATCACTCTTTGATTTCTTTAAAAATTATCAGTATAAGAAATGCTAGTTTTAATTTGTATATTAATCAACCATTTTTTATGCATTAAAATTTATTAAACATCTCATGTCTTGGTTATTCGATATGGAAGTGCTTATAAAATTATCATTCTTGATTGAGCATTATGGATTCAATAATAAATACTAGCTAGAGAATGTCTCGTAAAAAAGCCGTTAAAATTTTTTAATTATATTTCTATAGGTATTCCATTGCAGTTTTATAAAAATAAATGCACGATTTTATATTTAAAAAATTATTTCCAAATTAATTTAACTTATTAAAATGAAAGATTGTAATAGGAATAAAAATTTTTTAGGAGTCTGAGTGTTTCCTTATTTTTATTTATCGTGATAAAAAGTGTAAAAATATGCTTATGTAATGTTTAATCTCTAGATTGCTTCTGATGCTGCGTATATACTATTCTATTATCTGTATATTTTATATTTGTTATTTACAGAAATAACATTAATTCACAAATTATTCTCTTATTTATAGTCCATGGCGGATAGTAGACGACTGTGGTGGGGCTTTTGCTATGGGTGCTATTGGTGGAGCAGTTTTTATGAGCATAAAAGGATTTAGGAATGCTCCTTCAGTAAGTGTGAATTTTTTATATTTTAATTTTGAAGTTTGTTTCTAAGCAATAAAAAATTTTCATTTGGTAGAATTTTTGTTTATAAAAATTATTAGTTGTTTAATTCTAGTTATTTTGTAACTATGTGTAATTGTAGTTACTTTAGTTTTAAAATAACTATAGATATCTTATTTATAGAAATTATTACAATTAAAAAATTTTTATATATATATATTGTTAAAATATTTATGAAAAATAATATAGTAAGAATTTACTTGAAATCTAGAATAGTCTAGAATTAATCATTCTTAACTTTACAAAGTTGTGACTTTCTTTTGGATTTCTTTAGTGATTTGCTTGCAATTATTCCAATAAGGTATTATATTCCCAATGAGCCTGTATATTACACAAATTATATATTATTTCATAAAGAGTTGAAAAAGTAACTTCTATAAAAAGTAATACTCTAAAGTATGTTAGAGTCAGCAACTTAGAGTGTGGCAATTGTCTTGGTCATGTTGCTATTAAATGACATTTTATTGCTTTATTTTTTTAGCATTTAAACTTATTTTTAATACCAAGAAAATAAAGTAACATTTCATTTAAGTCATGACAATCAAGACCTATTTGGCACACAATCAGCTATAGCTGGATGATTGTAGCTTACAGCTATAACCTTGTAGTTATGAGCACAATAACCTAGACAAACTATTGATTTGATTAACTGATTGAAAATGTGAAAGAATGTTACGAGGAAATATGAAAGTGTTTGGCATACAACCTTTTACTTGTTTAGCTATTGTGCTTTATGAGTCAGAAAATGTATGCAATAGAAATATGTACTTGTCTATTGATATTACTATTTTACTTAGTTTTATCTTGTAGGAGGTACATGACATGGCCTCCATAAAGTCATTTATATTCAAAGCTTTTTATGTTCCAAGATTGAATAATTAAAACTAAAAATGTTTAAGTGGATAGTTTTTTCTTTAATAAATTTCTGTATATATTTTTTACTATTGTAAAATTTTAATGATTATGTCATCACCCTGATTATTAAATGCTAAACACTTTTCTTTAAGATGCTGCATTTATTTAACATTACATACACTTTCACTACACATATAAATAATCTGTTTCACACACACACACATGTGTAAAAACTGGTAGCAGGCCTTCCATTACTCTATGTAATTCTGCCATAAGAAAACTACTCTGAGCACTGAAGCTTGAATACCAATTCTGTCTGCACCCCAATCCCTATTGCAATGGAAACAAGAATTATTGGCCAAATTGATGTTCATGCTCACTGATTTGTTTTCAAAATATGGTCTGTAGAAATAAGTTTTTTTTTTTTTTATTAAATTGGCAGTTAAATGGTTTGCATTCTGAATTTTTTATTTTTTTTGCTGATTTGACTCCCACCTCTGAGGCTAGAAGCCGAGCTGGTAGCCAAATGGTTAGCGCTCTTGCCTTTGGTTCAACAGTTCGTGGGTTTGAATCCCACCTTGAGCATGGATGTTTGTAGTGGTTCAGGTTTTACTTTAAACCATAGGTCCTTTTCTAATTAGCCCTTATGTGCAAAAAATGACCGTTGAGCGACTAACAAACCAACCCAAACCTGAGGCTAGAAATCCACTTTAGACTATATGTCCCAGTTGAGTGTATTCATATTTTCAAATAGAACAATAATAAACCATCTAATCAACTTTTCTCAACTATGATAAGAATTATTTTAGATAGATTAGTAGTTATTCATTTTGTTTTATAAAATAAATAACATTTATATTTCAATTATTTTGTTAATCTGCATACAAAATTCTAAATGTGAAAATTTTTAAGTTATCTGGTTTTCAAGTTTTAATGTGAACTTCATTTTATGAATTTAATTCACTGTTTTCTGTATTAAATTATATTCTTTGAAAATTTGCATAGCTCGTATCAATTGCAATTTTTACTTTAATAAATAATGAAGTTTTTTTGAATATTTCTTAAGGCATCAAATTTTATTTTGAATTGTAGCTCTTTTGTTTACTGCTTTTTAGCTTTATATGTATCATCCTTATTGGGAATATTATACTAAAAATTGCTGTGTTTATTTTAAGGTTCAAGATTATCCTGTATTTAAAAAGAGTAAAATGTACTTCAGAGCAGTGAAAACAATTTACTTCTTATTGTCATTTATTTCTAACCAGGATTTCTGTTTTCTCTGAATTATTAATAATGTTGTTGCTATGCTTATTTATTTATTTATTTTTTTTTTGGTAATATTTCTTGTAATTTTTTGTTTTAAAGAATTTATCAAAATACTACTAATAAAACTAAGAAGTTTTAAAAGTGTAATTTTTGAGAAATCAAACTACCACCATCTGAAGAAAATATTAAGTCAATATTTTTACCATAAGCTTCCTAAAAGTTTGTGAAATCCTGAAAAGACAAGAAATTAGTTCTTGAGAGGTTAAAGGATTGTAAACTATAAAAATTCCTTTCTTTGATATTTTTATGCAAAAATGAAACTTTCTGAAAGGCTAATGAAATTTTTTCGAATTTAGTCTTAATTTAATGATTTTAATTTCATCTCTGAATTCTTACCAATACCTAAAGGTAATTAACTAAAGAGTATATCTTATCAATTAATCAATTCAATTATTGATAAAAGATTTACAGCTGGTAAGAAATTACTGTAGATTGAGCATTTTTCATAAGTTTATGGGAAAACTAGTTAAAAACATGAACTTAAGCAGTGCAATTTGTTTCTGTAGTAAAAAGGGGGGAAAATTGTCATTTATCCTTCATGATCTAGTGACAGTCTGGAGCAAGTATACAATCCAATAATCTTCAAAAAATCGTAAGGGGACTTAAAAATATCATTATTTAAAGCTTGCACAGGTCAATTTATGATAGGGAGAGACCTGCATGTAGTTGGTGTACTTCGGTGATTAAAAGAGACACCTGATGTATCCACTTATGACCCTCTATTGGCTGGCCTGTCAGCTTTGCTGGTAAGAGCACCTCCTGTAGTTTGCTTGTCCAGGGATGCTTTGTAGATTTTGGATTGAGATTATCTCAACTCAAAAGCCATGAGAAATTTAAATATTTCTAATTTGTGAAATTTCTGTAGGTGACACATAACATGGTAATATGTTTTCAGTAATTAAATTAAATACTTATGTGTCCTCAATTCAATTACTGAAAACATTTTTTATAATTTTTTTTTCAATAATTGAATTGGTTAATAAATAAATTTTATAGCGAATTACAAAATAGATATTTATAGCAATATTGGAAACAGCAGATATACAGTCTGTAATAAGTTGTTACTTTATCAATGATAAATATGTATATTTTTAGTTACACGAGAAAGCATTGCATGTAAGAACATTGTGTTGTAACACCAGATTCTTTAAAAACTATAAAACTAATTTATGTGATGCTGTTAAATTGTGGTTATTCAGTACTCATATCAGTTTTCAAATATTTAAAAATAGGTTACTCTTTTTTACAATGAATTTAGAAATTAAAATGACAAAGCACAACTTTTACCTGTTATAAAATTGTGCTAAACAGGATTTAATCAATAAATGTTGGGATATTTAAGGTTAAAAGTAGAGTAAAAAAATTTTTGTGTATCTTCTATTAAAGTCTGTAAAGTCAGTTTTCTAATTTTCTTCCAATATATTTTTCAAAGTAATTTAAAGATATTGTCAATTTTCACTCAATTATTATTTAATTGCGTGAGTATTTTATGAAAAAATATTAATAAAAATTCCTTCAAATTCTTGTTTATCTGTAAAGTAAAATATGAAAAACTAATTTTTTTCAAAATGCTTGCACCAGTTTTTAAATGTTTAGCAAGTTTCTCAGCTTTGGAAATCTTATTTCTTACAGACAAATTTACAAAATTTCCAGAGCATGTATTTATTAAAATTTGTGCTGAAAAGATGAAAGGGAAAAAATGTAATATACATTTAGTTATATATTAGTTTTTCTTAAAAATTAACACATAAACTCAATATTTATCTGATTTCAGGATTTTTTTTGAAAGGAATTTCTAAAAAATAGTTTGTTTCACTATTTTTTTTTTCAGAATAGTAGCATATTATTTTAAATGTTTATACGTATTTAAATGCTTATGCTTTTATTAATAACAGCAAGATTTACTGGTTTTAGTTAGCAACCAGCAAACCCTCTTGTCACTGAACTTAAGAAAAATAATTGCTTTTTAAGAATTTCTTTTAAGCTCAAATAGAAAAAAATTACTATTGAATATTATTGCCATTCAGCATTTAAAATGTGTTGCTTTAATTATATTTTTCTTTAAGATTTTAAGACATTTACTACTACTTGTGTATTCTTATCCTTTAAGTTTTAAATAGAAGTAAGAGTAATATAGAAAATTTTTATCTAGATCTGTGTTTGTGATTTCATGATATTTTTTACATTCAACAAATTTTGCAAAAAACAAATCTTGAATTTCATATTATATGCTTTAAATGATACTTTTATATCTTTTTAAATAAATTACTGTAAAGTGATATTTACTTTAATAAAATTTCATCAAGTTAGACAGATTTTAAAAATGATTGTTAAGAATTATGTATACATAATTCTATTGTATTAATGTATATATATATATATATATACAATTTAGTAATCAAGAATGGTTTGAACACTTATTGAAAGAGAGCTCAAATTTAAAAATATAAAATGATGAATAACTTATTAAAATTATATACATATAATGTATTATAATTTTAGTGAAAATGAAAATTTTATAATCTTAAAAATAAATGTAAATACACTATTTCCTATAATGTATTTACACATTTTCAAATTGTTTTTGGTTCTAAATAAACAAATCTAAAGTTTCAAATCCTTTTTGGTCCTGTTTTTAGTGTTTTTGGATCTCAGGGCTAATAAAAAATACTACATTTTCTGCAATTTACCTATTGGTATTTTCTGATTCCTTACACTAGAATTTTTTGAGATAACAAAATGTTAGCATATTTTTGCAGCTATTTATTTTTCTAAAATAGACACAAGTAAATTACATTAAATTTAAATTTGGGAAATGTTATGTACATTTTAATGTTAATTTGTCATGATGAAACATTACTTGAACGTCGTTCTGTGTGTGTGTGAAACTGTATTGGAATCTCCATTCCCCCCTCTCCCCCAAAGAACTATTGTGGTTGAGAAAACAAGATCTAAAATGAGTTTGCAAAATATTTATTAATTAATCTTTACTCCTTGGTGAACAAAAAGTAACTTTTCACTAGCTCATATTCTACTTCAAATTGTTGTTGATGTGAATTGTTGGGTTTGTGTTCAACACTACAAGATTGTTTGATATCTCTTGCTGATTAAACTATTATCATTGTGGCTTATATATGAAAATGAATTTGTAGTTTTAATCATCCACATCTTGCTTAAGTAGTTCTTTACAAATTGATTATTCATATCTTACATTTAAAAAATGAATTTTTAGTTAATTTTAAATTTCTGACTTAGGACTTTTTTAATTGTGGTTTTCAGTAATTTTCCTGCTTTTAAGATGTTTTCTGTGCTTTTTATTTCTGTTAATAGCTTGTAACTCAGATCATTAAATCTTCCCTGAAAGGGCATTTTCATAAACAATTTTTACCTTTCTTTGTATTTATAATTGTAGCCTGGCAGCTCATTTATTGACAATAATAATAATCAAATTCTCTTACACTTGTTTGGTTGTGAAGATAACCAATAAAAATGTTGTAACTTCTATAAAATATGATTTTGTAATCGTATGTTTGGAGGAAATTGTTTTTATAATGTTCAAGCGGATTGCTGCACCCAGTCTTTAGAATTTAGCATTAAGGATAAGTAGATTTCTCTTTTGCTGTGGATGTTAATTTAAATTTGTGTAGCTCAAAAACAGGAAAAGGAAATAAATAAAAGTTTATATTAATAAAACATTTTATTTTATTTGAGTAGGTAATATGAAAAATATATACATATTTACAAAAATTTATATTCCCTTTTTCTTACTATGCTTTAAGAGTATAATTTGTTTGGTTGTTTTTTAAAATTGTTATTTAATGTAAAAATTTTATAACTTTGCTGACAGATATGTAGTTTAAAATTTTATCACATGAAGTATTTAAAGTTAATGCTTATGTTTAAGTTACTTATTTTTTTTTATAAACATTAGCCAAATTTTATGTTGCGTAATTCTTTCCATTTCAATTCAGTCATGTTTTTTTAACACTTCATAAGTTAGCAATGGATACAAAAATGAATGCATTTTGAAAATTCTGCGTATATTATATTAATTTCATTATTGGGTGACAAATCATATAATTTATGTTATCCATTCATAAAAAATGTAGACTTCTTATAATTTTTTTATTTAACTTTTAAATAATATTTAAAGTTATATATATATATATGTATATATATATATAGTATAATATTTATAAACATTTTCCTTCTCTGTGCATACAACCTTTTACTTGTTCAGTTTTGCATGTTGTCCAAGTCAGAAAAGTATGCAAAATAAAAAGGTGTTATTTTTTATTGATGTTATAAAATTGTTTACATCATAAAAAAAAATGCATTACATGTGTTGATTTCAAACATTTATCAGCACATTCTGTAAGTTTAGTAGAGAATTTCTTTTAACTTGAACTATCATTTATATGATTTTAGCTATAGACATTGTGCAATTTCTTGAATATCCAAAGAAAAATTGAAAAATTATAAATGATTTGGTAGTTTTATTCACATACAACCTTTTACTTGTTCAGCTATATATGCTGTTTGAGTCAGAAAAGTATGTAAAATTAAAATGTGTTTCATTCTTGATGCGACTGATTATGGGTTTCATCATGAAGGAGACACATTACAGCTTCTAATACTTGCTGGTGCTTTCCAAATATCATTAAAGATTAACTGATTAGGAATTGCTAATTTATTTGAACAAAAATTATAAAAGTCTGAGTGTATTTTAAAATGACATAAAATAAAATGTTTGAGTAATACATACAGCTATGAAATTTTGTTAATAAGGTTTCTTATATTTTAGTAGTTAAATCTTTCTTTCACAATTTTATACTGTGATATTTTAAAATAAATTATGGCATTCTAGAATTATACTTTGATACTCTTTTCAATTTATGTGTATGAATATTCAGTAAAAAATTCTATTGCAACGTATATAAAAATTACAGCATATGCATATTTCAGGGTACTACTAGAAGATTGCAAGGGAGTCTTGCAGCTATTAAGCAGAGAGCACCTATTATTGGAGGTACTGTGTTCTTTACGAATTAAAATGTGTTGGTTGATTTAATACTATTCTATTTCTTTAAGATAAAAGAAAATTGCTTTGTATTTAATTTTATCCCTTTTCATTTAGATTATGGAATTCACCAAATAAAAAGTTTATATATCCCCTTTCTATGCTTTCTTTAATATTCCATCTATTTAGGTGGGCGTCAGTCAATCACCATTAGGTAGACTAATTTTCATTACTTTGCGTGAAGAACTGTTTTTTACTGAAACTTTGACTGAATTGGTATTAATTAATCAATTTTTATGTTCTCTGAGATGAAGACAAAAATCGTTTTAATTTCTAAAATTTTCAGTCATGGAACATCCATCTGAAGTCTTGTTTATCTTTTTTTGTAACCAATCAATTTTTAATATATGTGACGTGTTAATTTATTTCTTCTATGATCTAAGGTCATAAGTTTATTACATTTAGTTAAAATTTAAAAAATTCTTCATGTGTCTTTAAATTTTCTCAATTTTATTCTATGATTAAAAATAATGGAAATAGAAAATAATAAAAGCAAACTTAGTGATGATAGTTGAAATCTTCTTTAATCTAAATTGCTTATAATTATTTTAATTAGTTAAAACTTTGAACATAAATGTTATTCATTTCTATAAATTTTAAATATTTTATCAATGATTCATAAATTCAATTGCAATGATAAACTTTACAACAATGCCTTATTTCAAGTCATTGTTGTAAAGTCATAGAAAACATCTGTAATACATTTGCTCATGATTGAGTAATTTTTCATTGAGTATAATTTTGATTACATTCTAATTAAACTAAACTTTATATCAATTTTGATATTCTATAGTTCATAATCTTTCATGTAATCATAATGTGCTTGAAAAGCCTCATTTTCAAGCTTTGAAAACGTTAAAATAGATGAATAATCCTTGACTTTTTAGTTTCCTCCAAAAAAGAGAATAAATTCTCATAAAAGACATTAATCAATTTTATATTTATAGAAACTTTCTTTCTTGACTTTGGTATAGTATTTAATATTTGGCTATCACATGATCTTTCTCACAACTTAGCTGCTGTACAATACGTGTAAAGTAGTTGGCTGCCAGTACTTGGTAGATGATTCTTTCCTTTATTACCTGATTGTTTATGGAGAAAAGATTTTTTTCTCAGCATATTGCATTCAATTATTGTAGACACATGTGTATTTTGTAATACATGGCCAGAAATACCTAAATATTAATCTTGGTTACCAAGGATCTTGTCAAGTGTTTATTCCTCATATGTAAAATATATTCTCAAAATTTTGGTCTTGCATTGATTCGTAGAAATGCTGTAAAAGGTTATGCCAAAATAAGTTAAGATTATTTAGAATCTTGATTAGCATAGCATATTATATGTGATTTTAATTCAACAGCAATAATTATGGTATTAATCAGACAAATGCAATGCACAAAATGGGGAAAAGAGAAAAAACTTCTCTTCAAAAATAAAGGATATCAAAAGTTCTGATTAAGTCTACAGTTGAACTTTTAGAAGAAAAAAAAATGAAAATAATATTCATGTGTCTTTAAATTTTCTTCATGTGTTGTATCTGCCAATCTAATAATTTACGGTGATCTGCTTAAATGACTTAAGATAAATTGTTAAAAATTACTAGAGTAATAGAAAAATTTGGAAAAAAAAATTGACTAATTTCGATTACATTTTTAACTATCATTTGTTTATGCAATCCTTTAATAAAAACTTCAAGTGTTGAGGTTAACATTAAAAAAAAATTTAATACTATGTTAGTATTTTTTTTAATTGCAGTTTTGTATAAGTGCATATGTGAATTCTTTAAAAAAATTTTTATTGGAAAATGTATGTAAAGAAGATTACATTTCCTTTAAAATTTAAGAATGCCTATCCAATTTCTTCTGTGTTTTTGTATTTCATTAAGATTGTATTATCAACAATAAAAGTTTTGATTATCCTTTTTTTCACATTTTATATTAATAATCATTTAAGATGCTTTATCATCTTTGTCAATTTTTATTTTTTCCTCATATATAAAAATCAATTATATACCAATTTTCTTCAGCATTTATTCTATATGTAAACTTAGCTAAATTGTAAGATTTTTTCCTAATGCTAAAATTGTTACCTTAATGATAGGCTTTGAGTAAATACATTTATTTTCATATTTATCGGAAATGTGCATTACAAATGAATCAATTATTAGGATATTTATTCTCTGTCATAATTGTTTTACTTCTGCTAAAAGTAATTTTCTTCAAATTGATTTAAATTTCTTTTATTAGTTTAGAAATTAAAAATTTTTTAACTGTAAATACAATTTTATCGCAAAATAAATAAGTTAAAATTATTTTAAAAATTCTGGAAACTCAAATATTACTATAAACTGTTAAAACTGTTATATATTAATGTTATGCAAATAAAGTGCTTGAAAAATCCTTAAATGCTCCTTGAAAAATTTTCAATCCTGTGTATGAATTGTATATTCCATGTGTTAAATTGAGATCATTGTACATACAAATGTCTTTTGTTGTGATTACTTAGTTTTCTTGAAAATATATTTGTTATTACTACCATTCATTTATATCATATTTTTAATTCACAAAACAATTTAAAGCTTTAAAATCACTAGAGACAGTTACATTTTTATCTGTAAAATGCTATATAATTTTAGTATATGTAATTTATTTTTTAATATAAACATTATTTGCTTATCATTTAATAATTATCAGAATTCAAAAACTTTCTTTATTAATGTTTAATTTTATTTAAAAATAAAAAGTCTTGGCCTGATAAAAAAAAAAAGAGCAAATTGTCTGAAAGGTTTATTAATTTGCATTAAATTTTCCTGTATTTTAAAATTCATGTTTGCATAAATGTGTATTAAAAAATTTCCCCCCTTACCTTTCATGGTCAATTTGTTTGGTTTAAAAATGAGATTAATGTATAACAAAATTACCTTAAGCTCTTAGAATTTTTAGATAATAAATTGTATTGAGTTTTATGATTGTATACAATCTTAATGATATGTTACAAATGTAACTCCTATTATTGAATTAAGTTTTTAAATATTTTGAAAGTAAAAGAACTGAATTGGAATGCAGGCTTCAATTATTTATGTTTAAAAATTCATGTGATATGTTGAAATTTGTTTAAGACTTTATGGAATAATTACACATTAAATTGAATTTGCTGAGGATTAGCTAAAAAATTAGTATTAAAATTATATTTTTAAATAACTAACTTCTATGTGATTAATAAATGTCTGATATTGAAATGAAAATATAGAAATTTCAATGTAATTGTTTAGTTTAAAAAAAAAATCCAGTAAAAATCCTATTTGGTGTGTTAAATTTTTATATCTTTTAATTCTAAAATTTAAAATGCAATTATTGCAATGTTGTTTAGTTTTTATGTATTACAAATAAAAATGTTCTCATATATAATTAATATCTCACATTCTATGTAAAATTAGGCTAGATAAAATCAATCTAAATATTAAATTGGGTGTAGTTTTAGCATTAATTTAGTTATGTAGAATTACTATTGTCTCATTTGCTTATCTAATTTAAAATTCTGTTTGCATGAAATTCTTCAGAAAAAATAACTCCTACAATTGCTTTTTTAAATTATTTTTATAACAGTCAAAACTTTAAAAGATTTAATCACTTAAAAAATTTTTTGAAGAAAGTTCTTTCGTTTTAAGTAAGCAAGTTACCAGATGTTGTTGCTATTAGTTGACATAAATAAAGTAGATAAAATTGAACTCAAATAAGATAACTAAAGCATTTTTTTTAAAAAAATATGAAAATAAGAAAAACTAATAATTTATTAAAAAATTTACTTTTTAAGTGTTTGAAATTTAAAGTTTTATATAATTACTTTTGTAAAATTTATAATTAAAAAGTTTTAATTTATATGTAGGAAATTTTGCTATGTGGGGCTGTGTATTTTCAACAATTGACTGCACCCTTGTTCATATGAGGAAAAAAGAAGACCCATGGAATTCTATTGTGAGTGGTGCTATTACAGGTGGTATCCTGTCTGTCAGAAGTAAGTTCATTCATAATTTTATGTTTTCTCTTGCATAACTTAAATTCATCATTTTAATTCATTTTCAGTCTTTTTGACAATATTAAATTTGATTCATAAAGCAATAGCATAATCATTTTTACTGAAAGAGCTGATTTTAATTTTTGTCAAGATCTACTTTTCTACTTTATTAGTTATATATATGTATATGTAATCATTCATTTATTGTTCTGCTTATATATTTGTGTCAACTCTTGAATCTAGTCAAAATGAATTTTGAAATAATTTAAGTTCTTTTATATTATAAAAAAGATAGATTTGAAATTTTTTAAAATTTTTTAGATTTTGTAAGGTTTATTGGATAATTGAGATTTTTCTAATGATATAAAAGTAAATTTAATATCAGAAAAAATAAGTATCAATCTTTTAATGTTAGTGTTTATAAATTACATTTCTCTTTATACTTTTAATATATTCAATGTAATTATTAATCTTATAAAATTTATGTGAATTGTAATGCTCCTTTAACATCACAATCAAAAATTATTTTAATAATGTTTGAAATTTTGATTTTGATTTAGATGGTGCAGGTGCAATGTTTGGTTCTGCTGTTATTGGTAATTTCTTTTTAACTAATTTTAATATATCTTTTAGAAACTTTTTTGTATTGTGTATTACTTTGATAACTATTGCAAATAATTTTTTATATGTATTTTGTTTTCAACTGCAGGTCCTCTCACCTTCAAAAGAAAATATTTGAATACTTTTTTCATTTTAGAAAAAAAAAAATGTTAGCATAGAAGCAAATTATAAAGTGTTTGCAAATCATCTAATTTATAAAGGAAAAAAAAAATTGAGATAGCATTGATTTTTTTACGTTAATAAATTTGTCAAATTTTTTATTGTATGGACCATAAGAACTTACAACAAAACAAAGTTCTAAGAAATTTGTCACTGAAAAAGTTTTTTAAATTAAAAGGTGAATCATTGTAAGCATTTAGTATCATAAGTATTATTCTTCTAGACATGATTTATTTGCAAAATGTTTTTAATATATATTCTGAAATATTAAAATTTAACATTGGGTTTTATAAACAATATAAAATCCCCATACAATTTGATCATGTTTATTTTAATTATATCTTGTTATTTGAAATATGTGTAAATTTGTTATACTTATTCAGTTTTAAGCATTATTTTTTGTCTCTGTTGTCCTGAAGAGCTACATTATTCATTTTTATTTGCTCTTGGAAAAACCTTTACATACTTATACTGTATTTTCTGTAATTCCTTTTATCTTAGTTATAATAGTCATATCAAACTATTTTATCTAAAATTAAACTCAGTTGCTGATTCTCCTAATTACTAAAATAGTCTTATTTTTGTATGTCTTTTTTAATTTCTAAAAAATTTGCAAATCTTAGTTTCTATTTTTAAATTTGATCTTAACAGCATACAGTTTTGTGTACAAAAATTATGAAGCATTAATTGTATATTTGCATCCAAATTAGAATTAGTTATTTTCAGTTGTTCCCAATCTTGGAATTTAAGTTGGGAAATAGAAATCTCAGAAGTTTGATAAACAATATTAAAACTACATTTTCATTAAATAACCTTAATTTTGTTTTATTTTGCTAATCTTTACAAGCTAAAAATAAACAAATCTTTTGATCAAGATAAAAAAAAAAGTACCTTGATTGTCAAAACATGGAGTTTTAAACAGATACATGTTAACATTCATTGTGAAGATATATAATTCTATACTACTGAATTTTTGACTAACATTAGTAAAAAAAAATTTTTTTTCTGTTTTTACATAACTTTGATTTTACATAACTCATCTAATGAATAAATGTGAAATGTTACTCAATAATTACAATACAATGAATAGAATAAAATATTATTGAATAAGTATTTGCATTTATTTATAATTTTTCCTGGAGTATGTATTTAATACAAATGAGTATATAATGTAAATTCATTATTCTAAATTCGAAAAAATATCAAAAATCAAGAAAATTGTGAATAGGCTGGAACACAATTATTTTATAAAAGAAATTTCATATTAAACATTAAATGGTGTTAGATTGTAGTTTAATAAATGTCTAATATATGTTATTTATACTTCTAGTATTACATGAGTATCTTGATAATTGTTTGAATGGTACAGTTCTAATTTAATTTTCTTTAGTTTAATCCAATTGTATACCAGTAACTGTTTTATTATTTTTATTAGGTGTAGAATTTTTTACTGCTTTTTCAATTTTTTATTAAACGAATTTTGGAAGTGTTCTGTAACATTTCTTTTATTAATGAAGTGAAAATACAAATAAAAAAAACTTTAAACCAATAGTAATAATTATTTATTTTGAATTCAGGTGGAGTATTGCTGGCATTGATTGAAGGTGTTGGTATTCTGTTTACCCGTTTTTCTGCTGAACAATTTAAACCAGGTATTATTCAGTAATAAACTATTTTTAAAAGCATTTTCTACTCCTGTTTTTTTATTCCTTGTTGATTTATAAGATTATTTTCTATGCATTCTGAATAATTTTTTTTTTGATTAATTTAAATTTTATCTGAAACTTTTACTAAATATTTAATCAAAACTCTAAATGTTGAAAATAAATTTGAAACTATTTCATTAGGATATTTAGAACTAGAAGTAAGGAATAATCATAACAATTAGTTAAACTTATCTCACCTTAATAAATTCTCACATTTGATTATTCTTTTGTGTTCTCCTTCTGTTTAATTTTATACAGATTTCTAGTTTACAGTTTGTTCTGAGCTAAATCATATAACTCAAAACTGAATCAGTTTTGTTATCAATTTTAATTTTTCCATGAGGGCACTAAGTTGTCCGATAAACTACATGTTTTGAATAAAGCACTCTATAATTGTTGGTTCTATTCTATTTTTAATGATATTTTGCTCTTTAAAACTAAATATAGTATTTGCTAATTTTTTACTGATCTTAAAAAAATTTTTTCTCTAATTTAAAGAAAGATTTTGATCGTTTATCATCTAAATCATAATTCAAAGTGTTTTCACCAGGCAAATTGTTTTATTATTTTAACCTTAAATAATGTTTCTTTCTAGTTGCTAATTTTAGAATACTTTAATATTAGTATTTTGTATCACGGAACTTCGATAAATTATTTTTTAATTAGATTTTCATTTTATAACTAAGATTATAATCATGTTAACTATTTTTAAAGAAATTTTTATTTTAACAGAAATGCATTAAAAGTTTAAAAAAAAATATTTTGAACTTGTAGAGTTCCTATTAAAATTACTTACCAAAAGAGAGAACAAAGATAAATATATAGACTTAATGAAAAAAATTTCATTAAGTCTTTTTTGACTAATTTCATTAAGTCCTATTTTATGACACTTTAGTGCATAGGTATTCAATTATGTTGAGTGAAATTGTATTAAAATGATACAGTATTAATTGTAATATTGTGTGATTCAGTTTGCCAATAAAGTAATTTGAATTATTTTTTAGAGTAAAACAAATTATAAAATATGCTTTTAGGGTAAAGGATTTGACTTAAAATGAGTGACTAGTGCATTTTTAAATGCTATAAGATGTTTATAAACTTTAATGAAGGAAAATTTAATTTATTAAATATGTATAATATTTATATTTAATCTCTCACTTAATTCTTATTTCTTATGCAAAATTGCTCAAACAGAATAATAGAATATAAACTGATCTTTTAGAAATTCCATAAATAAAAAAAGGAAATTAAACACCATTTATTTTCAGAAATACACAATGTAAAATATAAATATTAAGTTATAATAATCCCTTGATAAGATATTAAAGGAGGTTTACCTTAAACAATATTGTTCCTAATATAAGGTTAAAAAAATTCTCAGATACATAATTTGAATTACTTCACCTATATTATATATAGCATATTAAACATTATATTTTTCAATTTAATATGACATTCAATTGAAAACAGATAAACCTGAATTAAGTTTCCCTTTTTAAATTGATTGCCTTCTACCACAACAATTAATAAAAGTATTAATGAAAAGAAATATTTTAAGTGTTATATATGGTAAAGGAAATTACAGAATTTGCTTTTAATCATTCTTTAATATCAGGCTTACATTTTTGCTTTAGTTTCAATCTAAAGGAATTATCCATGAATGGGAAGCAGTGTTGATCGTCAGTGTCTTTTTTTTAGCCAAATAAGAGATACCTCTTGACAATATTTCATATAGAAATTTTTTTAAATATTTACTACTTAAATTAGTTTTTGTTCATATAGCAGTATTGGCTATCAATGGCATTAACTGTACCAATGAATGGAAACACCTGATAAATCTTTGTTTGATATATAGAACATTTTATGATGTTCATTGCTTAAATTATTTTTTGTTCTTAATTTGTCTTGAGCAATGCTCCTACTTTTGTTTTAGTTCCAGTTATAGGAAGACTAAATGAATTATTCCTGAATAGGAAGCAGTATTGGCTATTAATGTCATTCACTGTGCCAATGAAGGGAAACACTAATTTAAATTTTCTTCAATAAATAAAATTTTGAGAATGTTCTGTATGTAAATTCTGGTGTGCAAAAAATGACCGTTGAGTGACAAATGAACGCAACCAATATATGTAAATAATTTTTTTTGTTGTCTTCTGCCACGCTAGAGCAATGCTTCCACTTTTCCTTTAGTTCCAGTTACATGAAGACTAAATGAATTGTTCCTGAATAGGAAGCAGTATTGGCTATCGATGTCATTTACTGTGCCAATGAAGGGAAACACCTGCTAAAACTTTGTTATATATATAAAACATTTAATAATGTTCAGTGCATGAAGGGATTATTTTTTGTTCTTAATTTGTCTTCTGCCACGCTAGAGCAATGCTCATACTTTTGCTTTAGTTCCAGTTATACGAAGACTAAATGAATTGTTCCTGAATAGGAAGCAGTATTGGCTATTAATGTCATTTACTGTGCCAATGAAGGGAAACACTAATTTAAATTTTCTTCAATAAATAAAACTTTGAGAATGTTCTGTATGTAAATTCTGGTGTGCAAAAAATGACCGTTGAGTGACAAATGAACGCAACCAATATATGTAAATAATTTTTTTTTTGTTGTCTTCTGCCACGCTAGAGCAATGCTTCCACTTTTGCTTTAGTTCCAGTTATATGAAGACTAAATGAATTGTTCCTGAATAGGAAGCAGTATTGGCTATCAATGTCATTTACTGTGCCAATGAAGGGGAACACTAATTTAAATTTTGGAACTTGCTTTAGCTGTTTTCTTAGATATTGAAGGTGCCTTTGAAACTGCTAAAGCAGAATTTACAAAATTACAAAGTATGCTTTGTGTAGCTATCTCTGGGTGTGTTCGAACAACTCCCACATATACACTGGAGTTTCTGCTTGGTATGCATCCCCTTTATATGCGTATTGCAGCAGAAGCAATGCTTAGCATTAAGAGGCTTAAAAATATAGGTCAGTGGAAGGACTACTCTAGGTTTTTATCCTGGGGAAACCTCAATGCTGACGTAACTAGTCATCCTTTTATAAGTATGCCTACTGATTACACGATTGTTAAGTTTGCTTTTGATAACAGGTGTATACAATCAAATTTCCCTTGAGAGAAGACTGGAATAATGTTGCCATTAGTTAAAGCTGCATTTACTGCTTTACTGATGGCACAAAGCTGTCATTCCCCTTGTGTAAATATACAACTGTATTACAAGCAGAAGTCTTTTCCATTCTCATGTGCAGTAGAATATGCTTGGACAGAAACTATTCTTGTAAAAGAATAATTATCTCTTCTGACAGTCAAGCTGCATTACTAACTCTACAGAAGTCTACTGTAACTTCTGTTCTTGTCTGGAAATGTTATCTCACTCTCTGTAAATTATCTAATAATAACCACATCACTTTAATGTTGGTGCCCGGGCACTCTGGTGTTCCTCGCAATGAATTAGCTGATGAGCTGGCAAGAACTGGATCAACAACCGACGTTTTTGGTCCTGAACCAGTGCTAGGTATTTCTAAAGAATTGATCAGAAAGAATGTCTTTGATCTCTTCAGAAAACAACAGTTTATGAATTGGTACAATGCCAATGATCAAAGACAAGCAAGGCTATTAAATAGCATGTGCCCTAGTAAAAGGCAAAAAGAACTATTAAAGCTCAATAAAAGCTGTCTAAGGAAAGCAGTGGGACTACTTACAGGACACTGCCACCTTAAAGACATCTCACCATAATGGGAGTTTCAGATGATCCCAGTTGTAGAGGTTGTTGTTATATGGAAGAAACTTAAATACACATCTTGTGTGAATGTGAAACCTTTTCGGCACATAGCTTTGAACACCTGGGTCAGCACTTGATTGAACCTTGGATGTTGCAGGAAATTCCTGTAAAATGTCTGCTGAATTTTGCTTCAGCTACTGGTCTCTTCAAATAGGGCTTTTTAAGGGGTGTAGTACAATAGACCTATGGTCAGGGTGCTAGGTTCTTTTAGAACCACCCTATCTTAAATCTAAATCTAATTTAAATTTTCTTCAATAAATAAAACATTTAAGAATGTTCTGCATGTAAATTTTTTGTTGTCTTCTACCACCCTAGAGCAATGCTCATACTTTTGCTTTAGTCCCAGCTATACGAAGACAAAATCAATTGTTCCTGAATAGGAAGCAGTATTGGCTATCAATGCCGTTTACTGTGCCAATGAAGGGAAACACTAATTTAAATTTTCTTCAATAAATAAAATTTTGAGAATGTTCTGTATGTAAATTCTGGTGTGCATAAAATGAACGTTGAGTGACAAACGAATGCAACCAGTATATGTAAATAAATTTTTTTTTTGGTTGTCTTCTGCCACACTAGAGCAATGCTTCCACTTTTGCTTTAGTTCCAGTTATACAAAGACTAAATGAATTGTTCCTGAATAGGAAGCAGTATTGGCTATCAATGTCATTTACTGTGCCAATGAAGGGAAACACCTGCTAAAACTTTGTTATATATATAAAACATTTAATAACGTTCAGTGCATTAAGGGATTATTTTTTGTTCTTAATTTGTCTTCTGCCACGCTAGAGCAATGCTCCTACTTTTGCTTTAGTTCCAGTTATACGAAGACTAAATGAATTGTTCCTGAATAGGAAGCAGTATTGGCTATTAATGTCATTTACTGTGCCAATGAAGGGAAACACTAATGAAAATTTACTTCAATAAATAAAATATTGAAAATGTTCTGTATGTAAATTAATTGGTTTTGTCTTCTACCACGCTAGAGCAATGCTCATACTTTTACTTTAGTCCCAGTTATACGAAGACAAAATCAATTGTTCCTGAATAGGAAGCAGTATTGACTATCAATGTCATTTACTGTGCCAATGAAGGGAAACACCTGCTAAAACTTTGTTATATATATATAAAACATTTAATAACGTTCAGTGCATGAAGGGATTATATTTTGTTCTTAATTTGTCTTCTGCCACGCTAGAGCAATGCTTCCACTTTTACTTTAGTCCCAGTTATACGAAGACAAAATCAATTGTTCCTGAATAGGAAGCAGTATTGACTATCAATGTCATTTACTGTGCCAATGAAGGGAAACACCTGCTAAAACTTTGTTATATATATATATATATAAAACATTTAATAATGTTCAGTGCATGAAGGGATTATTTTTTGTTCTTAATTTGTCTTCTGCCACGCTAGAGCAATGCTCATACTTTTGCTTTAGTTCCAGTTATACGAAGACTAAATGAATTGTTCCTGAATAGGAAGCAGTATTGGCTATTAATGTCATTCACTGTGCCAATGAAGGAAAACACTAATTTAAATTTTCTTCAATAAATAAAATTTTGAGAATGTTCTGTATGTAAATTCTGGTGTGCAAAAAATGACCGTTGAGTGACAAATAAACAAACCAATATATGTAAATAATTTTTTTTTTTGTTGTCTTTTGCCACGCTAGAGCAATGCTTCCACTTTTGCTTTAGTTCCAGTTACATGAAGACTAAATGAATTGTTCCTGAATAGGAAGCAGTATTGGCTGTCTATGTCATTTACTGTGCCAATGAAGGGAAACACCTATTTGCATTTTATGCAGAAAACAATCTATTATTTAATATGTTATTGAATTGTGTGGTCAAGTTGAAAAACTATAATATGTTTAAAAAATTTTCTAATTTTATTATTTGGTCAAAGAATGGCTACCACAAATTTTAATTTTATTATAATTGTAAATTGTTAGATAAAATACTAAGATTTTTTTTATTTGAAGTTTTTAAATATATGTTGCAAGTAAAATCTAAAGATTTGGAAAATTCATATATTTTCTTGATTTAGTGTTATAACATATATTTAACTACATATTAACATGTTGAGTTTTCCAAAATATTTTTATTGTTTTGCAGTTTTATGGTTATATGTACATGTGTTAACAAATTTATTGGATAAGACAAGAAGACAGGTCTTTATCACTAATATTTTATTGAAACTATTATAATTATTTACAATTAATATTTATAATGACCAGCTTTGGTGGCTGTACATGTGTAGTGTAGCCTTGTTCCTAACTACAGTTCTTTCCCAGTGCTGGCATTGAATTCTTATTTCTGCTAGGGAAGTCTTTTCTAAGCTTTTTGGAATTGCTCAAGAAAATGAGTAAGAAAATTTGCATGTGGGGAAAAAAAAAAAAGAGTGGGTGTGAAAATCTGGAAGTATTTGTTCAAAGAGTGATGTCACAGGAGAATCCCCCGAGTGAAAGGCAAACAATTTAACTTTTTAACTGGACACTGACATTCTTCCACTGCTAGTGAGCTCTTGTAGGTATAAAGAGATAGTAATAAATGCTGGTTTTAGATGCTCACCGTTATTTTTGTGGGTTTTCCATTCAGGTCATTCTATGTCAAACAATATGTGGTAATGTCTAATTTAGAGTTTATGGATGGTGTGTGTGTGTGGTTTCACTTTATCTATGTAAAGAAATACAAAAAGAGTTTACAGCATTTAAAGTTAAAATTTGAGTAAAAGGTCGCTGGTGCAAAGTGGCCTGCCAAATGGATCCCTCAGATCTTGTATCTACTAAAGAAGATACATGTAAAGTTTTATCCTTCACAAACTATTTTTGAGATTTTGAATGCAATATGCTGTGCTTGTCTATGCACTGGAGTCCTCTCTTTTTGGTCATTTGCTAAATAAAGCACATAGTTTCTTCTGTGTGCCAAATTTAGAAGGATACCAGCAGTTTCTGTTTCTTGACTTGCTATGCAACCAAGATCTTCTGTCCCAGTTTCTTTATTCAATTCTATAAAGGAGTTCTTTAAACTGTTTGAAGTCTTTTGATAGTTTTTGGTAATTAGATTCGGATAAATGCAGCATATCTAGATATTTGAGTAATTGATGCTGGTGAAACTTACAGAATCCTATCAGCTATTTCTGCCTCTTTTGTTAAAGGTTTGCTGCTAGAATTGACTGCACGTGGGAAGATATTTGCTGTAGGAATAGTTCATTCAAAATCCTTTCAGGCAGTGTATGCGATTTTGCACACCTTTGCATCATATTCAAAATTTCCGATGGGCATTGAAGACCTAGCTGTTCACCTGCTAATAATTTGCGTATCTCTGCTTGAGAGGGCTTGGTTATTTTATCTTTTAACTAACTTCTGCCTAGATAATAAGTATGCATTTGAAAACTAACATCTATAACTAGTGAATTGGTTTTTGGATGGAATATGCAGGCATAATGTAGTTAAATATTGTCTGATAGACAGGAACTGCCAATTATAAAAAGAGCTCTCTCATTTTAAGTAATTAAAAACCAGAATTTTTTCAGCAGAAACTAATTTTATGATTGAGGTCAGTCAAAAAATTTCTTCTGGTGAAATGTATTCTTTTTGAACATCTGGGTTTGACCCGTTTGTGTGTAAAACCACAAGACAACTATCCACCACTAATATTTTATTGAGACTAATTACAAAAATATTTTCAAGTAATATTTACAATAACTGCCTTTAGTGGCTGTACTTCTGCAGTGTAGCTTGTCTCCTAACCACAGTGCTTTCTCAGTGTGTGGCACTGGGTATTTATACTGGATAGAGAAGTCTTTTTTTGTGTAAATCTAGAAATATTTGTTGGTTAAAGACTGATATCACACATATACAGCAAAACAAAAAAAAATATTAATAATATATAAAAGTAAATTTATTAATATAAGTTTAAAAAAGCAGTTATACATTAATTTTACAATATCTTATTTGTGTTCAAACATTCAGTGAATTTTCTAATTATATTTTAACTGTAAAGTCTTTTTATATAACTCACATATTTACATTTGTATTAGTAATTAAAAAGCTTTAGAATAATAATTTAATATATATTGAGTATAAGAAGAGCAAGTTTCTTGTACTTATCAAACTAGGTAGCTCTATAATATCTTTAGTAAATATATTGCGACTTTGTTCGAATTGTTAAGAATTATTATCATTATTAATATTCTGCATTTTATTCTTATAATTAATTTCTTTGGAATTGCTGCATATATATATACATATATATATTGAAATAATAATAGACTGTCATTTTGTTTTCCTTACAGTTAATCCACAAATGGCAGATCCAAACCAACTAGGACCTGGAGGTATGTTTGGTACACCTGCTCCACAATAACTCAAAATTGTAGATACAAATTCATCTTTTCATTTGTAGTATAAAGTGTACAGTCTATATTGGATTCCTCCAGTCATTTAATTATGCATTGTAATATACTTGTAATAAATTATTCTTTGTTACATGTTTTTCTCTTTATTGGGGGGAGGTTTTCTTTTCTTCTTACTAATCCCTCTCATTTGAAATCAAATCCATGAGGTTGTCCGCTTTTAATCTGAAGATATAAACAAACCTTTCCTGGCCAAGGGGAAAATGAGCTTTGTTTAGTACAAAGTACCTGGTGCACCAAAGTTTCTTGTTATCTTCTCTGTACTGTAGTTTCAATTGTTCTACTTAAACATGATTATGATCAATTACATTAAAATGTAGATTAAACAGATCTTTGTTTTTAATTTGTGCCAGTCATCATCAAAATTGTACAAATTATTTTAACTCTTAATTTTTCATTTTACAAATATATGATCGTTTGGTTCATCAATTTGTTTTGAATTCTTTGAAAAGTAATATTTGCTAGTAATGTTACTGAAAAATTAAACATTTCAAAGAACATTCTTTCAGTAAGCTTTTACCGTAAATTAAAATTTTTTTATTAAAAATTATCAATTGAATTTATATTACAGTTATTGATATCATAATGAAAACGACATCGCCCATGATACTATTTAGAAAATCACACCTATGATGTGAAAGAATTTATTATATATAAATTATGGTTTTTCTGGTACTTGTGCTGTGTAATACTACCAATTCTTGGCCAATAAAATGTGTAACATTTTACAATTCAATTGTTAAAATAAAATTACATATTCAGATATTCAAATACCAATGCAAAACAATTATTTTTATTTGAATTTTTAAACTTAAGTAGAGGATTTTATTAAAGTAAGAAACTCTTGCTAGTAATTATTCCTAATAAGTTTTGTCTCTGAAAGTTACATAAATGTGCAGATGTAATAGCATTACTATATTTTGTTCACAAAAACCTGTATTTTAAATGTAAAATATTTAACATTTAAAAATCAAATAATCTTAAGAACTATTGTTTTCAGATTTATACTGTGGGGGCATATTTGGTATGGAATAATTTCTTAATAAATACTGAGTGGCAGTAATTAGGTAAGGGTTAGGTATTAAAAGGAACGAAAAGACTTGTTTTAAAAATATTTTATCCTGAAGTCCTTGTTATTGAATTGCAATTTAAAACGAAAACAAAACTTTAATAAAAGAATAAATGATTTTAATAAAAGAATTTGTTGAAAATGCCATTTCAAGAATTAAATATTTTAATTGTTTTGAAAGATATATACTCCTTTAGTATCATTACATAGTAATCTTAAAATTCATTTTGCAGTATAGTAAATTTGAGAAAAATATTTAAAGCCATGATTTTTAGTGAGACTCAGTCTTTAGAATTAAAAGATTGTGAAGATATAAAAATAAGTTTGAAATTAATAAATAATTTGAAGAAATTTTGAAAAAAGAGGTAGAATTGCGTGAAATAATGTTAATGTCTTGTGATTGTCTGTGTAGATTACATAAATTTGTGTTCAATTTTCTGTTCCACAGTTACGTTTTTTTTTTTCCTTTTCCCCTCATCACAAAATGACAAAATTAAGTTTGCTGTAAAGATGTCTATTTTGATTAGGGATTTTTTGACATCTTTTCAAGCAATAGCACTTTTCTGTGAAAGTTAAAAGTGAAAGCACATATAGAGTTCTAATGGCATCCAAGTTAGATCATAGTTTATCGATCATGGTGGCTTAACAGCCACTGCGAATATCATTTGTAATGGTAACATGAAGTTGGTAATTTTGTACTGGTTTGGAGATCATTAAACATACTCTACATCCAAAAGAAGGTTAAGATAGTAAGAGCTATATGAGGTTGAGCATTATTTTGCTAAAGCATCGCGTTACAGAGTCCTCCACTCAACACATATTTTAAAAATGTAACTTTTCAAAGTACATCACTGGGTACAAAATATGATCGAAGTTTGCTTCCAGTGACCATGTCATGAACTAGTATGACGATGTTAAATGCATGCTTGCAATCAGCGTTTGCACAGCGCTATTAAACACAGATGCCACCTTGAAGTATGCAAAACTAGGATTCATCTAAAAAGATGACATGTTGTCATTACTAAGACCAGCTTCATCTTAATCTTTGAGGCACTCTTTCGTGTGAGGCAACGCCAAGACAGTGAATCAGTATTTGCCGTGGTGAAAATCTATGTTCTAGCAAACATCTTGTAACTGTTTGCTCTGACAATTGTCTTTTAAGTGACATTATTTCCTGATTAAATATCTTTATAATGCCTTTGTTCATACAGATAATATACTTTGTGTTCTCTCTGAAAAAGGTTCTGTTGCGTTTTTGCTGGGATTTTCATAGGATTTATAAACTAATCGAGATCATTCTGCTGATAGTAGTCACGGCCAACGCCATCGACAGTATTGAAGTTAGATAAACTATTGTTCCAGGCACCATTTTGATCCCAATTAATGTTAACTATGTGTTAGTCATTTCTTTCATTAATTTAATGCAAAGCAACAACTTTCTTACCGGAAGTCTACTGGATATTCTTTGTTACTACATGGAATGTTCTAACGTAATTTTTGTAAGTATTCAACAGTGGAATCGTAAGCATTATCAGTGTCAATATTTCCGCCTGCTTGGCATGTATGTGGGAAAATTTTTCGGTTGCATGACAGAACTCTTTATATGTGTCGTACATATTTCGTGTGTGTCGCTAGTCGCCTTCCTCGTGAAGTAATTGTAATACTATAAGTGTGTGTATTTTAATATGACAATGTAATTTACAGTGTTCGGAATTTCATATTCAGCACTTTAAAATACCTTAGTATTTATAGTATGTAACTGCGTAATATCCATAGTATATAAATAAGAATCAAGATCATTGTATGGAAGAAACAGTGCACGAAAAATTAATTATGAATATAATATTGTTCTAATATTGAATTCTTGTTTCTTTCATGTTATTCTATTTACTTCAACAAAGCAATGGTTATTGTCTATTTATATAAAACATGAAAGAATAAAATCATTCTTATCGAATTGGTTCTCTACTATCAAAAATAAAATTTGACATGTATTTTACATTTCTAAAATTTTATGAAATTATATATATCTATCAAATTTAGAATAGTTACTTTTGTTATTCTGTTATACTATTTTCTGAATATCAGAACTGATTTGATACTAAAAAAACAAAAAAAGAAAGTAATATGTGCATAAAATTGACTTCTAAAATGCCAATTTAACTTCAATATGAGGCATTCAACATCCGCTGTGATTTAATATGTACAGTAAATGCTCGTTTTTACGAACTCAGTAAAACAGTATGTAAAATAGAAAAGTATGTATTAGATTATTAAGGTCTGATTTTTATATCAATCTACTTTTTCTTTGTGAATAAAATAGTATTAGAAAAAAATATGTATATATAAAATGTATTATAAGAAAGAAATGCAATGAATTCTGCACCATTGTTCTTTTCCATCAGAATTCTGACATCCATGTGTCTTCCACAATTGCTCCCTCTATCTGAAAATGCTTACACGTGTCCCTTCGTGTTCAAGAATAAATGAAGTTCTTAGGCGTTTTATAAAAAGGAATTGAATTAAAAAGATATCAGATCACAATATCGTAAGTTCCCAAAAAAGATATTTTCAAATTTTTAGTTCTTAAATGGGAGTTAAAATTATCATTTGGTTATTGATGTCCAATTCGAGCCTAGTTTGTAAAAATGAATATTCATAAATTTGAGGTTCGTTAAAACGAATATTTACTATAGTTGCATTTGAATTTAGAAAAAATGTTCTGTTTGTAAATTTTTTGGGGATTTGAAAATTTTCTTTTTTATATACTCTCTAGTATTCCATTTCTTAGATATTAAATACCTGAAGAATGGAATACTATTGCACTTTTCTCTTTAAATAGTTTAAAACATTGACTATATATTTATATGTGGATTAGTCTAGTCTTGACAACTATAATTGTTGCTGTAATTTTTCTATTTTTTTAATTGGTTAAAATGTTGAAATACTGTTCTTATCCTAAGAAATTTTTTCTATGCCTAAAAGGGATGAGTAATTCCATTAATTCATAACTTTTTTAAATTATAGTTTGTCTACTTTGATTTTTCCAAGAATGTGGGAATAACGGTATTAATTAAAGAGAAGTACATTTTCTTATATGTTTATTACATTCATGATTATTTAATTGCTTGAGCATAAAATAATTATTAATTTTTACACTTTTATAACTGAAGCTAATTTATTAATTCATAAATTATTTATGCATTTCATGTAAAATATTTGTGGATATTTTGCATTACATTAACAAAATAATTATAATAGGAGACATTACGTCTGATTATACAGTACAAACGAAATAATAAAATTATTAATAAGAATGACTTATAAATAAAATCTGCTGTTTTGTTATCTAAGTTTTTAAATTGTCGTTAATATGTATTGGCTTATTTTGTGAACTTAATGAAACGCCTAGTAATATTTTTTAAATTACGCATCAGTTGAAGTTTACTTAAAAAAATAGAAATAATTTTTTCTAAGGGATGCTAAATTCATTTGTTTTTATAAAAAATTTAGTCATATGTAATTTTGAGTAAATTTCAGAAAATTCTTTTTGAAATTTTTAAAGCAACAAAAATATTGTTTTGCCTAAACTCAATAATTGTTCTTTTAATGTATAAATATTTTTAATAGATGGCAGCACTATGTATAATTTTCCAAATGTGCAGTAAAAGGTCTGTGGTACTGAAACTTGCACACTTATACAAGCAAGGAATCATTCTTGTAAGAGCAGTCGATTTTTTTCATTAGATATTTTTCAGTCAGTAATTTTCTTTCAATATTTTTATATTATAATTATTCCTCATCCTCTTGAGGAAGTCTAAAAATATTAGTAACTTTTTTAAAAGGATGAAATTTACAGTCGGATTAATAAAAATTAGCAAAACAACTGAAATTGCATTTTTTAATATGAAATGCACTTCAATTTAATTTTGATTGAAATATACTTATATTTCAAATTTTTATTGATGTCATTAACTCATAATGCATACAGAGAAACACATGGTTTTTTTTTTATAGATTGCAGTCATGATTGCGTTCTACATATGCTACAGGATTGCACCTGTCTCTACAAGGACGCCACAATCATACGCGGTGATTATCACTGAAGAAACATGCGTGACTCAACTGAGAAGACTTCTGTGCCATTTCGTCTTCCACATCGCTCTAATCCGACATCATACCTGATGTTGATGTCTATGATGTGGAGTCAATGGCAGTCTTCTTTATGGAGGTCATGAAGGCGGGCCACTAGCAACCAATCGAAAGCCAAATGCTCTAATCGATATGGGAGCATCCAGAGTGTCTTGCACATGCTGCAGAATTTCGGTAGACATGCTTTGCTAAGCAGTCACTGCCTTCCGTTGGACGCGTCGATCCACAAATGATGACGTTACTCTTCCTGCACTGGTACACTGCAAATCTTTCACAGTTCCTAATTCCACTCATCTTCGCCTCTGCCGGTGCAGTGTAGACGCGTCTAGGTGTCTTATCAGCTGTCATTTGCCGTAATAACCAATTTGCCCTTCTCAGTCTGATCACCATGTCCCTCGTAAACTCGTCTGTCTGCTATAACTGACTCTGTTGATGATGGCCCTGCATTCTTTGCAATTACAGGCGTCTTTTGAGACAAGAACAAACTTTCAACTATTATTTTCCAAGGAGCAATAATGGCCCTAATATTGTTCACTCTGCCGATTATTCACTTTGCTTCTTACCTTACCCTGAAATTTGCAGAATTTTCTGGCCAGTCTTTCTTGGTGTTGCCTTTTCAGTGTCGGACAGCGTAAATTATTTGGAATTAAATAGGTAGGAAAGACAATTTTGACTTGCAAAAAAAAAAAAGTTTGTTTTGAAATATATTGACGTTTTTAAAAATAGGGACATTCTATTCCATTGTAGAGGACTCATTTCGAGGAAAATAAGTACACAATTAGAAAAAAATTCTAAATCTCCTATAAGATATTATATAACTTTCTTATACATCGAGAGAGATTCCCCGGGCATAAAAATTTATTTGAATATAATCTGTGATGAGAAAGTAAGAAATTCACTAGCGACAATACTGACGCCCACTTTTGAAAGCACATTCAATTATTTTGTCATTTTATTTCGGTTCTTATAATTCATGGAAGGCTCCAAAATTTAAGAACAATAATTTGAAAATCCGTGTGATAAAATATGTATTTTTTCTGAACCGCTTAGATAGATTCGAATGAAGGGATTAAACTACATTTGCCTTTATATAGTAAGGAAATTCAAACCTAATACTTTAACAGACTATCTCTGTCTCTATTTGTACCTTAGACAATTCTTAAATATAATTTTTTTTAAAAAAAACACGCAGTTTAAACAGTAAATATAGATTTTTCTATCCTTCTGTATGAAATATTTATTATAATTTTATTTATCATCCAAAAACAAATTTTTTATGTATATAGGAAGGTAATACTATAAATAGCGTCCGATATTAAGTAAAAGTAGAAATTATACTTGCAGATAATCTAATTTTCTCTTTTTTCCAAAAAAATAATAAAGTAAAAACTATTTATTTATTATGATGATGATTAAGCAACAAAAAATTAAAGTATAAAAGATTAATTTTTTTATTTAAATCAAATATTATAATTAGACCATTTGTATTAATTCACGAACTATTGAAACTCATTTATGTATATAAAATAGCATGGTTTTACTTATTTTTAAGTGTGAGAACTGGGTGACTTTTGTTATAAGCAAAATATCAAAAAAGAATATAATATCTTACTAATTGTGTATGGTAGTTTTCAAAAAATAACATCATGTGTGAAACAATTAAATATTTCTTCATTTACAGAGTCCAAGTTCATAACCTCACTGAATAGCTTTGAATAGGGAACCTTTATTCAACAAATATTCTATATTTATTAATTTTTAATTCAAGCAATGTGTGCATGTATATATAATAACCTCTTCCAGTAAAACATTATTTTTAAACGTAAGAAAAGCAACTTTTATAATTTTGCAGTTAAGAAAGCATTGCATAGCTATAATCTCTAATATATTTTTAAATATATAATTAAATATTGCAAACGAGAAATACTTTGCTTTAGAATCACTTTTGTTAATATAAAAGTACAAAAAGTTTAAAACTTCTAACGACATTTAGAAAAGAACAAAAAAATGCTTTAAATATTTCTTAAAATATATTTATTTTGACGATTATTGTAATAAAAAGCAAAATCTAAAATGAATCCATTTACCTTAATCTCCAACGTCAATTTAAACAAAAAGAAATAAAATGTCTCAAAAGGTAACAAATCAATGAAAATTTTAAACTGTTAAGCAATCTAATAAATTCATGAAATAAAGAGGTTTTACGTGACTTTTTTTTTAAGGGTAAAGTGGTTTTTAAATAAATAAAAAGGATGAGAAATGAAATTTCAGCTGCTTTTGTCACAGCATGTTAGAATAAGATAAACTATATGGAAAATAATGTAAAAATTACTTATCTACGTGCAAAAATATACAAGTATCTCCAAAAATTCTTATTCTAGGAAAGATAGAAGATAAATAATAAAATTTTTTGTTAAAAAGTTACAGATATGACAAATGTATATATATATATTTACATTATTTAGTTTTTACTTAATTTCCCGCCAATTAGATCTTATTTAATTTATCAACAAGTTCTCTCATTAATATTTCAAAATTTATTTTCAATTGAATACTTGCTTAAAATAATTGTTTTCTTAATTTTGGGTGCATAAACAAATCGATTCGTTTGCAGAATAAAGATTTTCAGAATACTATGCGAAATTTTATTTTGTGTATCGATAATTTTATTCATAAGTATATAAAGGCTCTTTAATTAAACTATACATACAACTACAAATTACCCTGTTACAATAATTTCACTTGCATAGAGAAGAGAGTTATTAGAATTGTGACGATCCTCACAACGGTATTTAAAAAAAAAAAAAAAATCTATAATTTTAATTCCAGGAAACTTATTTTACTAATTTTTATGATAAAATAAATTATCAAATTTGTCCTAAGAATAAATATTATAGAATTTTAAGTACTGTTTTCGTAGATTACTGTAGATATTCTTCACTAATCATTAACTGTATCTTTCTTCCTCCTTTACTATATAAATTTTTTGGCTGGACTCAAATATGAAATTTTCTTTGTTCCGGGCATGTTTTTATTTACTTTTAGTCTGAAAAGGCTGAGAACCTTTTAATGAAACGTAAATATGAATTAGTAAATTCATAATTTTAGGTATACTGACTGAATTTTCTTTATTGTTTTCCTTTAAAATTGGCAGTTGATAAATCCGTCGCTATAATGAAAGTCTGCAATGTTTCTCAGTGAAAAAAAAAAATTATATATATATATTCCTTTGAGCATTTTCTGCATAAATTTCCTGATTAATTGCGACTAATTCAAAAAGTGTTGCTTACATTTTTACATTGACAACCAGCTGTCCAAATTATCTTTTATCATAAAATAGAGACATACATTTTATTAAGGTGTCTTATTTCTACATTTTTAAAAAATCAGCTATCGCAATTATGACGTTGCATTTAACTGAAGACCAATAAAATGTCTTGAAATTTTTATGAGCAATCAAAGTTTTGTTCCATCAATCAGCAGTTATATTTAATTACAGGGCATTGCGTCACTTAAATGCTAGTTTGTCTTTTGCTGGTGTTTATGAACATGATTAAATTTCATTAATGTAACACCATGGTTTTTTGTCTAAATCGGGATATAATTTGTTACATTCTAATAACAGGACAATTTCATTAGACACTTGATATTCGGCTATTATATTTTTATGTAATTATAATTTGTAAATAAGCATCATCTCACTAAAATTAACTTATAATGAATTGTTGTGATAGGGAACTTCTGACATCAAATACAACGTAACTCGTTTAAAATGCGTATTGATCCTCATAACATAGGTTAAACATATTTTATAATTTTAATTAAATCTTCGTTAGGATTTAAATGTGTTTTATGTATGGACGACTATCTGAAATTTAATTTGGTGTTTGGATAAATTATTTATTAATTATAATCCAATTTTAGTGGAACTATTCTAAAAGTATAAAATTTTTATTCCTTAATATTAAAATAAATCGCCGTTTGTGATATGTGATTCATATATTTTATTGAGAATTATTGTTGTTATTTCCAATGGCGGGCACTTGAGTGACGAACTCTATGCCACAACAAGGCCAGAAATTGCTACTCATTTGTCGTTACCCAGCGGGCACCTGTGAACCAAGTCATGGAGGCGCGTAGCGTTGCCTGCGACATACCTCCACAAACCCGCTTATAGAATGGGCCACTTTCATGCATCATCACAGAAGAAAGGACAGAAAAAACAAGGAAAGAAAGTAACATCTATCTATGCCCGAACCGGGACTTACAGCTCAGAAGTCAGGAGCGCTAACCACTCAGCCATCTGTCCGCTTATTAAGAGTTTTTATTGTATGAAAAAATATTATAAAAACTAAAATTACCTCAATTATAAGAAATCATTTCTGATTCTCAAAAATATATTTATGTATACTTTTCAAAATACTATTTAAGAATTAATATTTTATTTGTATAATTAAAGAACAGAACTTGAACAAAAATGTACCATCAAACAAAGTAATAGAACTGATAACAAAATAAGCAACGGGGAGATTTATTTATTTGTATCATATTTTTCTGCAATCTGTAACATAATTATATTGAAGTTAATAAAATCAAGTAATCATGAGAGTGATTATAATTCCAACAGTAAATTAATTCACAAATGTATTGGTCTTCTCATGTTAATTTTCTGAAAATGTAGAAAGGGGACTACCTGAGTTTTAATTATGATATTAAAAGAATTATTTTCAACTTGGAATTTTTTTATAGCATGAATTACATAAAATACGATTATAAATGACGGTACCATACGTTGAAGGATATGCCATTACAACTCATCACGAAGCGTCTCCATATGCTTTTGTTTACATAAAGTTTCATCTCGTTATTGTATAATCATAAACGACTATGTCTCTTTTTTCTTAAAAAAAAAAAAAAAAAAAAAAAAATGAAATATCATTTTTACACATCGATACATTAAAAACAGTCAAGATTTTTTCTAATACCTTAAACTGACCGAAGTATATCGCGATAGCATGCGATATTCCCAATTCGACGAATTAAGTTTGAAATTAAAAGTGCTTATGGTTTCCCACCGTTTCGTTAGTTACAAGTACAAAATTTGATGCATTGAAAATCAAGATGTAGCACAGAAAATATTAATTTTCAAAAAACCTCCTTGAGAAGTTAAGATATCAATGCAAAATAGTCTCACTAGAATTTTTAACTCTCCCATAGAAAAAGACTTAACGATATTGACCTAAGAACGCAAGATTGGAATGAATTTTTAAGAGAGCAATATCGAATAAAATATTTAGTAATGGTTAAAAAAACTTCAACATTAATCAAAATAAATCTTTTTTATGAAACTTTTATATACAGCCGTTGTTGTTACTAATCCCATCTGATATAGCTCCGCTATATCAGATGGCCGTAAACCTTCAAAAAATCGAGGAAAAGGAGAGGTCTCTCAAGAAACTCTTCCACAGTGAAATCCAGGCAATCAAGTAGATGCTGAGGACTAGCCTCGCTGGAATTGCACTTCTTACAGGTTGGGGAAAGCTTAATTTGCCACCTGAAAGTGAGACTCCTAGTATGATCACTGGCAAATCTACAGGTGGCATAGACCGCCGTAATGAATTGGAAAGCAAAGTATCAATTACTGTATATAAGTTATCTACATATATATATATATATATATATATATATATATATATATATATATATATATATATATATATATACATAATCGCATTCTATATATATCAGTACAATAGAGGTGTACAGTGGAATAATTGTATTATACTTGTGTACTGTAGGATAATAGCAATGCCTGAAGAGACATTAAAAAATGCAGTCAATGAAAATTGGAAATACTTGTCGACAAGTAGTAACGACAAAAAGAGTATACGCTTGCCGATCAGCAAGAGCAAATTGCGAAATATTGATCGATCGCTGCACCGCCTAACGTTTTGCACGGGAACTCCAAAAAATTATCGCATCGACGAGGCCGAATTAGAGTTTTGATCCGAAGTGCCACCCGCATCCATTCCATTCACCTGCGGATCTTATGGAAAACAAAACTATTTCTAACCGTGGTTATAGGGGTAGTATCTTACATTATAAGATACTTAATTTAAATAGTTGGCAATGGTTTCATATTGAATATTATCGTATAAAATTTATTAAAAGGTTTCTCTGAACTCTAGTTTATTGTCAATTGATATACTAAAATCTTTTTTTTTTTTGTCTTTGAAGTAACAAAGTAAGTGGTTTATCCAGTTTTAAGTGTTATCTACTTTTTCTTTATTCATTCAAAAAAATTTCAGATTCTTTTAAAACTCTAAGGTGTTTTCATTTCCCTTTATGTTGAAAACATTTCGTATGAATTTAAGTAAATCTGAGAAATTAGGGAAGTTAGATAAGGTTTGACTGGTGTTAAATGGCCAACAAATTGAATAAAGTAAAACTGACTTTATTATGAGCAAAATGTCTTTATTATGAAAAGTAATTAAAACTGCTCAATATTTTATTGCGGTTCTTTTTACGTGGAGGTTTTGGTAAAGCTGTCCTTATAAATTCAAATACAATAAATGCTTGCTGGGAACTGTAATATTTCAGGTAACAGTTCTCGAATATCTTGGGTTCAACTTGTCAAAATTTGATTCTTATCAAGAATTGATAAAGCAGACGAATAAGATTTATTCAATAAATTTCAGGAAGACAAAAACCTTACATTTCAGGAAGAAAATTACTGATTAATTTCACTTTGTTCTTTCATTGAATAAGCTCACTAGAAAGACGAGCAAGCTATTCACTGAATTCTTGCTCATATAATTCTATAGAAAATTCTAAGCTTTTAAATACATGTTTTTTTTAACAATCAATTAAAGCTTGTATAATATGAAGTCTACATTAAGATAACCGTGTTTATTTTCGTTAATCTAGTTCTTAGTTTTAAAGTTGTTCTGAGAAATGATTAAAGCTGCAATTTTCCTTGCTCTAGCGACTCAAAATGAGGGAATGCATAAGTATCCACGTTGGTCAAGCTGGAGTTCAGATTGGTAATGCTTGCTGGGAACTGTACTGTTTAGAACATGGCATACAGCCAGATGGTGAGATGATTCAGAAAGAAGTCCCGATGCAAGAGTCTTTCCAGACATTCTTCAACGATACCAAGACCGGAAAATACGTTCCTAGATCGGTTTTTGTAGACTTGGAGGAAACAGTTGTAGATGAAGTCCGTAATGGGAAATATCGAAAACTCTTTCATCCAGAACAACTAATAACTGGGAAGGAAGATGCTGCGAACAACTATGCCAGGGGTCATTATACAGTTGGGAAAGAGATCATAGACAAAGTTGTTGACAGAATTCGAAAACTATCCGATCAATGCACTGGCTTGCAAGGATTTTTAGTGTTTCATAGCTTTGGAGGTGGAACAGGTTCTGGATTTACTTCCCTTTTGTTGGAAAAATTGTCTGTGGATTTTGGTAAGAAGGCGAAACTGGAATTTGCTATCTACCCATCTCCAAGAGTAAGTACTTCAATTTTCAATAGTAGCTGAACATTAAAGTTGTTAGTTTTCTTAAATTAAATATTGCTTATTCCTTACTAACATTTATTAGAATTAGCTTATAACTTTAAATAAAACCATGTATTTACAAATTACCGTACGTTAAGAATTTACTTTAAACCATGAATTCCAGTATACAGTGAGTGTAAAAACTATTCGTACAGTACGACAATTTAAAAAAGATCTGTTCATAAAAATTATAAACATAAATTCCAATGTAATTAATTATAAATACATAATAGAAAATATTTTTACTAGTTTCATGTGAAATTTACACAAAAATAGTTTTTTACATCAATAAATATTTAAATAACTGTAACAATCCAACATCTTGTGGCATAAAAAGTATTCTTACACTAAAAGAAATGCAAGTTTTTTATATTTATATTTTGTTATTGGTTTAGTCATTAAGATGTAGTTAATTGACGTCGTTTTGTAAGTTACTTAAAAGGTTCTTTAATGGAAATTTTAATGTAGAGAGAAACTAGAAATTCTGTAATGGATCATAAAAGTAGAGAAACAAGTGTTTCCGAAAGAGAACTGATGTTAAAGCTCCATTAAAAAAATGGTAAATCATACAAGATTTCTGAAGTGGTTGGTATACCCAGTTCAACTGCAGTCAATCGTAAAAAAGTTTGCTGCTACTAGAATGGTTTAAAACAGTTCTCGTACTGGATGACAATGTCTATTGACATCATCTGACAGAGGGTTTCTGGTACGTTCATTAAAGAAGGATCCCAAAATAAGTGCTCCTACATTAACATCAGAACTGAAGAACATGGGGGGAAAAGCAGTCTCCATAAGTACTGTACGAAATGCATACAGAAATTAAGGTTTCCATGGCCATGTTGCGAGACGAAAATTCTTTGTTAGTGAGAAGAATCGGAATCCCAGATTTCTGGAAAAATATTACCGTTACAGACGAAAGTAAATACAACATATTTGGATCGAACGGGAGACAAATGCTATGGAGAAAGCGGAATACAGAAATGCATCCTATGAGTTTAGTGTCAACAGTGAAACATGAGGGTGGAAGTCTTGTTTGGAGGTGTATAGTGCTTCTGGGGTGGGCAAATTAGTCCTTACTAAAGGCACTATAAATCATCAACTTTACATGGACATTTTAAACAATGATTTAGCACCTTGTGAAACAAATAATCTTGAATGGTGATTATGTTTTCACGCATGATAACGACCCCAAGCACACAGCTCTAAACACAAGGCTCTGGATACAATATAATACCCCAAAGTTCATGAAGTTTCCTCTTCAATCGCCGGACCACAACCCCATCTAGAATTTATGGAACGCTCTTGTTAAAAATATCAGATCCAGACATATTTCTAATAAAAATGATTTGAAATCGGCTCGTAATCAAGAATGGGACGCCATATCTAGTTCAATAACAGCAAAATTGGTGGAATCAATGCCAAAGAGACTCAAGGCAGTTATTCGAGCTAAATATCCTACAAGGTGTTAGCTGAAATATTATGATTTTGTTGGGCAAAATATGCCTGATGTACGAATACTTCTTACACCAAGATGTTGGATTGTTTCAATTTTGTAAATATTTATTCATATATAAAATTATTTTTGCGTAAATTTCACATGAAACTAGTGAAAATATTTTCTCTTGTATATTTATAATTAATTATAATGGAATTTATAATTTTTATGAACGGATCTTTTAAATCAATTGTCGTACTGTACGAATACTTTTTACGCTCACTCTAATTTGTTTCTATAAAACTAGAATTACAGTGCCACACAAACCAAACTAAAATCTTATTTTTAGATATTTTAGAAATAACTTGTTAGTAAATTATATTCTGAAACGAAACTTCGCATTGCTTACGAAAACGCAGATTTTGTGTGATACTACAAAAATTGGTTCTTAAAGACCTTTTCTTGTAGTATAGTTTGACTCTAAAAGTTTATCCTGATGTCTTAAAAAATTTTTATTGCATAAGGAGTTTACTGCATTAAAGTTTAACATTTGTTATAAATACTGTATACCAATATTAATTCTAAGTTAGAAATGCTAACGTCAGTAGATTTAATAATACAAGAAATATTATCTGCATAGAAAAAAAAAAATTACCCGTGAAAATTTTTTTTATTGAAGTTGAGCAAACTTTCGAAAATTTGTCTAAATATTTAAAGCATGAACTGTTCTCCAGTGTTGTGCATTGTAAGTGTCCTACAGTAAGTTCTTAAATACATTAATTGCGGTTATAACATTTGCCCCTTTAAGTAGATTAAAAGTTCACTATATTGAGAATATATTGAATTTTTCAATTGTATTAAGAATCTTAGATTTTTACTAATATTTACTGATAAATCTAAGCACTTTCTATTCCTACTTAGGTTTCAACAGCTGTGGTGGAACCCTACAACTCTATACTGACGACACACACAACCCTGGAACATACAGACTGTGGATTTATTGTCGATAACGAAGCAATTTACGAAATTTGTAACAAAAACCTAGGTATCGAGCGACCTTGTTATACGAACTTAAACAGATTAATTGGTCAGATAGTATCTTCAATCACTGCCTCGTTAAGGTTCGATGGATCCTTAAATGTAGATTTGACAGAATTTCAAACTAATTTAGTACCGTATCCTAGAATTCATTTTCCTTTAGTAACTTATGCACCGATTATATCAGTGGAAAAAGCTTTTCACGAACAGTTTACAGTTGGAAATATTACCAATGCTTGCTTTGAACCGGCTAATCAAATGGTAAAATGTGACCCAAGACGTGGCAAATACATGGCCTGCTGTCTACTGTATCGTGGTGATGTAGTCCCAAAAGACGTCAATGTTGCTATTAGTGATATCAAAGCTAAGAAGTCTATTCAGTTTGTGGATTGGTGTCCTACTGGATTTAAGGTAATATTCTGTTTTACATTAGTTCTTTGTTAACTCTTAAAAAATCTTAACTATAGAAAAGCAAAGAATTTTAAAAAAATTAAGCAAATTTTTCTCGATCTCTTATTTCTCTTGATAAGTTTCGGGTTAAGTTGACTTGAAGATTATACTTGATATAATTTAATAATTATCTTGTAAATTAAGAAATCCGAGAGCTGAAACTTGGTGATAGTTTGCCCAGTTTTAACACTTAATCTCAATTTATTCATTAGGTAGGAATCAACTACCAAGCACCAACAGTTGTTCCTGGTGGTGATCTTGCTAAAGTTGAAAGAGCTGTTTGTATGTTGTCCAATACAACAGCAATTGCAGAAGCGTGGGCTCGCTTGAATCATAAGTTTGATTTGATGTACGCTAAAAGAGCATTCGTCCATTGGTATGTAGGGGAAGGGATGGAAGAAGGTGAGTTTGCTGAAGCACGTGAAGATCTAGCAGCTTTAGAGAAAGATTACGAAGAAGTTGGTCTTGATAGTGCATCTTTAGAAGAAACTGTGGAGGACGATGAATTTTGAGTTTATAGCTTCAAGCAAGCTTCCAGAGTTTATAGCATAAAATGTTCTAAAATATGCTGTTCTTAATGTAGAAAATAAATTAATTGCAGTGTGTTTGACCAAGTTTGTTTTACAATTTTTCAAACTTGAAGTTTGAAATAAAATATCAGCATTATTAAAGAAACTTTATTTCCAAACGTTTTGTTTCGTGTAGAAATCGTCTAACTATAAGGCTTATAAGTTTTATCTATAAAATATTTTAAGTACTCTTTAAAACTGTGTAATGTTTTAAATGAATAAATAAAAGCTTAAGCTCGGTGATATTTTTCTGGAAGGGAACATGTGACTTCAGTAGTTCTGCTATTTCAGTAATTTAAAGAGCATTGAAATGTCTCGTCTCTAAAAATTCATCTATTTATAAAGGACAAAATGTAAATTTGCGTTGTACAGCAACGCTTATAAAATCTTAGTTTTAAGCCCCATGGGAGGTAATGTTGCTCGCGTCCGTAGCGGTCTTTAAGCTCACGTGCCTTCTGGGTAGTGCTAAATGAGTAACAGCGTTCGTCGTGGCCCAAAGTGAATTATGCCTGATGATACCTGCCTTCTTTGTTTGTCGGGTGAAACAATGGACTTTGATCATTTGACAACTTGCACTGCACTTGCTTTTATTACTTTTGACTCTGACATCTTTACCAAGTCTGAATTTTATTGGGCCGCCAGAAGTCTTATGGCAGATGAATGCCGCTGACTGACGTAGGAAAAAGAAAGTTTCTAGCCACGTTTTTTAAATTTGGCTTTAAGCCGTGAAATTTTCTTACTGAATTTGAACAAATTCTGAAATTTATCACTATCAGTTTATTTTAGAATAAAGGTTTATTACCAAATTTATATAGATGCCTACATCTATAGGTAAATATGGTTTTTTAAAGTTTGTGGGAAATTAACCAGATTTTAACCTTATAATTAATACTGAATAACACTAAGTTATAACAGAACTAAATCTTAAAATTGGAATAAATTGATTCAATTTTATTATAAATGATAAGTAAAATCTTACTGAAAATTAAAATTTTATCTACTTTTCTCTAACAGATTTTAATTTATCATCAGAGTTTAATTAGCACTTGTACTGTTTTTCGTATACTCTTTGAGTTAACGTCATTTGAATCTTGCATCTGTAAAATTTAGAGCAAAATGCGATTTTTGTTTCAGTTGTGAGTACACAATAAATCAAGATATTTAGAATCAAGTTCAGTTCGAAAATATTAAAATTGTGGGTGAAAGAAAAGCTTTTTCAGTTGACGAGTCTATAAAAAATTCAGTTACTTGAAATTATGTATTTTCAGGTTAACATAAAATATAGATTAATACTCCTAGTCTCACAAAATTTTATTTTCCATTGCTTCAAATACTTTTATTTCAGTAAACTTAAAGTAACATTACTTAAATGTAGCGACTATAGATGAAACAATCGAATATCAAACAATTGGTTATACGATTTATTCATTTAAGCATATAGAAAACTGTCTGTTAAAAAATATGAATTAATGTACCGGTTTGAATGTTCATAAATTTGTCATCAAATTCTCTAAGATCTAATAAAAATAGAACATTAAAAGAAAAATATGGGCAATAAATGCTCTGTATTATATAAAATTGAAAATTTATCGTATTATAATTCCAAGAATAGTTTTTGAAATCTTGGGTAATCCTTAATTTATACACCATTTAAGTTTTTAATTACAACAAAAAGTATCTCTTTCATTTTGAAAAACTCTTGATGCTTGGAAAAAGCAGTTTTTAACAAACTGTTATTGTGTGTGAAAAAACCAAGAATTTATATCGAGTTACTGTTATATTAAGTGTTAAGTTTATACAAACAATTAAAACAGCGTTTTTCATAAATTTTGCCAAAATTTTACAAATATCTAAAAAAAAAATGTAACGTAATTTTTTTCTTAGTTATTTTTTAATTTCATATATTCTAAAAATTTGAAATAAAACTAATTTCAAGTGATAAATTTTGTTGAAGATAGTTATAATCTAGATTAACAAGATGAAAGATGTTTTAAGTTATTTCTTTCCATGAAAGAAAATTACTGTCTTAAAACTATAAATTCTAATAAATTTTTATTTTATGTTAATTTGACAAATTATTATATGTGAAGAAATATTAATAATAAAGCATTAATTACCATATTTACCAAGGTGGTTTCTCTAAACATTTAGATTTCAATTTCACATCAAAAATATTTAAAAGAATAACACTTAAAAAAAAAATTTTGGAAACCACTGTAGGAACTAGAATATTTTTACTGATCTCTCTCTCTCTCTCTCTCTCTCTCTCTCTCTCTCTCTCTCTCTCTCTCTCTCTCTCTCTCTCTCTCTCTCTCTCTCTCTCTCTCTCTCTCTCTCTCTCTCTCTCTCTCTCTCTCTCTCTCTCTCTCTCTCTCTCTCTCTCTCTGTCTCTCTCTCTCTCTCTGTCTCTCTCTCTCTCTCTCTCTCTGTCTCTTTTTCTCTCTCTCTCTCTCTCTCTCTCTCTCTCTCTCTCTCTCTCTCTCTCTCTCTCTCTCTCTCTCTCTCTCTCTCTCTCTCTCTCTCTCTCTCTCTCTCTCTCTCTCTATATCTCTCTCTCTCTCTCTCTCTATATATCTCTCTCTCTATATATATCTCTCTCTCTCTATATATATCTCTCTCTCTCTATATATATCTCTATATCTCTCTCTATATCTCTCTCTCTCTCTCTCTCTCTCTCTCTCTCTATATATATATCTCTCTCTCTCTCTCTCTCATATATTAAAGAATTATTGGAAAAGGACACTTGTGGTTTTTTTTTATTATTATTTTTTTTATTTTTTTATTTCAGTATTCTTACAACTCATGAACAAACTTTATATTCGGAAATTCGAATCCTCAATTGTTTCTTAGTCAAGCTTTTAAGTCCTTCTTTTGTAAAAGTCATATTAATTTCAAAACAGCAATTTAGTATCCTTACTCAAAATCTTATTAAAAATTTTTAACTTCTGCCTAGCAAAAATAATTAAACTTAACGTTTTTAATATTATGTTTATTATAAGCATATTTAGGATACGAGGGTTGCTATTTATATTTCTGGCCTTGGCAACAGTAAGTGTTGCTAGGCGACCGAAGACGATTTTAATCGAAAGTTTGATATTTTTAAACATAAATTCAGCAGACGATTTACCATTATAGCTTTATTTGTGTTGTTGACAGTAAATTGAAAAGTTCTTCTCTGTCAAAAATGGAATTGAATCGTGAACATTTTCGTGCCATTATTTTTCATAACTTTCGACGTGGATTGTCAAGACAAGAGTGCTTCGATGAACTTAATTCTTTATACAGCGATAAAGCGCCATCCTACAGCACTGTAAAAAATTGGTATAACGAATTTAATCGTGGTCGATGTTCGATCCAGGACGAATCCCGTGCAGGTCGTCCAAAATCCGTTGTTGTGCCAGAAAAGATCAATGCTGTGCGTGAACTGATAAAGCAAGATCGTCATGTGACATAACGTGAGATAGAGGCGTCTTTGGACATTAGTATGACTAGCATCAATAAAATATTGCATGAACATTTGAGCGTAAAAAAAATTTGTTCGCGTTGGATCCCGCATAATCTGACAAACGCTCAAAAAAAGGCTCGTGTCGATTGGTGCAAGGAAATGTTGGAAAAATACATTCAAGGTACATCAAAGGCTGTGTATAACATCTACACAGGTGACGAATCATGGATCTATGCATATGAGCCGGAAAAAATTCAGCAATCAACTGTATGGGTCTTCCAAGACGAGGCAAAACCAACAAAAAGTTGTTCGAGGAAGAAGCACATCGAAACAAATGATTGCCTGTTTCTTCGGCATTAACGGTCATGTGGCAGCAGTGGCGTTAGAGCAACGCAGGACGGTCAATTCTGAATGGTACACGACCATTTGTTTGCCAGAAGTCATCGGAGAATTTCGAAAAAAGCAGAAGAACAGGCGAATCATTCTTCATCATGACAATGCGAGCTCTCACACATCGACTCAAACAAAGGCATTTCTGACGGAGCGAAAGATCGAACTGATGGGTCATCCGCCGTACAGCCCTGATTTGGCACCCAATGACTTCTTCTTATTCCCACACATCAAAAATAAATTACGTGGACAACGATTTTCGACCCCCGAAGAAGCGGTTGATGCATTCAAAACACATGTTTTGGAGATACCTCAATCGGACTGGAAAAAGTGCTTTGAAAATTGGTTCAAACGCATGCAAAAGTGTATTGATCATCATGGAGAATATTTTGAAAAACAATAAAACCAATTTCGATCCTACATATTTGTTTTTTCATTATTAGGCCAGAAATATAAATAGCAACCCTCGTATTTAACTTTATTTATATTTCTAATATTTACGGGTGAAAATTAATTTTTTTAATTCAACATGCATTGAAAATACAGCGAGTGTAAAAAGTATTCATACAGTACAATTGTTTTAAGAGAGATCCGTTCATAAAAATTATAAACATAAATTCCATTTTGATTAACTATACATGTATAATAAAACATATTTTCACTAGTTTCATGTGAAATCTACACAAAAATAATTTTACACATGAATAAATATTTAAAAATGAAAACAATCCGATATCTTGTGATGTAAAAAGTATTCGTACATCACGCACATATTAGCCAATGCAATCATATTTCAGCTAACACCTTGTAGGATATTCTTTAGCTCGAATAACTGCCTTGAGTCTTTTTGGTATCGATTCCACCAATTTTACTGTTATTGAGCTAAATATAGCGTCCCGTTCTTGATCAAGAACTGATTAAAAATCATTTTTATTAGAAATATGTCTGGATTTAATATTTTTTTATCAAGAATGTCCCATAAATTCTCGATGGGGTTTGAGGTCCCGTGAGTGAGGATGAAATTTCATGAATATCGGGGTATAATATTGCCTCCAGATCCTTGTGTTTAGGGCTATGTGCTTGTGGTTGTTATAAAATGCATAAAAATGTAATCACCATTCAAGCCCATTTTTGTTGCACTAGGTCCTAAATTGTTTAAAATGTCAATATAAAGTTGATTCAAAATGCCTTTAATAAAGACTAATTTGCCGACCCCAGAAGCACTCATACACCCCTAAACAAGCATATTTACACCCCCAAGTTTCACTGTTGGCACTTAATTCTTAAGATGCATTTCTGTATTACGCTTTCTCTATACCAGTCGTTTTCCTCCAAATATGTTGTATTTACTTTCGTCAGCAAAGATACTTTTTTTCCAGAAATCTGGACTGTCATTAACGTATTTCTTGGCGAAAGACAATAGTAGCTTCCGATTCTTCTCACTAACAAAGAATTTTCGTCTCACAACACGGCCATGGAAACCTTAATTTCTGCATGCATTTTGAACAGTACTAATGGTGACTGATGTTCCCATGTTCTTCAGTTCTGATGTTTATGTAGGAGCACTTATTTTGGGATCCTTCTTTAATGAATGTAACAGAAACCGTTTGTCACAGATGATGTCAATAGACATGAACATCCAGTACGAGAACTGTTTTGAACCGCGTTCCAGTGGCAAAATATTTAGAGCAAACTCGTTTATGGTTGACTGCACTGTTGAAAGGGGTCTACCAACCAGATCAGAAATTTTGTTGTACGATTTACCACTTTTACGGAACTTTAAAATCAGTTCTCTTTTGGAAACACTTGTCTCTGTACTTTTACGACCTATTACAGAATTTCTAGTATAGAACCTTTTAAGTAACTTACAAGATGATGTTAATTAACTACATCTTAATGGCTAAGCCAATCACAGAATATAATTAAAAAAATTTGCATTTCTTTTAGTGTACGAAAACTTTTTACACCACAAGATGTTGGATTGTTACAGTTTTCTAAATATTTATTCATGTATAAAATTATTTTTGTGTAAATTTCCCATGAAAATAATGAAAGTATGTTCTATTATGTATTTATAATTAATTAAAATGGAATTTATGTTTATAATTTTTATGGACGGATCTGTTTTAAATCAACCGTCGTACTGTACGAATACTTTTTACACTCACTATATATCTCTAATATGAAATTACCAAATTATTTTATAAGTAAACCTCAAAAGTATTTAACTATCCCCTTATTTCCTAAAATTATGTCGTTTATCCATTAAATCTGTTGTTAACAAATGGTATAAGTCGTTTTCTTCCGAATGAAAACAGCTACGTTTTCCCAATAAATGGTCCATAATTATATATACAGTTAGTCTGCGTACATCAAGAAAAAGTAATATCAAATCCAAATTTAAGGTGCGAAAAGGGTAGTTTCTTAAAGTTTTATTTTTTAAATATTTAGTTTCAATAAAAGACTTTGAAATTATTTAACTGTAATATTTTCATATTTAATAATTTTAGCACACTAATTTTTAAAAGATAATTGGCCAGAAATCAAATCCAATAAAGTTTGCGTACAACGCAATGGAGTCGGGGGATTTCTTATCCAACTTTTAAACCTCAAACTTGAAAATGCAAAGGTTACAATTTCAAGGTCATTGACTTCCGAAGTAAATTTCACGTTGATTGGAAGTTGTTATTCTATTTTCTTTGATGAAAATAACAACCAATAATGAAATTCCTTTGGTTAAGAGGCAACTAATTATAAAATTGAGAGATGAAGGTATATAAAACTATTCGTGATATTGATAAAATCATTGGAAAACCATTTTCTAGTGCACAAAGAGTTATTCGAAACTATCTTGACACTGGTAGTCTTGCTGTAAAACCATGAAGACCGAAGAAGCTATCGTAGAGAGAAGAAAGAAAAATTCTTTTACGAATTAAACAAAATACTAAACTTTTTTCTGTGAGCGTTGCAAACGACATTTTTTGTAACTAGAAACATAGAAATTTCACCTGAAACTGTATGAAAAGTGCTGCGAAAGGCTGATTAACATGGACGCAAACCTGGGTCTAAGCCATACATTTCCGAGACAAATAGAAAGGAAAGAATTGATTTTGCCAAAACATATTTAAACTCTTTTGCACGACTTTTGGCACAATGTAATTTGGTCAGATGAAAGTAAATTTACAATATTTATAGTTAATTGTATGGAAAAAACACCCTACTGTATGGAGAAAACAGGAACAGAATTGAATCTGAGAAATTTAAATCCAACTTTCAAACATGGAGCTGGCCGTGTGATGGTAATGGGGTGTTTGTCGTCGAAAGGAGTTGATAAAATACATTTTTGTAAAAATGTAAAAATTATTATACTCATATTGTTTACTTTTTATTTAAGTTTACAATTGTAGTTAATAGAAGAAAAAAATTTAATGATTAAAATACATTTTTCAATGTTTTAAAAGTTTTTTAATTTAAAATTTAGTCTCTTCTCAGACTTTTGTGACTAACTGTAAGTTTATCTGTAAGCTTCACTTCTGTTTTTTTTTCCTAAATTTAAATTAATAAAATATACTTGAAAATTATATTTTTATTGTGTTTCTCACATTTGTAATAGTGTTTTTGCATTCATTTTTATGAACTTCTATTATTAACTGTATATTTGTTCCATTTCTATTAACATTACACAAGAGATTCGAAAGAATCGAGAGCTTAAAAACTATTTAATATTCGAGTTAAAATTCAGTGCAACAGAATTTAGAAATTGACCTACTTTTTAAGATTAATGAAATGGTATAAATATAGTTGAAAAAAAAATGTTCTTAGTAATTTTTTGTGTTTAATTTTTTTTTTCCTCAACAGCTCATTTGATGGCGCTTTTATCTTTCTCTTGTCATTGACCATTAACTTGTGTGCCTTATGCTTTATATAAGCTGTTTTAGTTTCGACAAATAATCGTTCAGGAGATATTTTGGAGCAGTTTGGGGAGGAGAAAAAAATTATTTGCCATTTTCACTTCTTCCTGCATATTTAAATCTTCATGATTGCATTGATTTGGTATAAAAAAACTTTAAAATCCTGGGATTTTTATATTACTATATTCATAGCAACAATTAAAAAAAATAACGAGCTTCTTCTATTTAAATAGATGGAAAGTTATCGTAATAGTGCACAAAATGTCTAAAATTCTAGGTTTTTCAAATATTCTAATGTGTGCTTTCATATAAACAAGAAATTCAAGTGTTCTCATTTTTTGTAGTAGAAATTTAGTAGAAAACATAATTTAATAATTTTTTATATAATCATTACAGAACAAGAAAAAATGAAGAGTAGAAAAAAAATTTAGGAAAATTATTGTTAAACAATTACTTTGTATTATTATCGGAACCGTAATAAAGTAAAATGTCTAAATTTCCAATCGTAGAATATTCCTGGTCCCTTAAAATATATGTATAAGAATTTTATATTAATTTCGAATAAAATTTTTTAATAAATTCCTGAAAAATCTGTACTTATTTAACTATTATTAAGCGTGGAAAAAAGATTGTAAACAAAAAGAGAAAATTATGCATAAAATTAAAGTCAGAAAATTAGCCTCAGCATGTATTATTCTACATTTCTTTAAAATCTATTTCCATAAAAAAAATTCTAGATATTTATAAAATAGTCAAATAAATAGCTGGTTTTTGTTTAAATATTACTAGATTATAGAAATGTAGATGCAATTTAAGCAAAAAATATTTTCATATTTAAATACATTCTCATGAATACCTATAACTGGAGTAAACCAAATATTTCCATTTATCCTGATAGGTTAGTAATTGTTCTATAATAATATTACATATGGAAAAGAGAATTTTTAATCTTCAAAATGAAATTTTTACGAAAAAAAATTCATGAAAAACATAACTTAGTATTTTTGTATTTCAACTGCTCTGTGGATTATTCTAGCTAGAAAAATAGGAAAACATAACGAAAAGGGGTTTAGGTTTGTTCTTTCTTGTTTTTAATAGTACATCGGAATGGTGAACCGCGAAAATAAAGAGCATTGATTCACCTCGTCTATTAAAAAAGCAAATTTTACAATTTTTCAAAAAAAAAAAAAAAAAAAGTAATTTGTTGGATAGCCTTTGTCCTTTTATATCAATTATCAACCAATATGGCACTGATTTTACTAAATTTTGAGAGACAAAAGATGGTATTTTTTCTGCCACTCTTCCAAAAGGAGTGGTGAAGCATTTTTTTAGATCATTCTTAGTTTAGATCTCTTGCTTTCTAATTTGGCGATCGAGATAATCCCACAAGTGTTCAATGGGATTAAGATCAGGTGATTGCGGTGGGTTTTTTTAGCTGTTTCTGCACGTTATATAGCAACCATTCTCGAACAACCCGATCAGTATGTTTGGATTCATTATCTTGTTGGAAAGTGAAGGATCCATCGAGTCCCAATTTAGAAAGTACTTTGTTTCAAAGTCTAATTAAAGTCTTTTAAAGTCTTTCTAAATTGTCCATCGAGTACAATTTAGAAAGTACTTACCCAATTTAATTAGTACTTTCGCTTAGATTATTCTTTAAAATATTAAAATAGCTATATTGATTCATTATTCCGTCGATTATAACTAAATTTCCTACTCCAGTTGCTGTCATGCAACCCCAAACCATAATCGAACCACCAACATGTTTTGCATTCGTCTGATGTTCTTTGGTCCTCGAGCTGCTTTTGCTTTCCTCCAAACTTCTTGGTGTCCATCTGATCCGTGGATGTTAAATTTAATTTCATCCGAAAAAAAATCACGGAATTTCAAAATTTTCTGCCCTGCTTTACATTTTCTTTTGCAAAATCTATTTTCTTTTTGCGATTCACTTTGCCAACAAATGATTTTCTTCGCATATTTTGGTCATGGTATCCTTCCTTTCGTAACACACGGCGAATTGTTTCAGGATTGCATGACTACGCAAAATTGTTTTTCACATCAGTAGTCAATTTTGGTGCGATAATCTTCGGGGTTTTTTTTTTTTTCTTTCCACATTTCCAACAATAATTAGCCTTTCTCGATCCGTGAAAAAGGGTTGTCGTCCTGTTCTAGGCTTGTTTGGAATATTTCCCTCAGCCTGGAGCTTTTCAATGATTTTTTGCACTCTTGCAGGACTTTTACCTATGATTTTACCGATTTTCTTTGGGACTAGCTACCTTTATAGAGCTTTATTATCGCATCCTTTAGATCTTTTGATAATTCTATTCCACGAGGTGGCATTGGTGAATTGTTGATGTATTTAAAGCTCAAATTTACAAGCTTTGTAGCAAAACTTCTAAACTTATCACTGAAATACGAAAAATCACTCGAAAAGTTTCAGTCAGCCTATTTAAAAGTCAAAAATTCAGAGTGTATATATACTTTGGTATATACTTTGATGATTTAAATTTCTACTCGTAGTTAGCAAAATTACTCTTAAAGTTTTTTAAAATATAATGATTTGGTTTATTTTTCATTACTTTATGACTTGAATCAGAAGCTATATGAAAAATTATATTTTTCTTATATTTGAAAACTATATCTTTTTCACTTTAGCTATGAGTTGCATATTTACTTTTATGAGCAAGTGTATATATCAAAAATAGATTAATGTGCAAGAAAACTTTTAATATTTAAGTGCTACAAATATACAATGATCAAAAACATTATAATAAATGAAATATAATTGTTATATTACAACAAACATACCGACATCATACATATCCAGGATAATATGTGAGTATGTTATTGAATTTGTAATTGTGTGTATAAACTTGTAATAGCTTATATACAAAACTTAATTATATGTATATTGGTTTATAAAATGCTCATTCTAAGGTTATTTTAATTAAATTCGCATAAGTTCCTTTCAATCTCGTTATTTTATTTATCGTCTGTACTGAGGAATTATTGAAAACGATAATTTAGATGTCTAGACATCTTCCTCAGAGCAATGTATGCTTTGAGAAGCCCATAAGTAAAAAGTTTAATTTTGAAAATTTTTATTTGTGGAATTTAGAAAAGGATATTTTTGAAAGAAATGAAATTTCAATTTCTTTTTATGTTTAAAAATAGGAATTTTATACAAACTAATTAGTTCAAATCTTGAGAATGAATATTGAGTAGAATAACTATTTAATGAAGATGTGCAGTTAGGAAAAGTTTAATTTATCATCATAATTACCTGTGTTAATTATACTCTCATTAAAGAAATAAGTAATTGCTAATACTATTAAAAATGCTTTTATCATTTTAGTTTATGTATGGACAACAGATACTTGAATGTATTTTCTTATATTGTTTTTATATTATTTAGTATATGTTTTCTCGTATTGATATTTGAATGTATTTAAAAAGATTTTAATAATTTCATTCTGATTTTAAATATTAAGTAGCTGTTATGACAAACTGACTTTCATGTGTAAGATTCCAACGTAACATGAAAGATAACAATTTTGGAAAGGACTCAAAAGTGTTTTTCACAATAATAACTTACTAACTCTAATTTTTAATATCATTAGCTTTTATTTCAAAATAATGAGTAAGCTAGAACGAATTTGTTAAACATAGAGACGCGATATAAACTATAAAAAATAAAACAAAAATATATGCGTGTTCCTATTTTGAAGAAAAGAGTATATGTTACGTTTTGTTTATAAGCCATTTTGTTACGAAAAATTAACACAAACACATAATATTATGTTTTCATTGAAAATAGTTTGCCAAAAGTTTATATGCATTTGAATTTATTTTTAGAGTTAATTAAAATTTTAAGACAAAAAGATCACACACAAATATAGCATCTTATGAATCCATTTTAAGATTTTACGTTCACATGTTTTAAAACCAAACATTAAATATTTTCCAAAATTAAATCCAGAATCTCCGATTCTAAAATGTTTGCTCTTCGGGACATTAAAATCTATTGTGATTCAAAACTTTTATCTTGTTTATTCTACAAGAAGAGACTTACCAAGAAAGTTAATAGAAAGATTGATGGTACAGCACTACTTCAAACATATAAATTTGTGACGTAAAACCATGTTTAGGGTCAAAGGAGCTTCAACTAGACCTTTTTACGATCTGGATTTAGATTGATAAATTAAATTTATCGTAAAGAAAGTTTAGTGATGTTTTGTAATTAAAATCTTCCTTCTTGTTGACTTCCATATTTTGATATATTTAAGCATTTGTTTTAAAGAATTTACTGAACGAATTTGTTAAATTTTTAACGATAAAAGAAGGAAAAATATATTTAAAGTTAAATGAGATTATGTCGTAGCATCGATTTTGAACTTGCTTTTCACCATGAGAAATTTTTCAACATTTTTAAAAATTCAAAGTAATGTAATATATAGGTCAATACCTTAAATTTTTTCTTCACTCATTTTTCAATATATATATAAATTGTTTTAAATATGGTTTATTATAATATGGTTTTAATTATTAAAATATAGTTTATGGGAGGTTAACTAAAAACATTATCTGTTAAACAAAATTTTAATTCTTTTGTATTCATGTTGAAAAATTATGAAAATTTCTTACATATTATTTTTTCCTTATTACAGAAAAGAACAAAGAATTGCTACTTAAGTTGTATCAAAAATAGGTCATTTTGAAAGTTTTTCAGTATTTTTAGTTTTTTAAAAGCAAAATTAGAATATTTTGTTATGACATTTTACATATATAAATTAAGCCTATTCGATGAACAATCAGTTTCAAATGAAAGTTAGGTGTTGGAAAGTTTGATGCTAGAAAGTTAGTTCAGCATAAGTTAATGTACAATCAGTTTCAGAAGAAAGTAAATAAAATTAAAAAAACATTGATTTAAGATTTGAATTCAAGATAGTAAGCGAACCACATTAATCTAAATAGAATAAATTTAATTAAAAATAATAAATCTGTAGTAAGAAAATTTAAAAACAAAAGTTATATATTTCTTTAAATGAATATTTTAATGCTTAGATGAAAGTTATTTCTAAAAACAATATAGTATTAAATAGCTAAATTATACATTTTCCTTTTAAGTACTATCGAGAGATATGGGTAATTACACCACCGTAAAAAAGGTAATCAAATGTAGGATTGCCCCTCGATGAGAAAACCGCTTCGAAAGAGAAATTGAGTTAGTGAAACACGAGACGACTGGAGAATTAATTCCACATTCCTCTCAATCACAGAAAAAATTTTTTATGCTTACTATTGATTAATAAAATAATCATTCTGGGATATATAAATTTAGTTTATTGTTTACTGTAAAATCACTTTTTGTGTGCGAGGACAAATTTGGCCGGTACCCACATTTGGATTCGGTACCTCTGCAAACATCGATGTTCACTGCAATAACTCGTGGGTTTGAGTCTTACATCCACATGCAACAAATGCGACCATAAGCTGTTGAACTAAAAACCCGAGCAAATTTTATTAGTGAAGAGAAATTATTGTATAGAAACTAAACAAATTAATAAGGAAATTAATACAAAACAACTAACATGCATTTCTAACAGACGAATTGGATCCAGTATTCCCGTTTATTGATTACATGTAAGCAAAATTTTATGGACATTTGAAAAGTATACCAATTATTTGACGGTTTTTAAACTATATAAAATTTTATAATGTGGCAAATGTTCCTCATCAGAAAATTGTTTCGTTTTTATTTCTTCAGGTTAGTTTTAGTGACGTAAATTGCAACGGCTAATTCGAAAATAATAACATAAAAAATACAAAAAATGCCATTTCAGTTAGTTTAATTGAATAAAGAAATTAAATATACTGCATTTAAACAAGAAAGTTGTATTTTGGAATATTGAAGATTTTGCTATTTGCAAGAGATTTCCTTAAATATTTCATACCATGTGGATTTCTTTTTATTTGACCTTTTTGTGTTTAATGGCATTTAAACACCATATTTACTTTCTCGTACAGATAGTATATCTCTAACGGAGCATTATAGGCAATAAAAAAATTTGAAAATCTTTTATTGTTATGAACACACACTGATTATTCGATTTGAATTTTTATGAATTCTAATACTTTTATGGAATGATAAATTCATACTCAGACATATTTACAAGGAATTTACATGAATGATATTCGTTGATTTAATATTTCATGGATTCAAGATAATGAAGATTTAATACTATTATATTATATACTTCAGTATATCAAATTATGTGTATATAAATTTAAAAATTAAGGTAAATTCTTTTAATTAACAAAGAAAAAAAAACATCAAATAAAGCTTTGAAAAATAATTTAAGTGGCTGCGAAATTATTTTCGTAAAAATTTTGAATCGTAACATATATTTTTAATGGCGTTTGTGTGCATTCAAATAATTTTCAAATTGTTCATTAACTCGAAAGCTTCATATACAAACACATTGCTCAATATTAAACATTTAAAGCTAATTATTTTTAAGTGAAGCTATTTATTTTAAAACGGTGAGATTCCCAAATGGTACGTTTAATTACATTTTCGAAAATTAAGATGTAGTTTAGTCGCGAAAGAAAACTAGACAATACTTCAGACACTTTTACTTTTCATCGTTTTTAATATTTTATTTAGCATAATCGAAAGTGTCTGCAACAATACTTATACTTAAAAAAAATAAATAAATAAAAAAAAATAAAAAATAAGCAGATGTATTTCCGTCCCCATTTTAAATATGAACAGTTAAATAAAAAAAATAAAATCGTTTGAGATTATATTTTTTTTCCTCACTCCACTGCCTCTTGGATCGTCTGCAATTAAAAAAAAATATTTAAAAACATTCTATTACAATAGCTTAAACGGCGACTATGGAAAAAAAATGTCTGGCGCTTGCAAGCGTTTATAAAAAGTCCTACATCTGCCGTTTCTAAATCGTCTGCTCCAATGGGGATAAAAATTATTTTTATACACAAATTTTTAAAAAAAAATTGCTCTCGATTTTAAAAATCCGTTGCTGAAATTTACAATTTCTGAGCCGTTTTTTCTCATAGAAAGCAAGTTCTGAGAGTGGGGAATTAAAAGTGAGGGGAAGGGCCAGAGAGATCGGTGGGAAAATAATGAAAAATAGGGTCTTTACCCCCCTCCATGCAACACGTGGCTCTTCCGGGTTCATCTTTGTGAGCGATATTATATTTCTCATCTGTTGCATGCTAAGCATTGTGGAATTTTAAAGAGCAACTGGTTTCAATGAATATGATATAAATCGATTAAAAAAGGCACTGCTTACGCTATTTTGTCTTGTTGCCAAATATGTTGAGAGAAATATTTCTTCTTTTTTGTCTCTTCTATGAAAATAAAGCTATTTTAGTTAGAATATTTTTGTATTTGCCTTTTTAACACAATCAGAGTAATATGGCAACGACATGCTGTTATATTCATTTGGTGCATGCTGTACTGCTGTTTACTCTTGCATCTTTTCGTCTATGATTGCATTCTTCTTTAAAAACTTTCATGCCACACCAGTGGAAGGAATGAAACTGTCCTTAGTAACAATGTACGCTGTTGTCAACTCATAGGTTCTGGGCTAGATTTAAGATAAAACTAACATGATAAGAAAGCATTGTTATTCACAATAGCAACGTATTTTCAGACAGGTAACAGTTTCTTGTCAAAATAAATATATTTAAAATAATAGTTGTAACAATTAAATGACATGTTTTGTTATTTAATACACAAATGTAAGATCTAAGAATACAAATAAATTTTTTTATTTAAATTAACTATGGTAACTGTAAAATATATGTACATAAAAATATATTTAAAAATGCAACATTTAGTTTTTTTAAAAAAAAAAAAAAATATTGTATAGTAAAAATTGGATATAAATTTTTTTTTTTATAAAACTTAATCAATTCTTGGAAATATAACGGACAAAATTTTCGAACTTATTTTTTCTCACAAATCTTAAAAAGGCTGATGAAACAATTGAAAAAGTTATTTTGAAGTATACTATGATTTACATAAGAATTATTTTTTTCTTAGAGTACTCTATAAAATAACTTTAAAAACTTATAACATGCCAGGACAGGAAAAAAAAAAATAACATTTAAATAATATTTCACAAATTTCATTTAATAACCAAAGGAAATAGCAAGTTATACATAAAATTTAATTTAATACAAAATTCCTTTCTCAAACAATTTAAAAATGAGGCATAAAAAAAACTTTTAAATAAAAACGTAAAATGGATTTTAATTCTCAACATTAGTAACAATTCCTAAAACAATAGGGATGTAAAAATGTAAATTTCATATAAAGATGTAAATTTTTAATATGCGAAGATTTGCTTGCTTTTATAAGTGAATTGAAAGATGAAATTTGTATTTTGTGATAAAATATTTTGGAGATACACACACAGCTCCTCCAATATATTATATCTAATTACATCCAGTAAATTTTAGATGAACAATTTCAAAATAAACTATTTACTATTAAATACATGACTTTTTCTGATTTTAAAGATTTTATGAGTCCTACAATTTATTCATGTTTCATTAAAACTGACTTGAAGTCTCCAAGGCCGAAAATATTGAATATTTATTACAAACGATTTATTGTAGGAAATGACGTCAACAATTGTAAGCGTAAATTAATTTTCAAATTTTGCAGATATGATGAAAAAAAAAAAAAAAAAAAAAAAAAAAAAAAAAGGACACATAAATTTTTTTATTATAACTTCAACATATGTAAGGAAAATTATAAATGTATTTTATGTGGATATAAAAGAAATTGGAGATAAATATTCTTTTATTATGTGCTTATCGTCTGATTTTATATCCACCAATCATCTGATTCGTAACCGCTGAGTAGTGTCGAAAATTAAATAATGTAAACAGCTCCAAAATTAAGCTATATATTGAAATGCTATTGAAACTATCATTCGGCTATACTTACTGAATATTTTATTAGTGTGAAACAAAGATTATCGGTATAATAAATTTCTTTTCAAAATAGATTAATTTTATCACTGACACACACACGATAAAATGATAGTTTATAGTATTCAAGTATGAGCGACATTAACAAAATTGCTTGTCTCTTGATTTAAAGACAATGTCAGCAAGGGAAAAATTTCATCACCAGTCAAAATTTGCTTGATGTAAACAAAAACTGGATTGAAATTATAATATTATTGCTTTTGACGTTAAGCATTTTTGCATAGTTCAAAAATGGTCCTTGAGATAAGCGATGAATCAATGCATTCGTCATAATGCATTTTTGTTCTGGATAAGGCTGGATACAAGGCAAACACAAAAGTTAACGTTATCGTGAATGAGTAAACCTAGAGTCTAATGAAAACAAGGTTTAGTTTTAAACTATGTGTGTTTTTATTAATAATAGTGTTTTGATATTTATCCGGGAAAGAAGTGTACTTTCTAGATTTTCCATATAATAGTTTTATAAAAATACATTGTGAAATGGAATGTTTATTAGGTTAATAATGCGCCTTGTATTTGGATACTTCTAGTAAATGCACAATGAAGCACGTGGTTCTCTCATTTAATTAACTTGGAATATAAAACCGCTTGAAATATTTATTAAAATAACACTGATATATTTTTATTTTAGAAAGAGTGAGAAGATATGAGTATAAATATTTTATTTGTTGAAGAGATAAGAAAGAAAGTATTGCAAAATTATTTTCCTCGGTAGGACATTCTCAGTATATAAATACTTAATCATGATCCAGATTTATTATTTTTTAATTACTTTCATTTTTATGATATGGTTTATTTTGTAGGTTATTCTACTCTGTTTTCAGTCGTGGAGTTTAAATCGATGCACAGTCGTACATTTTAAAATTGATTCCAAATCATTGGAAATTTTTATGTGCAAGTTGGGAGTCGTGGTGGCCTGATTAATAAGGCTGTCGTTCGCAATATCGGAAGGCTGTGAATTCGAATCCTGGCTTAACCCAAGGAGATCCCCGGTTTAAAGAATATTTTACTTAATCCCTGCTTCTAATTAGGAAGACTCTTACCTGTCTACTTCCTCTAACAGGTAGAACCCAAATGGTAGGGCTAGGTACAAAGAATTATGCTAGTTCAGCAGTAACATTCAAGGAGGGAATCGAATCTATGAACTATTAAACAGAAGATAGGCGCTGATATCATTAACATCCTATTCCGATCCTTCTATTAGATATTACAAAAAAAAAAAAAAAAAAAAACCCCTAAAATTAGAAATTATTTTTGAAATCAAAGTTATTTCCAAATTATTATTTCCAGAACATTATTACATAGGAAACACACTGTGCCATCAAAGCATATATTATGTATGTTATCCTCTAATGCTGAAATTCAAAACTAAACTGATATTTATTTCATCTATTTTCACAATGTGGGGAGCTCATTTATAAGAAATTAATAGCTATTTATTAAAATTAGCTTATAACTGATTTATTTAATATATATATATTCTCAAAATAATTTAAATTTTTTTCAAGTTAATAGAGGGATAAAAAATATATTTACTTATTCCAGCAAGAGGAAATAATTTTCAAAGAAGAAGAGAATATTTAAACCAAAAAGGAAAGTGCCAGTAACCTTGATAATGTGATGATAAAAATATTAATAACAATTCATTTTTTTCTAAACTTCTTTTGAGTTGAAATTAATGATAGCAAAATACATGTTACACACTCATCTTTTTTCAAATTACGTGGCAATTGCACCTTATAATGAAATATGCGATGAGGACGATTTATCTTGCGAAAGTTTTTATTGATGTTATTTTCTTGCCATTCTCCCAAGCCTAATTAATCAGTCAGCGATCTGGTCTATTTTCTAAAATAAAGGTTAAAACCTCAAAGAATTGTTTCATGATTATTACTAAATTTCTCAAGCTTGTTTTCCAAAACTCAAGGTTAACGAAAATATATCATCGCGATGTATTTAATAACCTTGATTTCAATTTTTTATGTGAATTCTTTTATTTTAGTAGGCGTAACTTTTCCATTTTTTCGATCACAATTTCGAAAAGAGTTTAGGTCGAGATATTTACCATTGAAAGATTCCTTTTTATCTAATCGTCTGCCAATTGCTCCTGATGAGTGGGGGGGGGTGTTAAAGGACACTTACTATAACATTATATTCAAGATGCTGGAGCCCCCATATGACAGCTCCATTCTTCTAAATGTGTCGTCCTTCGAGCCAGGGATTGAGCAACCTCAAGGTCCTCAAAGTCTCCAACCTAAAAAAACTGATTTCCAATTCCAATATAACCCTTTCGAAAGCTTCCAACCCTTTTGATGAAGGCACTGCTGACACTAATCTGTGCGATTTAATTTCCCCTTCCCGATCTTCTTATCAAAATTTATGACTGTGAGTCGCACCCCCTTGCCCAATTTCTTCTTCCAACCATTCACTTCTTCAAAGTCATCAACATCGTTTGAAGTAGGAGCAACATAAAAAAAAAAAAAAAAAAAAAAGAACACTGAAGGTCATTTTCCTCCCATCAGGAATTCCAGAAGCAAATTATCTTTTTCTTCCAAGATGGAGTGGATTCTCTCAAAAGGATAGTCTACGTGTGGCGACTCTTAAAGATCTAGGTGAAGGCTGTCCTTTGTCCGTTTGGAATCCTCCAGAGAAAGCTGGAGCTTAACCCTTTCGCTTTTGGAGTGGATGCCCCCCACCGGGAAGCAAATCAAGAAAAAGATCCTCCCGCAAAGTTTACCAGGTATTCATACCTGAAGGTCACTGACGACGTCAAAGAAAGCATTTTTTTTTTTTTTTTTTTTTTTTTACGGTCCATTAGAACCGCTCTTTGTTCGGAGCGAAAGTAATCAGGTTTTTTGTAATGAATTGAATGGAAATGACTACGCCAAATTTTAAGTGGATGAAAATAGTTGAAAATCGATCGTAAAGAAAGATTAAAAGATGAGTCAAGCCCCATTCGGATGATTGAAAAAGCGTAATAATGTTTTAAAGAAATGTGCAGGTGGTAACCTATTTTTTACCAAACAACCTTTGGATTTCAATTATTATTTTCAATTTGAAGCAGAATTTAGAGAGAGAGAGAGAGACAGAGAGAGAGAGAGAGAGAGAGAGAGAGAGAGAGAGAGAGAGAGAGAGAGATTCATTTAAAGCCTTCAGTTCAAATGTTAACTGATTTTTTAATCTAACTGATGGATATCAGGTTAATTTTTAATGTTATAAAAAATTTCAAAAAATTAAATGAAATGAGAAAAATAGCAAAATAAATGTTGAGAAAAAGTATGAATTCTCTATTATGCTCTAATTCTTTAAACTATTTTTACTTAATACTATTGTGGATTTTTATTTCAGTTTTTCTTTTTAGTAGGCAATACAATGATCACTTATAGGCACTAAAACACAAAAATTTGAATTAAATTTGAATATCAGCAAATAATCATTTACAGAATTAATAGACTTTCTAAACAACCAATGACAGAGAAAGAAAGAATTGCTTACTGTTTAGAGGTTCAAATGCGAATTGTAGTTCTACAAACCTAACTGTTTAATGATAGATTGTTTAGAGCATATGCACTATTTTGTAATGCAATTTAAAAAATATTGCATTTCTTGAATTATTTGTTTCTATAAATTTTCTTTTGAATATGGTGATGTTCAAAAAACAATACAAAATAAACACATAAAGAATGGGGTTTTTTTATGGTAATTAAAATCTTAATCTTGTTTTTTGTATAAGGAGTTGAACCTTAATTCAGGGCCATGTCCGCTTTAGCCATAATGCAGGATTTTGTTTCTAAGTTCAAGGTTAAAAATACATTGCTGACCATTAAAATTAAAACGCCATTGCAAATAAAAAGCTACATGAATATTAATAGTATGGAATGAAGAAAAAATTATTAAATTTGCAAGTAATTTGAGACTTTAAAATGATGCTATGTTAGAAGAAATTATTGTGGGCTTAGCTGCTAAAATGGCCTTTATACAGTTAGGCATGGAGGCAAAGAGAGGTTGTATGTCAGAAATGAACAACTCCTTCCATGCTTTCTCAAGTCTATGCCACATTTCGTCAACAGTGGTAGATAGAGAGGGATAATGTCTGGTCTCTCACCAATCCCTGACCAGATATTTTCAATTGGTGAGAGGTCTGGACACTGTGCAGGCCAGGAAAATAATCGATTACTCTCCCCACATAACTTGTTGAAAGGCAGCGTTTCGATGGAAACAAAAACAAATCATAACCAGTGGCCTTAAGACAACAGAAATATACTGATACTTGCTCAAATTATCATTGATTTGAATTAGAAATATACTTATTGCATACCCATATCACATCAGATGCAGGGTCATTATGATGATATCGAATACAACCAGGGTATAAAAGTTCTCTTAGAAACTTCCACGTAAGTATATGGTCGTTAGAATTCTGCACTTAGAGCCGAGATTCATCTGAAACGACAACATTATCCCGTTCCCGTTGCCAACTTGTCATTGGATCAGAAGAATCACTCTCTGTCTCTAAGCTTGTTCTCAAGAAAATGCTGAAATAATGATCGCCGAAGTGACTGTCCGTGTTGCTAAAGGCATCACATCTATAAGTGAGGATACTGTACGAGTTGCAAACAAGACCATTTCCTGATAAAAACTTCCATGGTGTGTTTGCATCATTTTGCGAAGCTGAGACTTCACAATGTGTCTATCTCTTCTGGTGGTAGCCATTGGAGGAGGTTGAGATCCTGCAGGTTATTCACTAAGACCCTCCGCCATCCATCAGTTTTATATTCACATGATTGTGGTTATATTTACCAGTGTGAGTGTTGAAACAATAATCCATATTCTTTATGCAAAATTATCCTGCCTCTTTTGAATTCCAACGTTTGTTGGTAAGCATTTCTTCTTCTTGTTTAAACCAAACACTGATCTGACAAAGCAATTTCAGTATGAGGGATCCACTACTTAGCTTTTTTCCTGTAGGGCTTCTGATCCCTACTAATTCTGAATGCAATGAAACGTTAATCATTCTCATATTGCAATTTCTTTTTCTTTCACGTGAATTTGACGTTTGTAAGCTCAATTCCCTTTTGGTTCCCAATTCTAATGGTTTTAGTAGCGTATTCGTGAATTAATAATTATATAAAATTAGTAACAAAAATTTTGAAACTCTAAAATATAAGAGTTTATTTTGAATATTCATGTTTTAATATTAATCATTGACAAAAGAGAATTTTGGTTATGAAATATGATGAAATTGCTTAATCATAGCATGACTAATACATGCGACTACGTTTATAAACCAATTTTTTCAAGGCACATTACACATTCAAGTAATCATCTATAGTGGAAAGGTTGGCATGCCAAAAGATATCAACGAAACATTTTGTGTGACTAAAACATGATATGTATACTCCACTGCTAACCTGCTAACTTAAAGCATAGCTTATGTTACATTTAGAAATTCTGATTATAGAGTTTGTAATTAATTTAAACCTTATTTAATAAGTATTTTTGAACTCATTGTAAAGTTGCTTATATTGCAATATATGTAATGTAAATTGTATAAGATCGACTCGGAAGTGCCAATTATGCTTAACATCTGAAATTAAAGAAATTATATATAAAGATCAGAACTGCCTTTCTTCCTGCACTTTCAAGGAGTAAAATAGAAAAATAATTTTTTTTTTTCAATTTCATAAAAAGTATTTTTTTTTTCCTTTGCAGCGAGTGAGTTTACGTTTTTAACCACACTCCACCAATCGCACATGCACTGAAATGTGAATGTGATATGATTCCTGACTTTAGATAAGCTCGTACCTAAAAAGAATTTATGAGCTTTCTAAATCTGATTTGTTTTTATTATTATATTTCGTGGTGCAAAACAATGTTTTTTGAACAAATTTAAGTGAATAATTATTCTTAAGCTGGTCATAATTATTCTTAAGCATTAAAAAGCATCTCTATTTTTCTGGTCATAATTTTTACTTGAAAGCTACGGTCTCGTTTTTCACCGGAAGCTACGAAACATTTGTTAAAAATAAAGAAAATTTACTCCGATCATCTATTTCAAAGATATTGCTTACGCTTAATCAATGACGGGAGTGAAATATGGATGAACCTTTACTTTGATTCATATTAATTGTAATCTTTAGCTAATGATCCTCATGCAAATATACTCTATTGCTAAATAAATACGTTCATCTTATACGAGGTTAATTATGTTTAGAAAATAATATAGAGTCAGAATATACATATCTATATTAGAGAACCAAAAGTCGATACCTCTTACATCTGCTTAAGATACCTTCTAATATTTCGTGAAATTTCTTCTTATTCGTTGTAAAGCTCTTTGAGGTGCATTTGGCATAAAGAGTACTTAGAAATTCCTCGACAAGATATTTGATTCTGCTCCTGATACAGTTGTTTGTATTTGCGAAAGTATCACCATTGCTGGATTTGGTGCATGAATTAGATCAGAGTTTTATACATATTTCAAAAGATTCCTTCATGTATACAATGTTAGAAACCAAAACCAAAATATGTGATGAAATTCCTGATGCTCTTAAAGCTATTTCCTTAGAAATTATAGCTACAAAGTATCCTAGATATGAATGGATCCACATTTATACTGATGGTTCTGCCTGTGATGGAAATACTGGTGCTGGACTGTTCTGTGAGGACTTTTTTGAGGAATCCTGTGCTGTTGGACTAAAAGCCTCAAACTTTGATGCAGAGATTTTCGCAATGAATAAAGCAATTCTAAATCTCAATGGTCTTGATACTAACTTTAGCAAGGCAGTTATTTTTATTGACTCCCAAGCTGCAATCTTGGCTGCTGCCTCCTACACACATAGCGACTGCTCACTTGTTGAAGAGACTAAGAGACTTGTTTCCAATGCTATTGCTTCTGGCTGGTAGATAGTTTTTCAATGGATCCCTAGCTACTGTGGGGTGCTTGGAAATGAAAAAGCAGATATGTTAGCTAAAAATGGTTGTAAGCTGCCTCAGCCTCTGTTTCCAATAACTGCCCATCAGTTTAGTTCTGAGGCTAGGGGGAAAATTGACCAACACCTAGAGCATATTTATACAGCACGTTCATCAGATAAAAAAGTGGAACGTTCTTATGAAGTCGCCTGTCCCGATGGATTTGCCTCGTGCAGTTTTTACTGCAAATTTTCGTCTTTTGACTGGACATGACTTTTTGTATAAACATCTACACTGCATTAGTGTAGTTGTTGTAGATACCTGCCCCCTTTGTTTGTCGGGTGAAATTATGGACTTTAATCATTTGACAACTTGCAGTGCACTTGCTTTTATTACTTTTGACTCTGGAACTTTACCAAGGCTAAATTTTATTGGGCCGCCAGAGGTCTTATGGCAGATAATGCCAATGACTGACGTAGGATAAAAAAAAATGTTCCTCAAACCAATCGGTAACGCAAAGGGCATGACTCAAAGCTTCTCTTAGATTTCATCGTAAATATTTACATTGGGTACAACACTGTGAATTCTTTGAATGATCTCCAAGTTATTATAAATATAATTTTTCATTCAGTAAGTGGAGAAGTTTAACCAGAGAATTCAATACATGCGATGGAAAAAGTGAGCAGAACATTTTGAAGTAATTGTCAGCTTCCCCAGAGATTGATAACAGCTTGGATTTATAGCCTCGTGATATATCTATATTTTATTTAATGACTACTAAAGGATCTCATAGACTGTTCAAGGTACTGTTTTTTGTGTACTGAACAATGTATTGTTTTTCAGATAACTGATGCTTTTACTAATTTGATGCGTTTCTGTACCGAAACATGCGTTGTTGTTAAAAACACTAGATTTCGGTTTTCTGATGCAATATCTTACAAATGTCATTATACTGTTATCACAAACATAAGATTTACCTTTCATAACAAAGACTGTTGATGTTATGTGAAATATCTTTTGTTTTTTTTTAATTTGAAAAGCCGTGAATTATCGTGAGACTCCGGCATTTAGTTGGTACACTTTGTTATTGTATTTTTCCAAGTGAAAAGCCATGTGTAAAATTTTTAAGCTTCCAGCACACTCGTGACAGTGTAGATTGAAGAATTTAGGGTTCTTTTGAAGTTTCGAAATGAACTGTTCCAACTTTCATTCCAAGTTCTAATTTCCATGTTTTGGTAATCACGTCAGAATGCCTTTCACATGAGTCACTACAAAATTAACAAAACTCTTGGCAATGACCTGCTCTTTCTCCATTTCTTGAGTGATATTACTTCAACCAGAATATTAGCATATTGCTGTATTGTTGCATTTGAAACTTCATATTTATCATATAATATTAAACACTTAATAAAATCAAAGATAGTGAGTAAAATTCGTGGTAAAATTTTGAACATGTATAACATGAAACTGTTGATTTCTTTGGTATTTGCTGCCTATAAAAATTTAGCCAACAAACATACATGTGTAATAATCATGCGAATAAGAATAATATTTGCGAATTTCAACTCATACAGTCAAATCCTTTAATACTTTGATTCATTAGTATTTATATCAATTTAATGTAACTCCAAAAGGTTCTAAATTACAATGGAAAAAAAAAATCTCTTGGTATTGATGATGTTGGATCGCTTGAAGAGAAAAAGAATCCAGTTTCACCGAGATTTTTACAAAAATTCCAAAGGGAGAATTTATTTTTCAATTACTTTGTTCCTTCTCTAGATTTAAGACAAAATAAAGATTTTTCCTTGATGAAAAGTTCTAACAATTGTTGCAAATGGATTCTAAATACTTGAACCTTTTCTGTTTCCTGTTTGTTCACAGCTTGAATGCCTATATTATTTGTGAATTCTATTACTTTAAGTTCGCGATCCTTTATTTTTATTAAAGACTATGGTATCTTAATGTGAAAGAAAAGTATTATTTATTATTCTAGACGCGCGCGCGATTGCACACACATGTATAAATATGTAGGTAGCCTATAATATCTGTAAAATTTTCTTCTATTATTAAAACAACCACTTTATCATTAATTAAAATACCATGGGTTAGTTCTCAGATAAAAGTAAATACATTTTTTTATTAAAAATATCTTAAAGAATTATTAATAACTTTGATAATTTGACAGAAATTTCAATATTCAAATAAATTCTGTTTAATTTCTTATATGTTCAAAATAAATAAAAAAAGTTTCAAAATTAATAAAATAATTGTTTTGCCAATTATTTCTCTTAAACAGCAAAATATTATTTCCATTACATTTAAAATATTTTATAATACAGAGTATTAGACGCTAGGTTCATTTCTTAATTATAAATTTTCCCATTTTTAATTTCATGCTATTGGACATTTTTCGTGTCGATATTCATATTCTCTTCTAGAAATAATTGACAATTATTAGAATATTAGAATTTTTAGAATTTTGTCAACGTCATAGAGTTGATGAGGTATAATATTGAGGGGAGTGACATTTAAAGCCTGTTCCTTAATTAATTGCTTCCTAGATGTTGTCAACGAGCAAATTCAAAAGTTGTCAAAAATTAATAAGGATTAATAGGATCATTATGATGTATTGGAAACTTTCATTTAACTCTTTATTTCAAAATTGATAAAAATTAATTATGTGTATTACAGTTTTATACATAGTTATTTTTTTTTAGAATGAATTTCTGAAAGAATATTTTCGCATATTTCGTCAAGTATTTGTATAAAATATATTTATAAATTATGATACTAGTTTTAAAAAACACTGACATATTGTATGTATGAAATTGGTAATTTAGTAAACTGAAAATTTTCCTTGATTTTTTTGATGTCTAAAAATATCTTTAAATTTTGATATATCATCATCTTTAAATTTTCATACATCTTTAAATTTGTGTGGTATCTAAATATAGTTTTAATTTAAAATTCTCCATTGATAAATATTCAGTTTCAACTGAGAGAAACGTAAAAAAAAAAAGATCATGACAAATGTTTTCTTTATAATATTTTTAATTTTACACTCAATATGTTTTTTTTTCTATTTACACGACTTTTACATTAAAAGAAATTATGTCATTGATTGTATTTTTTATTTTTTTTATACATATATAAACTATTTTATTATTTTAAATCACTTCCTAACGAATTTTTATAGTTCACTAATTCCTCCGAGAAAGTAAGTTATGAGATCGAACAATAATGTTATCATTTCGAGTGGTTTTCTCAAATCTAATCGCTAATGATAATATTTTTTAAAAGTGTTTTTGTTTCGTAAGCTTGAATGAACTTCTAGTGTCTTCGGCTAATAAAATGCATATAATTTTACGCTGCTCTTTTTTGAATGAAAAATTTATTCGTAATGTATTTAAATCCTAATTTATTTAAATACTTTTCAGAATTTTTTAAAATAAAAAAAATATTGTTTTTCAAGTTAGTTCTTAGAAGCTTCCAATTATTTTTACAGTGGTAAAAAATCATTAAAACAAATATATGATAATGTAGTTTATACACTGAATTTTAATAATAAAATGATCTAACTTACTTAAATGTCTAACATATTTATTGATCTTTTTCTTATTGGTGAGGGTTAATTAAACTAAAATCAAAGTAAATTCCAAATCATTACAAACGTTTACAACTGAGTTTAGAATTGAACCCATTATCTATTGAAGTGAAATAGTGAATGTTTAGGTGTCATTATGGAAGCAAAATTTTAAGTTTTATCTTAATGAAATTTATTATTTAAGGTATACATTATTTTGGGTATGAAATCTCTGGAAGTAATTGAATATTGTCAACCTTTTGTTAAAGAAAATCCAAAAAAGCTCTTTAAAATTAGACTGAAGATATGTCTACATATTCATTACTAAATACCATTAAAATGCAATTGAGTAGTTTATACAGCCAAATATAATCATGCGAACAATTCAAAGGTAAAAAATTGGAGTATTTGGGGGTTTGTGTGTGTGTGTGTCTGGAAATGATCCACGAAAATTTTAATTTAGTAAGGCGATCTGTAAATAATCCTTAAAAGAAAATTTCGTTTAAAACATACCAACACCAAAAAAATGTCTGAATAAAATGTTACTAAAAATATTTATAGAATTTTTTGTTTTGAAAAAGAGCTTATCTATGATGAAGAATGAATTACTGATGACTGTATGTAGTAAAACTTTGATATAACACTCCAATACAACCAAATACGATTGAAAACAATGCAATTCTGATAAACCCCTGACCAATCTGACCTTCGGTTCAACAGTTCGTGACTTCAGTTCTCACTGAGGTCATAAGTTTTCGAAATGGTTCAAAAACCACTTTAAACTGTAGAGCCTCACAGAATTACTCTCGTGGCAAGAAAACGGCCGTTGAAAGACAAACCAACCAAAATTCATCACCTTTTCAAATATTTGAAGTGAGTTTTATTGTGTGCGGATGGGAAATTAGATAAGTTACTTTGTCACTGTGCTGCCTGGTTTAGGGCCAATAACTTGACGCCAAAACAAGAATGGTAAAATTTCAAAACATGCGATTTACAATTTCTACAAATGATATTTTAATTTAAAGGCTGTTTTATTTTTGATCTTGTGCATCCATAATCACTAAATTTCACGATTAACCATGACAATATCCAAAACATCAACATCGTTGTTATAATAAGTATAACACATAGTAACTTTTAACACTCACCACTTAAAGGATAGCATTATATACTAAAAAAATATATAAATGAAAGGCAAACGAACGACGTTTACCAAAAAGCGCTGAACATAATTAAACCTAACCTAATCTCACGAGGGATGTCCATTTGGGGTGAGTGACCAAACAATTCTAAAGCCGCCATTTTTAATAAGTAAGGACGGACTTACGAAATGAGATAGACAACGCCTGCTCGTAACCTCGAAGTGAATGCGCGTAATTTCTGAATAACATTTTTCTACCATTCTAAAAGGGGATGATTATATTTTAAAATAATGAGAAGGAAAGGAAAAACAAGAAAAGGGAAGAATGATCGAGCCAGGAAGCGGCAGAGGAGGACGGAAAGTGGCTGATGTTGGCCAGTGTCCAAGGGCGAATCGCGTCAATGTCACGGTTGGCGAACATTTCTAAAATAAATAATGAGTTCCCCTTTTTTTCCCCTAAAACAAAAGATAAGCCTGTAAAAGAATCTGGTGACCTAATCCCTGCCGAGTTTTAGAACTATATGGTTCTCCGGATGTTGTTAATGCTGCTCGTTTGTATTATTTTTTTGCCTTTAGCATGTGCCGACAGCTGACTCCGTGTCGAGTCATTTCTAAATCAATCTGCGTTTAAAACAAATACAGTTTTTTTTTTTTTTAGTGTCGAGGCATTTATCTGAATAAGATTTTTAAAATATATACGTAAACAGAATAACTTTATTATTCGAATTTGTATTTACAATATAAACATTAATTTCGAACAGGCAAGATGGGGTACGAGGAAGTTATTACACTGATGACTTTTATTCTGATATGTTCTCCACATCAATTAATTCCGAAATCAATAATTAGCAGTGATATCTTATGAAATTTTTAATTTCTTTCAAAAGTAGCTCCATCGGCTTTCCTTGGTATATTTCATGTTAATTGTAATGGTTTTGGCACCTGCTGTGACATTAAATTTTCCTCATATCTTCTTCTCTAGCACAACAGCCCGGGGTGGGCTAAGGTTTTCCTTACAACATTCCTCCATTGTGTTCTCCGGGAGGTGACAGTTCCCCAATTTGTCACTTTAAAGTCCTCCGCCACACAATCAGTCCATCTAAGTTTAGGCCGACCCCTAGATCTGCTTGTAATGGGCCTATAATCAAAAATTCTTAGGAGTCAAAGACGAGGGGTCCATTCGAGAAATGTGGCCTGCAAATCTCCAGCGACATATTTTAGTATAATTAACGATGTCAGCTTCCTTAAAAAGTCTGTAAGAGCTATTTTTCCTCATATATTACATTATAATATTAAATGTAACTCACCTGTAAAAAGTGATGCACATTCATTTAATCTGTAAAAATATTAGTGATTTCTCTTGGGCAAAATATTATTTAATTAATTCAAACATTAGAAAGAGAATTTGCTAGAAATCACTCAATAATTGATGTTAGAGTGGTAAACTTTCTCTAGTAATTGAACTTAGTGAGCAAATGATGCAAGCATTATGATGAAATATATTCTTGAAATCACATAGATTTGGAATATATTAAATAGAATACTTCATTAATATCATGGCAAATATTTTCATTCTTTTCTTTTTCTTTATAAATCATATTTCATGTTTATGAATGAAATTACTATCCCACCAAACTCGTAACAAAAAAAAAAAAAAAAAAAAAAATTGTTAGCAGTTACTTAAATCCTCAAACAAATAATGTAAAAAGCTTGAATTAATGCGTGAATTTTCTGTTTTGTATTTATATAAAATTACATGCCTAATGTTGGTAAAATACTTTTCATATTATTTAAAATATTTTTAGACCTTGATTTCTGCATAATGCAGTTGGTAATCCTAGTTAACGTTTGAACATTTTATTTAAAAAGTAAATTAAAATAAGTATTTATATCCAGTATTATATATCAAAAGTTTTGTTTATTACCGTATTAAATACAATCAAAGTTCTGGAATGTAGTGTTTTAAGCAAACTTTTATTCATGTTTGCTACAAAAAACTAATTGATTAAATTTTAAAGAGTAACAAAAATCCATTCTGAAAATAAATTTTTTTCAAGAACCCTCGTTGGGTTAACTCTGGATTTGAATACTATATTTTATAGCAATCGATATACACTGCTGGCCAGCCACCGTAATTGCAGCAATCTGAAGGAAGCATGCAAATAACACAGGAAATTTATAACATGCCTTACCGGAGGTGAAATATGCAAATGTTTAGAATTTTAGGCCAGACGCACATTACGTGCGCCTGTAGCAGCACTTCAAATCGCTATTTTAATGCTTAAAGATTTCGACGATTTCAAGTTCGACAATTTTTTTAAAAAAATTAATTATGCTCTCTCTTTTGTAAAAAACTGATCATTTTTTGATCAAGTATCCAAGTTCGACAAAAGAAGGATAATGGCTTACCGAGATTGTGGATTATCTTTCAGGGAAATCCGTAGTCGTGTTGGATGAAACCAAACAACTGTAATGCGGATATGTGATCATTGGATGCAGGAGGATACGACGAACCGATGTGTTCGATCGCATCCACCTTGGTGCACAACTTCACGTGATGACAGGCAAATTGTGCGCATGGAAGTGACGGATCGCTCAGCCACGTCACGAATCATAGCACAACACATTCAGTCTGTAACGCATCATCCAGTGTCGGTACATACTATTCGACGCCGCTTACAGCAGAGTGATCTGTCCGCAAGACATCTATTTTTTCATCTACCCTTGACGCAGAACCACAGACGTATCCGCCGATGAAAGAAGGATGTGAACTTCAGAATGGAATGAAATTGTCTTTACTGAAGAGTCACGCTTTTGTCTGCAACACTACGATGGTCGTATTCCAGTCTGGAGAAACCGTGGAGAAAGGATTTTGAACACCTGCGTTAACCACCTCCACACAACTCCTGTGCTGGGTATTATGGTATGGGGCGGTATTGGATATCACTCTCGTTTTCCTCTAGTACCCATTGCCGGTACTTTAAACAGCCAGCGCCACATCTCTGAGTTGTTGGAGCCACTTGTCCTTCCTAACCTTCAGGGCTTGCACACAGCCATATTTCAACAGGATAATGCACGAGCACACGTAACACGCATTTCGTAAGTGTTCTTCGTTAATCCAGATTGAATTGTTTCCCTAGCCGGCTCGCTCTCCGGATCTTTCGCCAATAGAAAATATGTGGTCTATGGTTGCTCAACGATTAACCCAGATTATACCCCTAGCTGCAACAACAGATGAACTTTGACAACGTGTGGGAGCTGCTTGGTCTACTGAACGCTAAGAAGACATCCGAAGTCACTTTGAATCAATACCGAGACTTGTGACAGCAATGATCTCCGACAATGGCGGCCACCCTATCTACTGATTTTGGCAGGAACCACACTTCACAGAAGCCTATAAATTTAATCATTTGATATTTGGTCAACATATTATCTAGAAAATAAATTTTGTTGAGATATCTCTTGTCTTTCTTGATGTTGCAATTCAAACGGCCAGCTGTAAGAAACAATACCGTAGTATATATATAACTCGAAATCAATTAATAAAGTTAATTATTCATTAAAATATCTATTAAAGTGTTTGCAAAAGTGTCGAAATATTATTCAGATTATCCGGTTTTTTCGATTGCAGATGTTTGAGAATCAACCCTTCTCTAAATTAAATTTAAGCAATGGGGATTTTTAAACATTTTCCCGACCTTTTGATATATATTTAATGCATATATAGACATCATATCATGAACAGCATAATATAGTGCAAAATTATCATAAGTCTATTTTAAAACATACACAACAGATTTTTCACCATTAGAAATACTCATAAGTAGAGAACTGCACAATTTTATTACAAAAAAGAAGCATTCATTAAAAAATAAATTTATGGAAAAAATGAAATACAATATCTGTTCCATAATAGCAATATCTAGGCGAAGCTTAAAATGTCTTTCAGAAGCTTTTGCCGATACAAATGTCCGTTTTTTGGTATCAAATAATAATTATCTATGCTACTTCAAATCGTTGTAGTTGCCCCAACATACTTCTTGTACCTAACTCTGAGGTTTAGCTTTATTAATTAGGAGGAAACAGCCGGATGGCAGCAGTTTTTGTAATTTAGAAGCAAAAGACCTCCGGTGCTTGAGCCGTCACCACAAACATATCACTCTACTTGGAGGACATTGCGATCACGACCTAATTAACAAGCTCTAGTCACCATTAATGTATACGACCGGCTTTTCGAGCCCACTATCTTCCGATAATAAGAATTACACTCGCGGCAACCAAGAAACCGCGGTCTTGACTTCAGGTTGTGAAACCGAGTTGGGAGCTGGCTGATTAACTCTCTGGCTTTCGTTTCAACAGTTTGTTGTCAGTTCAATTCCGTCTCAGATAACGAATGTTCACTTTAATCTGCAAGTACTGGTTAAAAAAAAATGAATAAAATAAATGTTGTGTGAGCGACAAGCAGTACAGAATTTTTAATTGTGACTTGTTAAATTTTGTCACATTTTTATAAAATAATCAAAATAGATAAGTAATACCATTAATAATATATATATTCTGAATAAAGCAAAATATATTTTTATATACAGCGTATTTAAAATACATAGTTTAAAAATATTACATAATATATGATGTCCAGAATGTAAACACAGGCTTAATAATAACTAACTATTTGATATTGTACCTTTGGTATCATATATTTATTGGTAATATTGCGTATTCTTATAATTTAATTCATGGAAAATAGAACAACATTAAAAGGGGCATAATCAGATTTGTATTCTAAATTTTGAAAAATGTATCGGAAAGGAGAAATAAAAAAATGACTAGTCTCTAACTTTTTAAGACATTTATCTTTATATCATTGTTTCATAAATTAGTATTACAAATTAACTATAATAGTTCACAAAAAAATTATAAGGAATTACAAGAAATTAGTAAGGAATTATAGGGCAATTAATCAATTTCCTTCTGTTTTGTAAATATAAGAAATTAATATACTTTTGTTTTCATTTGTGCAGACATTTCAATCATGGATTTTATTGTTAAATAAAAAGGGAATAAGGATTTAATATAATAATTCAGATTAAAATGATTATGTTAAGTAATCAATATCGAAAAAAAAACTATTTTAAGATTTTTCATGTGAATTTTTCATTTATAAACCCTTTATTCAATTTTATAATAAAAACAGATAATAGAAAATAATCTTTTTCATAATAGTTTTTCCATAATTTCTTTCTATTGCATGAAAAAAAAAATTTTTTTCTGAGCAAATTCAGTAAATCCTCCAAAATAAATAATGACATTTTGACATTTTCTTTACGTTTTTACGAATAACGATGAAAAGTAACTAAAATACAAAATGTCTATCTTTTCGCATTAGTTAAATATTACTTTTTTTTAAAATAAAATTTATGGTATTCAATATCCATTTAATTCGTAGCGCTTGAATAAATGGCATGAATTGCTGAAGGTATACCTGGAAGAAGAAAGATTCATGTTTATTTATAATACATATGAAAAAGCACAATATATAACCAATGTTTTTTATTATTTTATTGAATTATATGAATGTGTGTGCGATAGAATTACCGAAGATTAAGTGTTTGAAATATATGATGTAATTTTTTATATTAAATGATTTAACAGATGAAAGCTTTTGGGAGCCATTTGTTTCCAATTGATAGAGTTTTTTGCCTTCTGAGCGAATTTCATCAGTAGTGACCACATTTACTTTTAAATACAAAAACAAAAGATGAAATATCAATTTCCCATTGTTCAACAATGACTTGATTCCAGCCTGGAGCATTGTTCTAAGAAAAATATTCTGCCTATTTTAGATACTGATGAGACGATTCCGGATAATTTTTCAACTTTAGGAACTCCAAAGAAAGAAGTTGGAATATTGTGCTTGCTAATACACACATATTGATAAGCAGCCACACGGATTACTCCTATTCAAGAATTTGTGTTCGATGACATGCATTTTATTAGATCATTATTTTGTGCCGTTTGGTTACAAATATTCATAAATATTCTGATGATGAAAATTTTAATTGAAATTTTTAAAAACTATATTTTTGGCACTGATTTATAATCAAGTCAAATGAATGTCAAAAATGTAATTTAATTCTGTATATTTATTTGTTTTCTCTTTTCTGCAATCGACTGGATTTGCCTGGTTCTTACAGGAATCGCACCAAAGTGATCGAACAAGCATATTGTTTCAATCCTTCTATGAGTTTCTTTGTTGTGATGTCATAACGTAAGAACAAGAGAAAAGAACTAATAGAAATAACCACAGGGCAGCTGTAAATCTTTTCTCCAATCTTAGGGCTGGGCGAGACTAGAGAACATCACTAAAAGAATGTTCCAGTCGCACCTAGAATTGAACATAATGTTCCTTTCAAGTCACTATGTCCAGGTTGTAACAATGATCGCCCTTGTAGCAGCATCGCGGGAGCATGAAATGGCTATAATAAGAAATCCATCGAACGAGTTTTTGATGTTCTTTTTTTTTGCGCCATTTTGCTGGAACAACGCGAATCCTACTGCAATCTGCATCCGCCGCTGTTATTTTTTCATGACGAGTTACGCAACTCCTTGTTGTTTCATTATTTCGTGAACAGATTGGCCCTGACATTGGGCACCGAGGTCGACCGAGGATAAGAGGGTGTTGTGTTGGACCACTGCCAAGGGCCTTCTGGAAATCGGAGAGGCAAGTGTTGATGGTGGGTGTTGTCGTAAATGCAAATGATTGAGTTGATTACCAGCCTGGTCGAGTTTCTTTTCGTTGCCATCTGGGATAATAATTATTCAAATTTTTTTCTCACAAGGGTGAGGGTTGTTCAATGCAAACATTTAGATCTATTAGTAATTGCATCCATACACTAGTGGTGCCCAGGGTGTATTCATAAAACGCCGACCTATTCTTATGATGATAGAGGACAAAACTCTCGTCTCTAGTTGTGGCAGATTGACCGTCTTCAACGCTAATAGTTGTTTTCTTTAAATAATTTTACATAAATCGGCAATTTAAAACAAACACGAGTTTCACACGAGCCACAATAAAATTACAAGTAATTTAAATAGTCTTAAACTTGAATATTAATAAGCATAAAAACTTTACAATTGTGCATAGTTTTTATTTATTTACTATTATATCAGAAAATGAAAGAAAATGATTATTATCATTTACGCATTGCATCATCATCCTATATATTTATAAAATGGAGAAAAATTAGTAATTAATGCGATATTTCTGCAACACTTTTTTTCCCCTACCTATTAGATATGAGTCCATATCTCAAGATAAAAGTAATATGAACGTGTCTGAAAATTATATTCGAGTATTTTTAGAGTTGATAAGATTCTTAGAAGTGTAATTAGAAAATTAGAAATAGAGAGAAACACATAAAATATAAGTCATGTTATAATCTTGTAACAACACTGATGTTATATAACTTTTTTTTTTTTTTTTTTTTTTTACAAAATTAATTAAAACTGTAAATGTAAAACAAAATTAGTACTGAAGTTTCCTAACAATTCATATGAAGTTTCCTAACAATTCATATCACAGTTTCGTAAGTTCGTAGAAATTTAATTTTAGTTATTATTTTTATCTGCTTCGACTAATATGTTCCTTCACCCCATGACAATTGACATTCTTCTAAGTTTATTCACAATCGTAATGAATAAAAAATGTCATCATTGTCAATTAATATCATGAACTTTAGATTACTCAAAAAACTTATTCGATTCATTACGAAATTTTACACAATAAGTGGATTAATAATGCTATTTCCTCACTCTTAATATTTCAATTATGTACAGTATTTTTTTCAACCAATCTTAAAAGAATGTATCACGATTTCTCTTTCTAATTATTCTCATTCAAATATTCGTTATCTATCTCGTGTTTTAGCAACAGAGCGCCATCTTACAGAATATTTGTGAATCATCAGTATCACAAATATCCTTTTGTAAATCTCGTCTTTCACTCGTTCTTCATAGTAATTTCTTTTCTATGAAATTATTTTTTTCATTGATTTTGGAGTAAAATAAACCAAATATTTTTTACAATATTATTGTGTTTCATTTCTTCTAGATAGGATATTTCTACTTCAGTTTTTACTTAGTTTATTCTAGAATAAGTAATTAACATACTCTTGATCCCAATTTTGGATTGGAATTTTTCTGCAATCATTTTAAAACTGCGTAGCACGTTATTATTATACAGAGTTGTGGCACGTAAAATTGGCCTATCGTGATATTATAGAATATTGCGTTTTTTTTACAATTAAATATTTATATTCGTATATTATGATTTTTGGCAACAGATTCCCTGTGTGTGGAGGGGGGGCATATTCATTGAGATGACAGCGAATTACACTTGGGAATCATAGAGAAGTTTTATTCAAACTTTCAAGAAAGTAAACTTCAGTCATGTTACTTTCAGCAAAACTGTGCAACGTACCACAGATTGGATCATGATTGTCCCGTGTGCATGAGCTATTTGCACTGGTGAGTAACTAAGTGGTCTTTTTTGTGTCCTGTCCATCTTGACTTGCCCAATTAAGACTTTTATTTGTGGGGATTGTTAAAAGGGGGGAGATTACGAAGGAAATCTACACATAATTGCAGAACTCAAGATCAGGGTTCAGGATATCATATGAATTGTATCACAACATAAGAACTGGCAAGAGTATGTATAAATCTCCTCAAGCATGCTTACATAAGTATTGAAGTGTTTGGGGGACACTCCACCAACAGTGATGGAAAGCAATCATTTTTAATGTATTACATTTTACTTAAGCGTTGGTTTTATGCACCGCATTCTATAGTTTTCTTATAGAGAATATTATTTTTGTGTGTTTATCAGCATATTCTAATTTATTTTTGTAAGTCTTTCGTTGCGATTCGCATATTTCCAGTAGTAATACCTAGTTAATTTTCGTACTGGTCCTTTATTCATAATAGAATGCAACTCATAATTTTTGCATGCACTTAGAATTACAAATGAGAGATATGCAGTCTCAGTTGCATAATACAAATTTGAGTAGTACATATATTCATACTAAAAATAATTATGTATGTTCTCAATATTATACGATATTGCTCATACTAATATCTAAAAATGGTAAAAAATAATTTTTAACAATCACCGTGTTTGAATTTTCGAAAGGCTTTTGTGGATAGTGGGTCGCTTTTCACGTATCACAAGGTGGTAGAGCCCAACTCAGTGTTAGGTACAGGGAACCATGCTGGTGCAACAACAATATGTTACAAGGGAGGAAACTTGGAAAATGTATCGTTTCTCAATAGTTCAGATTGAAATTGGGAGTTTCTACATTAATTAGCTGGGTTGTATTTCTAATCCAGGGTGACCAGCATCAATATCGTATGTTGATTCGCACAGTGACGTGCCTTAAAAATATTACTAACATTATACACGAATTTTTAAGACACGATAGTCTTCTGCCTTGTATATTTAATATAGCTAAATTTTCATTTGATTGAAAACTTTTCCTACAATAAGGAATTCATTCTGGCATGGTCACAATTGCAATTTTCACTGATACTTTGTACTTTTTTTTTTTTTTTTTTAGCAACTTTTTGTTATCTTCAATAGTCATCCATGCATTTGCAACCGGTACTCTAACCACTTATGACATAAAATAATATAATAATATATTCTCGACACATTATCATTTTATACTATAAATATTTTTATAATAAAGAAGAAAATCCTTAATCTTTGTCATTATTCTATTTTCTGTAAAGTGTATATAATTCTAGATTTAGAAAAAAGCTATTTTGACGTATTTTATGTTTTGTCATCAATGTCGTCATAAATATCATTAAAGTCGATCCCTGATTTTAAGTTTTTATTGATATGCAAAATTTCAGTTGCGCGTCGTTTTCATTCATATTTCCTTTTTCCAGTTTCTTCACAGTAAAATTTTATAAAATTAGAATTTTTACCGAACAATGCTGATATTTTTTTGTACGATAGAAAATTTAAGAACTAGCCTAGCATAATTACTTCGAGACATGTTGGCCATTGTAATATAGGTTTTTGATTTGAATTTCGTGAGTTTACTGATTTTAAGAAAAGTTCACTCAAAAATGTTGCATTTATTTCTAGAGTATTTATTTCAGTTCGGTAACAATTGAGCTGAAAAATTACTTAATAATTTACAACAGTTTGTGTCATTTAACTTTTGATATAATCAAAGTTTTTTTTTTTTTATGTCAAGCTCCATAATTTATGTTTTATTTTCTCTGAAAGAGGAAAATTTTTTTATGTGGTCTGCAACTACGCCTACGTTTCATAACTGTTAAAAATAAAGTATAACATAACAAACCAATTGAAAATGTCATACTTTATCTGCTTTAACTTATTTTTTACATAAATAAAATAAATATTAAAATATTAAGTGAAAATTAAAAATATATTGTATAAATGTTTAGATTCATATTTATTTTAATTTTTTGCTTTAAATGAATTTTCTTTCTGTATTTTTATAAACATAATACAAAAAAATCTATGTAATATTTAAATTATTTTTTTGCTATTTTTATAAAAAAAAGATTATTATAACTAATACTATTTAACTTTATAACTATTTTGAATATTATATTTTAGCAAAGCAACTGTAAGAGGAAGGTTTTCTTTTTCTTCATTTATTTTTTTTATTAAATACATTCAATTCCTCAATTCCTAAGTACATCATTATCATTAATTACTCTAAAAAAGAATGATCGTTCCATTTGCATTTTAATTACTAGCTTTAATTTATGAAAGTAGATTAGTGACATAAGCAAATGGAAAATAAAATTAAAGAATGACGTTAAAGGATATGTTACTGATATACAAAGGTAATTTTCATTTTATTTTAATTATCTTCCATTTCCAATGCACCTGATTATCAATCCATCATCCCATTTTCAAACGATAATTTTGTTTCGTTAAGGAAACGTCTCTTCCTTCTTCAATATTGAAGTCACTTTCAATCGTCTGCGCGAAGAAGATCGTTAAATCAAGATAATTACACGTTTTTACCGACACATGAACTAGTTTCTTTAAAATGCCCTTCGGATGAAAAAAATGAAAAAGGAGGAAAGAAAACTCATCTTTACAAATTCTCATCCTTCAGGATTTTTCTCGCAAAGTAATAGCTTCAGTCACACTCATAAGAAGTGGGTCACGGTTAGCGCGACCCTTTTCCCCATTTTTTTTCATCACTTTCCCCCTTCTCTTGCTTATCTTACCTTCTTTGTGACAGATTTTTTGCTCTTTTTATCCAGTTCGATTGAAAGTGCTTATTTCATCTCTATTTATTTATTTAGTCAATAGATGGCGCTATGTAACCACAGGAATGTCAAAGCAGACCGTACATTTTAAACTCTCTTTTTGGATTTAAAAAGAAAAAAAAATGTATATCGTAAATGAATCTTCAAGTTAAGAAAAAGGTATTTTTCTTATGCTTAATTAATTTCAGTAATCAATCTGGGGCAGTATTCACCAGGCTACTTCAGTCTGTTAGAAGAATTTTTAAGGCGAATTTTTATTTATGAATTGCATATGAACTAGTTAAGAAAAAAGAGGTTTTGAAGCTAAAAGGCTAAGCAAACAGCGCACGGTTAGTTTTTTAGTTTATTGAATTATTACACGGTTAGTTAGTTAGTTTATTGAAATTCTGTTCAAAATTCCTTGGATTTGATTCCCATTTCTGAAGTGAAATAAATCATTAGTATGGAGTCAGTCACTGGTCATTATATGTCACTTGTTCGGAATCCACTTTAAACAATAGATTAGTAGCAGAATCGGCAGCAATCAATCTAAGAATTCAACATAACTACTATATAGAGTGTGAATTATTCAAATGGTACAAAGATCATTTTAAATTGTATCAAACAATTTAAAAACATTTTCAATCACGAGATCCATAATCTTGGACGGACATTTTCAATCACGAGATCCATAATCTTGGATGCACATTTTCAATCACGAGATCCATTATCTCCACGGCCGAGCTGGTAGCCGAATGGTTAGCGCTCTTGCCTTCGGTTCATCAACTCGTGGGTTCGAATCCCACCTTGGATATGGATGTTTGCAGTGGTTCGGAATCCACTTTAAACCGTAGGTCCCGGTCTAATTAGCCCTCGTGTGCAAAAAATGACTGTTGAGCGACAAACAAACCAAACCATAATCTCCACGAGTAAAAATTATATGGTATAGCAACAAATAAAGCCAAAATCTGATGCTGGCTACTAAACATTGGCTCGTCCCAGCTACCCAGAAACATTGAGCATCTATGGTTTTAGAAACATCTTCCACCTGCAGTATCGTTATTTTTATGATATTATTCATTATTGAGAAGGACATACCAGTGGTACCACAATCATTCGAGCATTGGATTCGATCCCAGTCACAGTTGACCAACATACACTGCTGGACAGTTTCTAAGGACTGATAACACTATCATCCATAGTATCCACAAAATGAAAGGAAGCAAAATGTGAAAAATTAGAATAAGTGCGGGATATAGTAAGAAGAAGTATGCGTATGCAAAATTTTTTCCCACGTCTGTTCATCACGTGATAGCGTTCATAACAGCTTCAAAGGTTTTGACGCAAGTGGACAGTTGTTGTTTCAAGTGAAAGTTTTACAGGAAAGATTTAATAGACGAACTTGAAATTTTTGGCATGCCTTCCCGACATAACTTAGATGATTTTATGCGTGGCTGAATTATTGGAAAGATTTAGGAAGGGTGCAAAATAACAGTTGTTGCCAAGAAGTTCGACATCGTTCACAGCGTTGTTTCACGGATGTGGAAGTCATTTAAAACTACTGGAATGTGTAGTAGGTGGCACGCGGGAGGTCGTGTTAGAAGTACGACGCCTTCAGAAGACAGATATATCGCCCTATCAGCAAAAAGGAACAGGCGCACCACAGCTCAGCAGGTGGAAAATCAGTTTCTTGCTGCCTCAGGAAAGCAGATCTCCCAAAAAATTGTTGCCAGACGTTTGAGGAGACGAGGAATATACGCCCGCAGACCTGTTGTGTGTGTCCCATTAACCAGACAGCACCGTACACCGTACTTCCCGTTTGCAATGGTGTCGTGAGTATCGCAATTGGACTGAACAGTACCGGGCATGCATACTATTCTCAGATGAGTGTAGATTCAGTCTGTCAATAGACGCCAACTGATTTGGCGTGAGAGTGGTACTGCTTATCATCCAGAAAATATCGAGGAAAGGGACCGATATCCGACTTTCTTAGTCATGATGTGGGCCGGCATCATGATCAATGGCCGCATGCCCCTACATGTGGTTGCGAATGGGACTATGGCAGGCCAACGATACATTAATGAAGTTCTACTTCCTCATATTTGTCTTTTCCGTGGTGCTGTCACTGATAAATTTGTTTTTATGAACGACAACGCAAAATGTCATCGAACACTCGCTGTTCAGGATTGTCTAGACAGCGAGGGTATTCAACGCCTCCTATGGCCATCACGTTCTCCAGATCTAAACCCCATTGAAAATGTGTTGGATGCTTTGGGGAGTTAAGTTGCTCGTCAAAACTATTCTCCGACAAACAAGAACACCCTCATCCGTGCACTCACAGAGGAATGGGGTAAATTGCCTCAACAACTGCTGGATAATGTTGTGCAAAGTATGATACGACGTGTGGAATGTTGCATTACACTCCACGGTGGACATATCCCGTACGGATATGTCCACCGTGGAGTGATACCTTCTGCTGACTTTTAGATGCATTGTTCCATTTTTCCGTATGCAGCATCAAATGAACATTTTTTTTTCTTTCAGATATTTCACAGTTTTTTTACTTTTAAGAACAATAAACATTCTTTATTCTAATGTCTGAACAGTGTGGTAACTATATTTTACTACTAGGCCTCATGTCTCGCTTAATGTTATGCTACATTGCAATTTGTGATCCGTCCTTAGCAATTGTCCAGCAGTGTAATATGGATATTGCGTTTTTATTTACAGCATACACACCTGTTGAAAGGGGTGCTTTGATACTGCATAATGGACTGCCTAACATTCTAAGCCTTTGGAAGACACTTGAATACCCATCGAGACTGTATTCTAGGACGGCTTTTCGTAGAAGTGGGATATATTCACGTAGCGAAAGGAAAATTTCGAAAATTCTCGCTCTTTTGAGAATTTTCAGTTTTTTACAGTAATAGACGAGCGAATAGAAAGAAGAACATCTCTAAGCCCCCCGATATATATATATATATATATATATATATATATATATATATATATATATATATATATATATATATATATATATATATTCCTTTGTGTAGGATGAAATTTCATTTACATATTCATCCACGTATTGCCCTTTTACGATTGTGAACATTTCAAATATAAAAAATAACTAACGATAATTCACACACACACATGAATGACAATATATTAATAGCTAAACAGTCTACCAATTTTTGCGATATTCTTTAATCCTTTTGGCAAGATCTGAGCTTTAGCTAATAGCATTACTCGAAGATAAAATGAAAATCATTTTAAACCAGCAACCTGACAAAATCCAGGGCAACATAAAAAAATGCTGAAAATCACAATTTGAGAATTGAAAATTCAATAACGCTTTGCATAATAGGGTCACCATCGAAATGTAAAATACCCGAAACAACTAGTTTTAGGCCTATCTTTTTCGCAACTTAACACAAAGGCATGAAAGCTCGTAAATGTACAATAGCATGGAATGTGCAGTGACATATATTGACATTCATAACCCATTGTTGCGGCTTTTATTCTCGGAGAAAACGATTACAAATATACATACATTTTGTACATTCGAAAATTATTTTAATTGGTTCATTAGGAAATTGGATTTATTGGTTCAGTGGTCAGTTGCTTATGGCGCATTAACTTTCTCTTTGTCTCGGTAGGAAGACTTTGTGTTAAGTACTTCATGCGTAAAGTTCTTACTTTCGTGATCTTGCTGAATGTTGTTAAGAAGAACATTCGAAGTTTAATACATCATCATTTAACTTGCTTTCAATCATTAGTTGGGAATAAATTGTGAGTGTTCTTGCCTTAACTGCAGCAAATAAGAAAATTTTTTACATTTTTGTTACGACTTCAAAATAAATCTTAAAGAATATCTCGAGGCATTTTCAAATATAAACGGTAAGAGTAATTTCGAACCGAATTCTTTCACTGGATTTTAAACCAGGCTCGCCGATAAGGAGATAAGGGGTAGAATGTGGTCTTGGCAGTTTTAATTTTTCCTGTAATATTTGTTTCATGGATTTTCCAGGCTCATCGCTGCTTAAGAGTCATATACAACCTTATGGTTCAAATTATAGGAATAGCTCCTAAAAGTGTAGAAAATGGCTTGAAATTATTTTAATTTCTTTAATTAATCTCATAATATTTGAAATCTTTTCAATTTCTTCAAATGAAGGGCCTGGAATGAGGATGGGATTTGTTTATTTTTATTAAGATATTTATAACAAGACATTTGCCGTAAGAGGTCGTATGGCCTCTTCCACACTTACAGGAGTGAGGTTTTTCAATATTCTTATGTAGATATTCTTTGGTCATATGCTAAGATCTTATTTCACACAATTTTGGCCAAAGCCTTGACAGCTGAAATATTATATAGGATGTTTGTTTTTCAATTTAAATTTCAATACTGAGAATTTTTGCTAACCGCTCTGCTGCCAAGTAAAGTGGTTAGCCCTCTGGTCTTCGGTTTAACAGTTAATGGGTTTGAATCCCACATTGGGTATCCATGATTGTAATGGTTCGAAATATAGTTTCAACTATAGGTACCACTTAACTGTCGGAAGCTAATTAGCTCCCGTGTGTAAAAAATAACCGTTTGCAGGACAAACAAACTAAACTTCCGAAACTAGGCTCACTTAGAAGCAAAGTAAGACTCGAATCACTACATCAGTTTCAGTCAAAGACATTTGAATTGTAATATAACAAATATTTTATTCTACTTGATAGGTGAAAATATATGCATGAAATTCGACATAAAATTACTTATGCAATTATAATTTATTTAGTCTTTAATACTCTACCGTTAGAAATTGCAAGGTTGCCAAAGCATGACATGATACCGGCATAAAAATAACATTTCGTAAGATTATTTTCATAAATATAAACAGTATTTATATAAATAATGGGCCTAGTTTTTTTAATATGTGGCCGGTAATTACAGTTCGCTTATTAAAAACAGGGATATATAAATACAATACGAATGATAATAGCATGCATATATAATATATAGGTAATTCTTAAATCTTATAAATAAATTATGTCCAAATGTAATATGCTGTTTCTATTTAATGCTAGGATTTCCCCTTTCAGCACTAGCAGGCGCAGAAGTGATAGCATTTTAAATGGTGGGACACCGAATGGGTGTGCATCATCGTCCCAAAAGCGGATCTTCGTAATTTAAAATCAGGAATCAAACAGAAGAATCCCAGACCTAGCCTTCCAACCTCAGAGGTATCATTTAACATGGAGGACATTGCGTAGTGCATTTAACATGGCCCAGCCGCCATTAGCAAACACGTAGGACCTTCGATTGGGTGGAGATTCACTATCGCTATCAGAAGATAATGAGTTCGAATCCACTATTCTCGGGGAATAAATAGGGATTTGAATTCACTATCTTCTGACAACGAGAAAGAATACCCTAACCAACAAGGTCACAAAGGCTTTCCAAATGTAATATATATTCCAGTAAAATATTACTTGTATTTTTAACAATGATTTGGGAAAACCGTGTCAAATTAGTTCCCTGTCAAGTCAGTATATAAAGACAAAAATGTAAATTCTGTGTGAAAATTTAAAGCTTATTAAAAGTAACTGGAATACTAATAATAAGAACAGAAAGTCTTAATTAATTTAAAAAAAAAAACTGCCGCGTTTAACAGAGAAAAAATGTAGTTGTTTTCATAGATTTCAAAGAAAATAGAAATTTTAGATAAACAAATAAAAATAAAAAAAAAAAAAACATTCCTTAAAGACTATTTTCAGCTCTTCCTTCTCACAGACCATCGTACATAATAAATTTTCTGAGTATACTCTTTTAGGTCTATATATATTCAGGTTTCACAATTTAAAATTTCTATATAGAACCTATAAATTTTTGATTTCAGAAGCCAGTAATAAAATGGTTTAAATACAGCTATGCTTGATGAAGAACTGACTGAGCAAATAAAAACCTTTTTTTTTGTATAAATAAAAATCTTCTACAAGCACTCAAACGTCGATCACTCGTGAAAATTTGAATGTTTCCCGCAATTTCCAGTTTGTGCGTTCTACGCAAACGTGGGAAAACACTGGAAAAAAATCGTAAAATCACTTCTATAAAAAAATTTATTTTATTCATTTAGAAAGACATAAATCTTTTTGAAAACTAAATCAATGATTTGCCATGGAAAAATTCGCTCATTTTTTAAAGCATGCTTTGACATTTATTTTAAAAATGAATATTTGATCATTTTTCATTTATTTTTTGTATTGATTTATATACCTTAATAATTACAAATTGTTTAAAAAACGGGTGCAAAATCCTTTCAATTGAAATTACTTTCAGCGCAAAATAATCATATTTATTAAATTTGTCAATATAGTGCTTTTAACATCAATTTTGGATTAATTGTAGCTATAACTTTGTGATTATGGGCTAAAACACAGAGATGAATATAATAATGGATCGGAATTTTATATCAACTATCATATATATTTTAGCACATATAATTATTAATCAAATTTTTTCTGGATAGGCATTTTGGAATTTTTACGTGCCTCTAAAATTAGAACAAAAAGTTTGTGGGAGCAATAAAAGCATTTTCAATTCAAATCTACCCTTACTTTTTGCAACTTCGTGGCATACTACTTTGCGACACACACGGAGTAATTTTATTATTATTTATTTATTGTTTTTATTACTTTTTTTAATAAAAAAAAGTCAATTGTAATTTCCGTTCAAATATTACATTAACCCGCTGGTAAAATTCTCTTTTGAGCTAAATATTACATATATTGTCTAAACTAAACTTGACATGCATATAATTAGATGAATATCGCACCATAAACTATTTGTTTCAACGAGAAATAGAACGCATCTCTAACGCTAAAAGTTAAATTTAAAAGTTTTATTTTAGAAAATTTGTGATTAGCATTTGGTAAAGATGCTCTGATAATTGAAATATATCGAGTTAAATTTTATGAGTTTGTTGTTTTGAAATGGGCATGTGTGTGTGGACTCTTCAAGAGAAGGCCGCCCCCATTGGTGCTGACTTCTACTTTGGTGGTGACAAACTAAATAATAGTTTTCTGGATATATCATAAGATATCTTCCAGATCTATTGTACAACTGTTAATCACATAATAATCAATAATTCTCAGCCTCGCTACAAAATGGAAATGCTTATACCAACTTCGCATTTGAGTTGTAGAATGGATGATGGTCAGGAAAAAAATCTTATAAGAAATACCTAAAAGTAATTTTCAATACTATAAGAAGTATGATATCGCCGGCCAACTTGTCTAGTGGTCAGTGTGCCTGACTACGGATAGTGAGGTCCTGGGTTCGAATCCCGGTTCAGGCATGGATGTACTTTCTCTCTCTCTATCCTGTCTTTGTCTTTTTCTTTTGTGTGAATGAGGTATGAATGGTGCTTACCCTATAAACGAGTCCCTATGGCATGTGTGAGGCTGCGATGGTGGCCCACCCCCTGTGGTGCACCCGGGGCAACGCCTCGGCGGCAAAGAGGTCGCTGTTTCTGGTCGGTTCCTTGGGTAAAAAGGGACAATACATCTCGTTATACCCCGACCATTGGAAAAAAAATAGAAGTATGCTATCACTAAGATTCATTCTTGCATTTGTGCGATTCCAAAAGATTTAAAAATTGAAAAACTGTGGTTACCATAATTGCATTCCATTTTCAAAAATTTCTGTTAATCTTGATCATGGTCATTTGAAAAAATTATATTTTATCCCAGTTTTAATTAAAAATTACTCTGCAGTTAAGGGAATGGCTTTTTGGTACCTTATAAATTTTTCTTAATTATTTTGTTCATTGTGGAATTATAATTTGAATTCTTTTCTGCCACAATAGATACTGGTGATAATGTTCTGTTGTGTTTATTTTGCATTTTTGTATATTCAAATTACATTAAAGTTACTCAATTGGTGGCTGAAAATGCTCACGATTCCAAGCATATTCTCAGATATACAAGGTGTGTTCGAAAAGTTCGGCGACTGGTCTCATAATTAAAAAATCGCGCTGGTTAGGATCTTGCACTCATGCAGACGCAGTGAGAGAAATGTCACCTAGAGCCATCTAACGGCCCTTTTACGACAGATAAGAGGAAGCGCACGCTATGAGCAGTTTAACACAGTCCGTGTGAGAAAGATTGTCAGTGTGACATGGAGCAACGCAAAAGTTTTGCTTCAAGTTAGGCAAAATGGCGATGGAGACACATGACATGTTAGTGAGTCAAGTTTACGGTCAGGAATCAGTAAGTAAAAAGTGTGTTTATGAGTGGTTCCACACTGCTATCCGTGTAACCCAATTCCTCGACAGGCACCAGGTTCCAGTTTTGGATCACCCTCTTTATTCTCCAGATATGGCTCCCACGGACTTCTTCCCGTTTCCCCGCCTCAAAGGAGTTCTGTAAGGCCAACACTTTTCCGACATTACTGAGATCCAACAATGTGTGACAATGGTGCTTCGAGCCATACCGAAAGAAGCGTTTGCAGGCAGTATCCAACAATTGTACACCCAATGTCACTAGAGTATTGTTGCTAATGGCGAATACTTTGAAGACCAGTTAAGCTATTTTGCTTGTTTCTCTTGTTTCTTTTTTTATGGCAAAATTCATCGAACTTTTAGAACACACCTTGTATTAGACATGATTAAATGTATGATAAAAAGCCGCATTCTTCTTTGGGGACTCCAACCAGAAGTGACTCGATACATTTTGGATGAGCAAATTTTTAATCACTAAGTTAGATTGTTGTTAGTTAATTGCAAGCAAAATTCAAATATTGAATATAGGTTCTAATACCAACTCAGAGTCTTTAAAACAAATCAAGAAATTTTAGAAAGCTGCTTTGGTTAGTTGGTTGGTTGGTTGGGAGCTATTCTGAGACTTTTAGCTTCTCCGACTTTTGTCTCTATTAATCTCGGAAAAGCTTTATTCAAAATCTTTTAATGTTTAGGAGGAATTTAATAAATATTTTCAGTTTATTTGAGTTAGATGTGACAATTTTGATAAACCGTTTATAATTTGTTATTTGTACATTTAAATTATGCAAAAATTGTTTCCGATACTGGATATATCTGGGGTAATACAAGACTATGTTCAGAAATATCAATTGCATATCATGAGCTGCATCTATCCGATTCAGCTACATCAAACTGGTAATGAAGAGCAGGATTCGGATAGCTGCTTTAAATTAGATGCTATTTATTTACATTTTGAGATTTTGTTCGATATTATTTTACTCACAATTAATTGTTTTTCATTACTTTTAAAAAGAAGTTCTTTTAATTGATGTAGTTTATTTTCTCACTTTTAGTAAGTTTGTTCAGTTAGAATTCAAAGCCCACTAGAATTTCAAAAGAATGCAAATTTTAAATACAATTGGGATTATTCTTATTCTCCGTGATAGTATTTTAAATATGTTTTCTCATTTAAGATATAGTACAAAGTAGGGTCGGGCTTTTTTCAAACAGAACGAAGCTGTTTTTTCTGGTATCAGCCTTAATTATAAAGGAAAAGCTTGCTTAATTATTAAGAAAAAAATTGCTTAATTATTAAGAAATCTTTAAGGTTTAATGCTTAATTATTAAGAAATCTTTAAGGTTTAATGCTTAATTATTAAGAAAATTTTAAGGGAATCCAATTTAAATTTCAGAATTATGATTTTTCGATATACGAGCGGCACATAAAATTTATGACAATTTAACTTACGATCATCGGACTCGAAGCGTATTCAATTAGAGTCCTTTGCAGTCACATTTTTTGCTATAATTCGATCAGGATCTACATTTTTAAATGATATCATAGCTCTGTAAATATTTCATTCTGAATTTAGAATCAAACTCATAAGCTGTTCATCTGATGATTAGAACACTAACCAATCAGCTGTTAGCTCAACACACTCAAGATGGGAACCGAAGACCCAAACTTTAGAATTGGATACCGGAGTATTGACCATTCAGTTACCAGCTCGGTTTAAAATCTCTATATGCGGACCCTCTTATTTAAACATCAACAAACTAGAATTATTAATTTATTTTTGGCACATTGTTTGAGCCATAGTATGAATAGCCAATGAAAATTGATTATCACTTATATAATATGCTAATAAATCCAACAAATTGCGATTTTTTTCCGTTTTGTCATAACGCAAAACATTTTAGTAATAACTTGGAAATTTAAACGTTCTTAAATGAAACAAAATATTTTCTGTCTCTCTCTTTTTCTTTAGAGTTTAAATTACTTAAATAACTAGTCAATGTAGTTGTGAAATTTTTAAAGTGCCCTTTAGGATTCCAATTTTAGTAAGATGATGGACTGCACTCTGGGGGTGATAAAAAAAATTAATTTAAGCAATTTTTCAAAATTGATCAAAAGCTTTTACTTAGATTTTCATCATCAAATATCCGTTCGAATTTCGAAATTGACCGATGCAGACGAAGAACTATTAATCATTCTTATATTCCAAAAAAATTCAATAAATAACCACATTATGATCAGCCGAAAGAAACCCTTCCTCTATTCATAATTTTAGAGCATTTTCACTGTGCATTTCATATATTAAATTCGGTCACAGTTATTACAAAGATTGTGAGAAGATGGAAGAAGGAGGGAGAGAAGTCTTATACACGAAAACGCGGCATTTTCAGACATGTCTGATTCCGTCTGTGAAGGTCGCATATATAGAGAACTTACAAGACAAGTGTAGGTGGAATATCAGGCAGATTCCACAAAGCAGCCTACTTTGCTCAATTCCTGGAAATTTGATTATTAAATTATTTAATAAATGAAATAGGGGCATTTTATGGTATGAATAATTGTGTGTATATTCCGATATTTTCATTGTGATGTGAAAGAAAATATTTTTTATTTTAAAATATCCATAAGGAAAAATTCAAGCAAGATTATTTTTTAATACAAAATAATTAGTTTTTAATTTTATTGATGAATTCATCCTTTTCTGAAATATTTAAAAATTTATTCGATTATTTTGATTATATATACGATTTAATATGTTTGATTAATATATTTTATTCGCGGGAACTAATATAAATTAGTTTCAAATAAAATCAATCTTTTAATTTATTAAGTATAAATAAGTATTGATTTTTTTTATACAATTACATTCGATTGTTGTAACAATCATTTCAGTACTGTGGCTTCAGATTGTTTTATATTTTACCTAATATCTGGCTGATGGTTGAATGATTAGCGTTTCTGACTCTTGAGTTGTGGGTCTCGGGATCGAATCCTGGTTTGGGCATGGATATTAGCTTTCTCTTTGTACATTCTTCTGAGATGATTTATGAATGTGTGGCTCACCCTATAAAAGTGTTTGGGGGTAATGCTACTCGCCTCCCTGGCTTGGTTCACAGGGGCACATAGGGTAACGACAAATAAGTAGCAGTTTTCGGCCTTGTTGTGGCTAAGGGTTGATCACCCAAAAAGACTTAAGTAAGATGTTTCACGAAATTGTGCTGTTATCTAGATAAAAACAATAGACTTGCCATAAGTAGTTTGATGATTCACTGTTATAATTGGTAATTTTCTTTCTTATTATTTAAGATTACATTTTTCGTATTCTTAAATAAAGAAAGAAGAAACATACTTCCCTGTACCCAGGCCCTGAGTTGGGCTCTTCCAGTCAAATAGAAACAGCCGGGTGTAGTCTTTCTGGTTTTTAAACAAGAACCAAGAAGAAGACCTCCAATATTGGATCAACCACCCCCAGAGGTATCATTTCACTTGGAGGACTTTGTGACCACGACAAATTTAAAGTGCCCTAGCTTCCTTTGGCGAATAAAACGAATTTTCGGTTAAACCGGGTTTCGAACTCAATACCTTCTGATCTTGAGAACGACTCCCTAACGAACCAGTTAACCGTGGTTAGTTAGGGGGTCGTCAAAAGCAATAATCGAACTTCTGTAGGTGACTGTAAATCTCATATTTCATCAATTTTACAATAAGGCAAAGATATTCCGATTAATTTTAAGAGATTTCTATAAAATTTCCGCGAATAAGTCATTAAATACAGAAAATCAATATCAGGAAATTCTTTTCATTGACAATATGCTTGTGTACGATTTGAAGAGAAAAGGTTTTTCTTTTCGATTTCAGTCATAATTTCTATAAAATTCTTTGCAGTTCTGTGTGTCCATTTACGATTCAGCTCAGTTGAATCATTTTTGGAGAACGTTAATATAAATGAAATGTTAAAACAAGAAGCTAATCATGGTATCAGTTAAAAATTATGTATTTATAATAATTATATATATATATATGGTGGAGGTTCGATTCCCAATGCCATCAAAGACCCACCGAATACATGCGATATACATGCTCGATAAATGTGTGGAATCGAAAGTCCTGTGGTCGGTCGTTGAGCAGTTACCATGGGTGCAATGGTCTGGGGAAATTTATTCCCCCTTCAGATCAATACCAAAATTAAAAGAGTATATGCTCTGATGCTGCCATCTATCGGAGGTTTTGAGGAGCAAAAGTCGTACTTTCCCCTTTGTGGTGCTCTGATTAAACGAAAGACTCCCCCAATTGACTTGAATTCGCATAGCACAGACAAAGTGAGCTTGGCTTGTCCAAGTGTCATTAATAACAACAACAACATATATATTCCGATAAATTGAAGGTAAAAAGATATATATTTTCCGATAAATTGAAGGTAAAAAGATATATATTTTCCGATAAATTGAAGATTTTTAAAATAAAACTATTTTCAAGAGAAAAATCTTAAAAAAACATTTTATCTAAAAAAAGAAATTAAGGAAGGCAAATTACTTTTTGTAATAAATTATTAAGCGTTCCATAAGTTTTTTATTTTTTATTTTTATTTATTTATTTATTTTTATAAAACAGTATGAAATAATTTACTAAAAAGAAGTAGGAAAATTTTGAATTTTCTTCAAAAGAAATTGACTTATTTTTAATTAAGAATTTTTTAAATTAAGTATCCAAAATTTCGTAAACTTCTTGTTGTAAGGAAAAGAATAAATGCAGCTTAAATATATGTTCAAATCACCAGGATTTACATCTTAATCTCAGTTCTGGCAAATTCAATTATCAATCTCTTCCCGAACACTAATTCATTTAATTCACTTACATGTTAGTTAAAGTTTCAGTGATTAAAAGTAGAATAGTAGATCTAAAAGTGAAATAGTACTATTGGAATCCGTAAAGAATGCGGTGAACTTTAATTTAACATGCCTAATTTTATCTACCGAGCCTTTTCTTAGTTAACCATTGATAAGGCGCGTCAAATTTAATGAATGAATTCTATTTGTGAAACAGTGAGTGGCAACGGCCGGAAAAACAAACGATTTAATTAGTATATTCCTGTGGGAGTCCTCCAAAGGAGCAAGCGATTTAATTAGTCAAATGCTGCGCTATTGTTCGAAATGTGATAAGTAGAGCGCGGATGTACGTAACATGCGGGTATAATGATGGCAGGCGACATTGATTACAACTATAACGGAAGATGAGCAATTACGGTTACGCAAATTTATCATGAACTAATCTGCAAATTCACTGTCATGAACTAGTGTAAAAGACCTAGTTTTTTATGAAAAGAATAAAAAGCTGACAAAATGGTTGTTATGCATTTAATAACTCCTGTAACGATTCGTGCTTTTGTTAGAAAGCGTGAGTTATTTATTTATTTTTTTTTTTACGAGGGTCACTCTGAAATTTTTGAGATACAACTAGGTTTTTAAAGTTATACTTACAAAGTTTTAGGTGTGTTCAAAGTAGTCTCCTCCAGCATCAATGCACTTTTGTAGACGAATTTTCCACAGATTAAATGCCTCAAGTCATTCATTTCTTGGAATAAATGAAAAAAATGCATTTATAGCCACATCAATCTCTTCTTCTGAATGAAAACGACGTCAACGTAAGTTCTTTTTTAGATTAAAGAATAACCAAAAGTCACACATAGCTAGATCAGGTGAATACGGCGGATGTTCGATCACTTTAATTTGTTTTTGTTTAAGAAACTCAACTGTTAATCCGGTTGTATGTGAAGATGCATTGTCATTGTGAAGCATTAGTCCCCTAACATTCAGTTCTTGTAGAATTTCTGGAAGATATTTAGTGGTATACCAGTTTGCTGTTACTGTCTTCTGTCCTTCCAACTTGATGGCTTTGACCAATCCCGTACTTCTGAAGAAAACGGCATATATCACTTTTTTCAGTGCGTGTTGTTTTTTCACCATTTTCGGCGTGGGATCATCTTCAAAGACCCATGCTTTGCTTTCTTGACGTGTTGGAACGTCAAAAAACGGTATGCACGTTTCATCACTTGTTACAATTTTAGAAGTGATGCGGTAGGGTGGCCACCATCATTTAGCAATTTAAAAGTTTCCTTACTGATTCTGACACGCTCCTCTTTTTGGTGCACAGTTAGATTATGGGTAACCCAACGGCAAATTACTTTTTACATTATATGTAATTCTTCATGAATGATTTTGTGTATGGCTGCGGATCCAATGTTAAGTTCCTTCTGTATCATTTGATAGGTACAGCGACCATTAACATTTTTCGTATGGCAGACACATTATCCGGGATTACTGCCGACGGCGCCCTTCCTGTGTGTTTTTCATCCTGAAGAAAATTGCGACCTTTTCTAAATTCTCTAAACCATCTGAATACAGTAGCACGAGCTGGAGATTCATCACTAAATGCTAATTGTAACCGTTGAACGCATTCTGCTTGATTTAATCCTGCTTTAAAATCGTTGAAAATCATAGCGCGAAAATGTTCTCGCGTCAACTCCATTTTCTCTTCTGTTTAAAATTTATTCTACGCTAAACAAGTTGAAGTAAGTCAGTAAAAAATCGTCTTCTGTGTTAAAATACTTTGTATGTTAAAATTAAACCGTTATTTTTATTTTGTAAATTCTTGTCTGTGCGTATCTCAAAACTTTTAGAGTAACCCTCTTATAAATTGTTATTTTCGATCATTGTTGTCTTCATATTGCTCCTAATTTTTTTTCATCTGATCCTTAATTTGGGATCTTATAAATTTATTTTAGTTCTACTTTGCCATTAACAAATTTCATTAGAATTTAATTTTGCAAACACTAACGTCTTAAATTAACGGAGGAAATTTTTCAAAATTTTGCATTTTAAATTATTTTATGCCGTTAAATTTTCCATTAAATATTCAATCTTTTTAAACATCTTTAAGTGTGATGCTATTTAAAATATCAAAATTTATATTAACAAATAAAGAGATAAAATCCGTTACTAGAAAATATATATTTTATTATTTTATAAAACGCTACAGTGGATTTTTATAGTAAGGAAAGAAAATCCTTAAAGATGTTATCTTAAAAATGAATTTGAATTGAAATATAGCCCGCAGAAAACGTACGATAAATATAAATGTAAATAATTCACGTGAAATATGCATATTGGGAAAATTCAAATATCACACATTTTTATAACTGAAAGTTTTACTTGAATTTATATATATATATATATATATATATATATTATATATATATATTATATATATATTATATATATATACACACACACACACACACACACACACACATATATATATATATATATATATATATATATAAAATCTTTTATTTCTTTTCTTCATATTCTTTATATCTGGGAATCTTGTTATACATTTGATAAAAAAAATACCTCAGAAATCAAAAGTTTTTCTTCTTTATAAAGGATAGTTGAAAAACATAAAACATACCGTGAATAAATTATAATTATGAATTTTGATCATAAGTCATGATCACAAAATTCATTTTAATTTCTATATATCGCATACAATTCAGAATGTAGTAATTTCTATACGTAATGATTATATAATTCAACAGCTATCAATTTGATAATGAATTATATAGTTTAACAGAATCCGATATTTGAAAAATTATACCTACAAGCTGTTGTAAAAAACTAAATAAGCAATTACTAATTGATCCAATAAGTAACGCCTTTGTGTGTGTGAATCTTCCGCATGAAATTTTTTTCAATGGAAGCTTGAAAACACACACATTTACTGTTTTATTATCATACAATAAAAATTTTGCAAATGATGAACATTTGACGGCCAACATAACTTCCACTTGTAAGCTTTGAAGAACCAACATCATGGTACAGCTTTGTTCTGTTTAAGAACTGAATCTATACAATTAAAATCTTAGCATAAGTCCTTACTTGTTTTTCGCTTTAAAATTTATTGATGTTTTTCAATATACACACTCGGAGTTTATTTGATATCATGTGCCGTAGTGCAAAGACTTTTGTAATGCTTTTGAGCAACTACACGTACTGTTTTTTGGAAAAAGGCTATAATTCATAATAGACAGCCCTCATATATCACAGCAGAGAAAATTTGAAAAACACAGATATAAACCCAAACTAATAGATGTAATGTAAAAAAGCATGAGCGAGCAACGTTGTTTTCCAATCAAACCTTCCACTGTTTCCCAATCAAATCACGATGGCTGACATCAAACCAGGAACATTTCCCTTCAGAGAAATCCACTATCAATGAAAAGTTATTCCATCAGGCAATTTGCATAGTGGACAGTTGGTTGGTTGGGAGTTTTATGGCGCAAGGTCCAAAATTGGACATGCTGCGCCAATGGTGGATAGTAAAATGCTTTACAATTATTTTCAGTTATTATTCCATCCATCACAAAGTGTCACAAATGTGTACTGCAAATGAGTCCATTTCTTGGCGTAATGTGGTTGTATGATTTTGCAAGACCGACATCGGTCCTCTCAGGTACAGTCAAAGGAGAGGGTTGAGATCCTCCATGGCATTCAGTATGACCCACAGAAATCCATCAATTTCATATTAGCATGATATTAGTTGGATTTCCAGGAATGCGAGTGTCAGTATCACCTAACGATAAACCTAATCTGGACAAGCAACGATCCCCATCACTGTCGAAGTCCGATGCTTGGTGGTAAGCATTTCATCTTATACGAAGCATAATATAAGTGGAAACTCCGAAATGATTTCCGAATGAAATATCCGTTGCACAACTTCCTTTTTAAACAATGTTTCAGATGTCGTTTGTACCTCGTGTTTCGTCCAAATGTTATTAAAATGCTAATTATTTTATATTCCAACTTTTCCCTTTCATCTGGTTTTAGAAATCTTAATATCAGTATTTTCTGGTGTTGTAATTTTTATGGCTAGCAGTGTATTGTGAATCTACTCTTGGAACTCGTCAAAATGTGCCTAATCATCAATCTTTGCATTTCTCATTGTATTTTCAATTTGATATGGTTTACCTCATTATTGCAAAGAAATATTGTAATACTTAGACTCCATCGAATCATGTTACATGAGGACATCATTGAATCCGTCATAATGATCCTGTTTATTGATTCACTACAACAGCTGATCAATCACAAATGTATTAGATCCTTCATGCTGGAGGAATTTTTGAAAATATTTCGATTCTAATATTAAGTGTTCGAGTGTTCGAGATCAAAGTTTCAAGTACATTCTGTAACATAGTTACATTTGCAAATAGCATGATATCGAATTCTGCAATGGATGATGAAGTTTAAGTAACCAAAGATAAAGTGACCTTCAAAAATTTTTAGACCCCTCCATTAATAGTATTTCGCACTCACGATGGTTAATTTAACTAGAAACTATATTTTGAAATAAATTTTGAGTGTCTACAAATTTCCAAACTCAATCTTGATATTATAATAATTAGTTGAATGAAATGGATATGCTTCAAATTTCAAGTACTAGTTCAGCATATCAACAAAAAACTTTTATGTAAAAGAACAATGATTTAAAACCTCTTGCTTATACTCGGAAAGCATTATTATGTATGCATATTATATTCCTTTACTAACATAAAAAAAAATTTTTTTTCGAGATTTTTGAAGTATGAACTTCGATTTTACAGAATTATTTTCGTAGATCCGTTAAGAAATATTATTTCAGTAATGAGCATCATAATATGATTATGTAATTTCCTTGAATTAGTATATCACTATTGATCCCAATAAATTTAATTAAAAATTATGGTTACGAATAACGTTTATTAACAATCATGTTTATTAAAAACAATAAGATTTTAAAGTTTTAAAGATAAAGGATTTTTCATGAATATAAATAATACTACTGTCATGAAAATAAAAAGCATTGATATAAAAATTTCAAAATCCATATATTTGAGAACTCGTTGATTATGGATCATAGATTAATTAACAATTTTATTTAATTTAATAAATTTAATAAGCTTAATAAATAGTTTATTATTTTTGTTTTTATTTTTTATTATATTATTTTTTATTAATAATTATTATATTTTTGTTAGTATCAGTTTAATAAATTTAATAGTATTTTTGAACTAAATCCATTTTTGCCTTCTTTCTTCCTCTCTCCATATATATATATATATATATATATATATATATATATTATATTTATTTATGTATGTAAGTATATATATATATATATATATATATATATATATATATATATATATGGAGAGAGAGATCCCTCAATCACCATCACTTAATCTTTATTCTTAAATTAAAAATTTTAAATATAAATTTTGCCTTTTTGGTTCGCAAGTTTGATTTCAAACTCAAGAAAATTTGGATTCTACATCCTTTTGAAAACTTTAAAGACTTGTTGTTTCTTTTGTTTATTTCTTTATTTTGCTTTTATTAGAGAAATATAGATTAACTGTCTTCTAATTTTTCAAATTCTTAATTATACTGAACAAGTGCAAAATTTTAAACATGCAATTCACTTAAAATAATAAATAAATGTATGTTTAAGCAAAAATAATAGTGAAAATCATGTTTATGTTGACATTTGTGTGGTTGTTCATTTATTTATTATATTTTAGAGACTTATTTTAGATTAACCACTGAAACTTTGGTTCATTATATGATATTTAATTTGTAAACTTGTTAAACAACATGGAAAGTAGAATTTAAATATTTAATTTTTATTCTTCTCACATTTTAAATCATACCTAATCTGAGGTTTTTAAAACAGTTTTCCAACTCATCATGCTTTTTAAGATACTCGAATATTTTCGTTTTTCTTCTGGAGCAATATCTTAAGCCCTTGCTTGGGAGCGATTTAAAAAAAAGATTTAAAAAGTCACAAGTCCTCCCAATTCTGATCCTAAAAGAAAATGTGGATCATTTGTCTTTGTTTCCTAAACCAGGCACCAAATTACTTGACCCCCGCCCACTTAGAAGAATACGATGATGTCCTCCACCAAGGACAAATAAAATGCATTTATCACCATCTAAGTGGCAACGGTCGTGCACTTAGTGAGGCAAAAATCTACTTAGTCCTGCCCATTTGTCACAATTATTTCTTCTATTTTCCGATGTTACTTGGCTGCAATGAGCTTCTTACAAATGCAACAGACCTTTTTTCGGACTCAAAGGCTTTTGTTGACAAGCAATGCTAAGCAAAACCCCAGTTACGCTAATCCGACTATTTGCATTAAACTTGCCAAGGAATAAAGATATAAAAACTTGGCGCTGTAAAATAGCATTTTAGAATTAATGGTAAAGTATAAAGAGAGCTATATTTTAAAACTGTGAAATTTTTTAAAGAAATATTATGAAGAAAATTTGATTTGTAACTCATTGCCAAATGAAGATATTAAATCTTCATATTATGCCACATCCTTTGGCTTCCGATGGCCTACATGCTACCATGTATGTGAATATTCTTACAGTATACATATAAAAATATTTTACTAAAAAGCATCTCACAGCTGTAAGTATAGCTCAGATGAGTATTTATAAAATATATAAGTTGTGCTTATACCAGAAATGATACGTTAAAATATTGATTTTTTAAACGCATTCTCATCAAGTTATTCTAAGTAAATGCGTTTGAATAAACCTAGCATCTTTAGAATATAAAAATACTCCATAAGGTTCAATGAATTTCAGTCAATAAAATGCTTAATTATTTATACTAAATTAATGCATAAATTAAAAAAGTAGATTCATAGTTTTATGATTGAAAAAGTAATTTAATTAAAAGTACGGACTTTTTAAAGTTTATTTTACAGACATTTTAAATCTTTTTTTTTTCTTTTCGCTAAATTCCGAATGAGTCTCAATCTCAAAAAGCTTCAACTATTGAGCGGTGCTCTGTACTAGTAACCCAAAATAAATAAATGAATAAATAAAATAAATTAAAGATATTTTTTACAGTGGTGTCTGCGTGCTTAATTTTTTTAAATAAATTTTCCAATTATAGTATTGTAACATTCAAATTAAAATTAATAAATACTATTTATATGCATGCAAAAAATACGCATACAGATAAATTGATTGGCAGCTACAATACTTTGCTTACAAGATTTGATGAACTATGTAAATGATTAACACATTTCAATATGACCATGTAAATGATTAACATTGATTGACATTGAATCATGTAAATGATTAATATTTTAGCGACGATTACTAATGGAGAGTTTGACAACGTTCATTTAAATCGCAAAAAAGCCGATTGTGCTTGAAATATTTGGTACTTTTATTGATGGATAGTTAGGCTATTTTTAAAACCTAGTTTTTAAAAAAAAATGTTTTTAATTCAAACTAATAGCACGACTACAAATTGTTGTTTAATTTCAAAAAGAGTTACATCATAGTGAATTGGCTATTTCAGAAAAGTGAGTTGATCAAACAAACGTATAATAGCAGCATATGGATCGAAACGAAATAGCAGCTGCATGTTCTTTGTTGCAGTAGCTTATAATCATTTTTCTCAGATTAAGATTATTAGTGGTTTTTGGCTGACACATCCTTGAGAGGATCGAGCATTTCTTGAAATTTGTCAGATCGAATGGTATGAAAAGTATTAAATAGATGAAACGACTCATCAATTGGATCGCCATCATTTATTTAACTGCTTAACTGGAGTAACTAATAATTTAATGGTACTGAGACATAACATCTAAAAATACTAAAGGACTGGAATCTGGTCTCAGTATCCATAAAAATATATCTTATTAAAGAGTGTTGTCTTCAGAAACGAATTTTGCTTCTTACATATTGCTAATGACAAGCACATATGTAGGTGGAAGCAAAGATATTCATTCATGTATTTGCTACTGTGCGATATCCTGAGTACAATATGGTATGAAAGTCTAAAAAAAGTGATATACGGAAACAATCAGTCACTTTTATCATGTTACAAAGTGCTCCAGTGATCCATAAGAAGAGTACTATACACTCTGTAAATGCTGCATACACAGTTTAATAGTTTAGTTGTCATTTAATAGAAAAGTAATGTTTAACACTACAACACTTTCAAAAATTCTCCCAAACATGATAATGATTTTTTGTAACATATAAAGATGACAGATGTGTATTGTTTAGGGAATGTTTGTGATATATTTCAAAGGAGTAACTAGGTCGTTTTTTAAATTATTTAAATTTCTGATATCCCTCGATAATAAATTCTATCTTAAATAAGCCGCATCAATTGTTATATTTATAGAAGAGCTTGTCATAAAGGAATGCCAATAAATCAACACCATCAATAACAGTTGATTAGTTATTTAAATGGCTTTACGAGTTACAATATTGTTTAATGTTTCTAAATATTGAATACAGATAATTTTTCCCTAAAAATTTGTAAATATTTTTTCATCTATCCAAATTCTCCTGGTCATAGCTTACTTTTTTCTTCTGTGTCATATTTTGCTGAAGATGAATTTATTTTTTTTAAATATAAAAATATAAATACAAGTTATTTTTTTGGTAATATATACACACGTCATAAAGAAAATAATGTAAAATAGTAAAGGCTGAAAATAAAAATGTTATTCTTATAATAAAAATTATTTTTATATTACAAATTAATTAAAACAAAAAAATATTAACAGAATATTTAAGTTGAATAACTTTCACGGTCATTCAACCATGTATAAAAAAATTAAAAACTTTTTTTTAATTACTTTCAATAGATACAAAATAACTTTTAAAGAAACTATTAAAATTTATGTCTTCTACTCATCTATTATTGTATCTATTGTATCAAAATGTATACTTCACATTAATGACACTTTAAACAAGCATCAAAATGTATTTAAGTTTAAATTGTGCATGCACGCACACACACATACACGAAAAAATTAATAAATTAAGATGTTATTTCTGGTGAAGCTTAAATTCACTAAATTAAGACAGCTTTATTAAATTGTTATTAATTCTCATATAGTTTTTTTAAAAAACAAGAGTTTTTTGACAGACAGAAAAAATAGAAAAATTTTCTCTTCGTATCATCATTTCAAATTTAAACTGTAATTTGACATTCAATAATATCATTTTAGACATGTTGCTCTGTTATAACCATACTTCATTAAAATATCATATTTATATAATTACATTTAATTTCAACATTTTATATTAAAGTTGGTTTTTGCTTTTTTTTTTTTTAAAGCAAAACTTTAACCGCAAAATATAGCATAAAATTAAAGGACAACGACATAATAGTCAGTTATGGAAAAAAAGGTTTTTTTATGAAAAGTATTTTCTAGGTATTAAATACATTAAGGAAAAAATCTTGAAAAAATTATAAAAATCTCGGGGAAAACTTGATGATAAAACATTAAAAAGAATAATTGATACTTTAGTTATTAAAATATCCTGTTTTATATACCATAGAATTAAAAAATAAAAATGAAAAAAAATTAAATACAAAAAGAAAAATCTATTCTTTAATCATTAAAATATTAGTTTTTATCAATCATAAAATTACAAAATAAAAATTAGAAAAATTAAATCAAGATTTTGATGAGTATTTTGTTATTTGCCGTTGTGGATTATTTATTAAAATCTTATAATTTGTTTTATTAGGAGCCTTAACATTTAAATAACTATAAAGGTAATGTAAATTTCACTTAACATTCTCATTATTAAAAATTTACATTAAATGCATTAAACTTTCTATCTAGAAAACTTTTAATTCATTTTAATTTTTTATACTTTTTAAAAATTTGCTTAAATTTATTAAAAAAAGAATTTTTCTTCATAATGTGAAAACGTTCAGAAGTGAAACGCGCGCGAAGAAATCGCAAATATGCTGTGTTTTATATTGTTTAAGACACGAATAAATACATAAAAAATCCATGATTAATCTCGGTTTTAAGAAATGGAGGGATTATACAAGGCTTTTTTAGTAACCATAGTGATTGTGAAATTTATCAACATTTTAATGAACGATATATGCTTACAAACGCATTTTAAAAATATAGTGGATTTAGATACTTCTAATCAGGAAATGTTTTAAGTAAATATGTTAATTTAATTTGATGATAGATATTACAAATAAGATTTAAGAAAAATTGATTATATTTGGTGAGAAATATCACTTTAGGAAATACTATTTAATATGCTCCACAAAATATACATACTTATCATTTTACAATTTACATCTACATTATCATTATATTCGAGTACATTCTGATAATTTCCTTTTAAATTCAAGAAAAGGGTTAAAATAAGTAAATTGATTTTTATTACAAATATTTAAAATTTATGCGCATTTAAGCTCAATTTTTCGTAGCTGCTTTAAAAAAAATTTTAAATAACAAAATTACATTTTTTAAATCTTTGTTCGTAGATTTGAAATGATTTGTTAAATCACTTTTTCAATGTTTTCTACAATCACTTCTCGCTCACAACGACTACTTCAACTACGATTTGTTCTTGTGAGAAAACTAAATAAAAATAAAGTACATTCTGATCTATAACAAACGTCCATTGCTTAAACGAGATTCGAATCAACAACGCATATCCACATGTCCTCAAATTTGAAAAGTAATTTTTATTTCACAGTAATTTTCTAATATTCTGCTACAAGAATTATTTCACCTTTCAGCTCTATAAATGCATAATGAAGGGCATCTTATATAGTGGATCAATCAATAGTTGTACCATCCTCATATCGAAAGTGGATCCTCGTAGTTTAAAAGTAAAGACTAAAAAAGAATACCTACGTACTTTACCTGTCAATGCTAGAAGAAAAATTTCTCTAAGATATTATGACCATGACCTAGTTGCGTGCTCTACTAGTCCATGGTAGCTTCGGTTGGATTGGGTATAGAAAACGCTATCTTTCTGAACGTGAACTAAGCTTCTCTCTAGAAGAATAACAAGCAAGATATTCCCAACAAATCCAATCAAAGAACTTGTATTCCTTGTTGTTGTCGTGTAACAGGTGTAAAAAGAAAAAAAAAGTAAAAAATACAAGTCAAATGAGACCAAAGGCATGGAGCACTACCATGGCAACATCTTCATCTTTTTCCGTATAAAGAATGTCATGGCAGCAGTTGGGGTCGATATTGAAAAGGGTTGAGGCCAACAAAGATGCAGTTGAAGAGATGCCTCAAATCCAGCAGAATTCCTGTGCAGTGCCTGCATTCTGCATAGGTTCTAGATACTTTTCATACCCCTCATGTGTCCAGTCCACATTTTGCTAATAGCAGAAGCGATACCATGGTGAGGATCAAACTCCGGTAGGCACCAAATTTTCCGTAGTTTCCAGCAAAACTGATGCCTTGCGACGGCGTTTGCATCAAAGCAAGTGGTAATCGTGGGAGAGGGATTGATATTCTTTGCCTTCTTGGCGAAGGAATCCGCCTGTTCCTTTCCCTCGATGTTAACATGTGCAGGACCCATTGGATGGTGCAGATTTTATCCCTTACAACTATGGTGGACTTTTGTATTCATTATCATTATTGAATAAAACTGTTATTAAAGATTTGTATTTCTCGTATCGCTAGTGGTCACTTAAGGGACCTCAAATATGTACAGAATCAAAAGACTTTTAGTCTGTGCACAAAATGTAAAGCTGAACAGGCATCACCTGGGCATATCTTAAGCTACTTGAGTTTTGATTTGGAAGAGGCTTTTTCAAAGCCCCTTATGTTTTTGGATTTCCTGGCTGTTTATGAACTTGTGAAGTTGGTCTAGTATTATTATTGGACTATCTGGGATTAGTAACAAAAACAACATTATTAATAATGAAAAGACAATATGAATCGTATTTTAATTTATTTATATATATCATATAAAATAGACAGGCAAATATAAAACTAACATTTTAAGCAAAAATCATTAAACATTTTATTAAAAATTGTCATGGAGATCACACCCTTTAAATGCTCAAAGAACATACAGTCTAAGCTCTGAATTATTAGATTTTAGCAGGATTACAAAAAAATTTGTAATGTAGTCTTTATAGAGTGTTAAAATCTCTTTTGCAAAATTAAATAAAGAGAATTTCATTTTGTATTTAGATCTTTTCGCAAAAGTCGGGAGTCTAGACTTGAGATTAAGCTATAGTCCGCCGTGGCACAGCGGTTGCTTTTCAACTGAATTTCGTAACTGACACAGTTTTATTTTTTTTAAACACAATAAATAAAGCTTTGATAAAATCTGAAACTCCAAAATTAAGCAGTGATTCATGAGCTGCAATTACTATTTTTCACATTTTTACAATTTTTAGACTTTAATCCTCTTAATAAGAATTTTCTAATCATGGCTGACAAATATTTCAATAGTATAAATTCATCTAAATTATTAAGATGCCCATAGAATATATTGGTTTATCAACATGTTACAATGCATGCCTTAAAATATCGCGACATCGGTATTTCGAGGAGTAAAAGCGTTATTTCTATGTCTGGAAGGTAGAAGGTTCAGTACTTGATCCCGTCAAAAGAGCACAAATGTCGTTTAATCCAGCATGCCAAATTCTGAGTTTGGTGATTTTTTTTTGGTGGGTATTCTTGTTAATTAGGCAATCTGATTTTTATTAACTCATAGAGATGGAGACTACTCTAGTATCCATACGTCATCTTGGCATCATTTCTTCATCGCCAAAAAAAAATTCAGAATTTGGCATGCTAGATTATATGGCATCTGTATCGTCAAAAGTTGTTATCCTAAAAGTCCCTAAAGACGTAAAATTTTATAAATACCTAATATTCCTCTACTGATGTAATATAGCGATTGAAATATGAGAAGTCAGTACAAGTATTGACTTCATAACTAAATTATGACTTAAAATAAAGAAAAAGTTGGCTGTGCTTAGTAACTTCAATAGACGAAATAAACAGCTGGAAACTTATTCAATAAGCCAAACAAAATAAACAATACAGAAAAACAGACCATTAAAGTTTATTGAGAACAGTATCCAGATTTGGAATAGCATCACTCTGACGTCTAGAAGGTTTAAAAATATCCAGAAGGTTTAACATTTATCTCAACTGAACATTGCCGCGTAGAGGCATCCTAAACGCATATCATATTCGTAGGATCCAATACCTGTCCAGTAATGAGGCGAAGTTTGGCGAGGAGGGTTCCAGCTTGGGTATCGATATCATGACATGACTATGATTTACAATTTTGAGGGGCAAATTATCAGTATTCAGTGTCTTCGGGTGGGAGAAATAAATAAAGGATAAAAATCAATGGCAAAAAAGCTATTTTAGATTGAGATTTATCAATATTGCTTAATGATTAGAAAATATATATGCCATTTATATTTAATAAAAATTATATGTGTCCATGAAATTATCCTTGAGCTTCTAAAATAAAAAGGGTTATGATTTAATAAATCTCTATTATTATTAATAAATCAATCTTTGGTTTTAAAAAAACGCACAAATTGATATCACATGAAAACTAAATTTATATAATTAATTAAAATATATTTTAAAATACAATATCTATTTTTAAAAAATCTTGAAAAATTATATCACAGGACAGAAATTATTTTCATTTAAAATAATTTTAAAATATGTTAAAAAGTTGCAACTCAGTAAGCTAGTAACATATTTCAATTTTCATATTCTTCCATAAATTATAAAAGAAAATGCAAAATAATTTTTTAAAAGAAACGATTTTTTTTATTACAAAATCTATTAGGAACATAAATAATCTAACGAACTTTTAACAAATAATAGCAAAGCTTCTCAATTAATAACTAATAATTGACAGAGACTTGATAGTGATATTAAAATTAAATTCCCTTTCTTGTGATATCAAAACATATTCTAAAAGATAAAAATATTCCTTTAAATTAAAATAATTTTAAAACTGATTATTAAGCTTCATTTAACTAAGATTTTTAAGAAAATTAGTAGATTTTACTTAAAATTTACATTATAATAAAAATAAAAAATATAAAAATAAAAAATAAAATAAAAAATAAAAAAAAAAATAAAATAAAAAAAAGGCTCACGAATTTGATTTTCCCATTGCGTTATATCAAAATTAATTTTCTTCTAGAACACTTTACTAAGAAAAACTCCTTTAGATACGTGAATATGCATAAAATATTCAGTAATGAGAATTTAATCAAATTCGCATGCCTACGAAAACGCAAGGATTTAAAATTTAAATAAGCAATTTGTGCAGTAAATTACAAACTAAACAAATTTCATTATAATTATGAATTATATGCAAAGTAGTTAACATTTATCTGTGATTTAAAAAGATTTTTATTACCTAATGAAATTAGACTAAGTGTAAAATTAATGGAAAAAAAAACATAACTTTAAGCAGTTTTTAACAGGATTAGTATACTGAATATACTTAGAAAATTCTAAAAGCATCACTTTTATAAATATATGCTCAGTATTTTAAACTCAACTAATATAATAATTTAATTCGTAATAAACCATTGTTTATAATTCTTATTTGATATTACTGCATCTTACATAATTCTGTTTATTATAGAATATGCAACTTTTCTTTTGTTTATTACTGTATTAACAACTGTTTTAACATAAATTACAAAATTTTAACGCAGGCTCAAATTTGTTATTATATAAATTTTAAATTTTTAGTTAAAAAGAGGAAATAAAAAAGGGTTAGTTCATTCCTTTACTAAGCAAAAGAAAATAATAATTTTATACATTGAGTTTTTGTAACGCCACTTCACTTCGTTAATTTTTTTTCCTTTTACAAAATCTCTCTTATAGGAAAATAAATTAATATTTTTACTGAGATAAAAGCACATGTTGAATAAAACTTCTGTATGTTGAAATAATCTCAGTAAATTTCACTTAAAGTTAATATTTAATTGAAGAGAAATGATAAGGTTTCTTGTAATTAATAGAAATTTATTATACTAGATTTATTTCTATGAAATTTTATGACTGTAAAACCACGAAATAGAAATACCACTAATTAAAACACAGGTAGTCAAAATTCTTAGTATTTCCAATTTTGCATTCATTTAATTTTGAATAAGCTCTCATTAAATATAAAAAATTTCAATTTTGGTGAAATACATTGAACTTAAGGAATTTACTGCGAGTATAGATCATCATTATTTTTAAAAACAATCTGTTTCGCGTTTGAAGCAGTTGCTGTATTTTCCTCTACTCTGTTGCTCAATAAGAAAGCAGTTTTGCTTATAACTTCAAAAGTATGAATTCAATTTAAAATTTCTATTTTTAGAATCCTTTTTTAATCTAGAAACACGACATTAAAAGAAATCAACTATACAGACACGCACTTGGCTTAATTTCGGGCTTTCCATATAGTTCAAATTTAAAAATTAAATCTTAAGAATGTATAATTTTTACATAAAAAAGAGAATTTAAAATTCTGTTTGACGACAACATTTTAAAACAAGATTCAGATAATTTTTACAAAATCAAAATTATAAATTTTTTGTCAATACATAATTAGAGAATGTAATTGAATTAATAGATAAAAACAAAAATTCCGAAATTCGTAGCTGATTCTATATAGGCGCTCTTAAAGTATAATTCCTAAATTAAACTCAGAGTAAAATATTGTAAAAATATGCTACTAAAATGCTTTTATATCTGAAATAGGTAATTTAACTTAAATTCATAATTAAAAATACAATTATAGTTAAAAAAATTTCATTTACTGAACGAAATTCTTTCCAGTAAAAAATAGTGTCTATGATTATAAAATATCTTATTTTCTTCGCTTCTTCCTTTTTAATTTGCTATTATCTGAATTATTAGAATTTCTTTTAAAACGACTCTATGTTTCGAGAATCTTTATGAATTCGTAACTTTATAGATTATATTAAAAATTTGATCCAATTTCATTTTATGAAAAATATATAATAAAGTTATCTCTACATGATCATACTTTGATGCCCTAATCCGATTTCGTTGATCTCTGAAAATGGCTTTGGAAATTATATTTCGAATAAGTTTTTCATCAAAACACAAGTAAGATGGATTCTCTAAAATTATTATTGTTGAGTTAAAGAGCTTCAGTGGCTTTCTTTTAATTGACTTTAGAACCAATTAATACCACAAATGTTTGAATTTCAAAATCTTTTTCATCGATGATTCATTCGAAAATTTGACTTTTCCACTTCAGTTAGATAACGTCTTCACGAAAATGATCCTAATAAACAGATATAGAAACAATTTCCAGAATTTTCCAGTTCCATTAAGTTTAAATTAATGTTAAGCAGAGCTTAATGAAACTTATGAAAAAGCATAAAGAACTGCTTTTTATAAAAAAAGAAGAACAGTTTTCAGATGGTATGTTAGTGGACATCTTTGTAAAATCAACTCACGAAATCTAAAATTAAAAATTAAAATATTGAAAAAAATGATGATTGCAGTTAATATACTCTAAAGTGCTGCAAACCATAGAATATTTTTCAGTATTACATGGGACTTCACTTTGTCTGACAAAGTGCAACTATTCGACAGCATTTATTTAACAAGTGGATGAAAATCCCGTAATTCTTAATTTAAAACTTATGGCAGTCAATTTGACTTTCCATAATATTTCCTCAGAATAAACATCATTCTTCACAGAATCTTTAATTTATTATATCAATGAACAACGAATTCAATATTTCGTACTCCATATAAAATAACTTACTACATCTTCTACTTAAATGTGATTCTCTTCAACAACTCCTAATTTGAATCTGTCAATTTAATTTATGAACTTTTTGCTTGATGTAACTCCCCAAATGAAGATAAATGAGTAAAAGTAAACACTCATAACTTCCTAATTTTGAAAACTCTTCAGCCATCCATAATTTTTAAAAACGATAAATAGTGCAAGATTTTGTACACAAAATACCCACATGTATGCTCAAGAAAATTCATATGTGTCTATAAAAGTGATAAAATCACTCTCCATCCTCTCCAGAAAGTCGGTCGTAGTCTAGATTTTCTAGAATAATCCTCAAAACAATCGTTAAGATTATAATTGGCTTATGTGTGTAATATTGCTTTGAAAAACTCCATTATTGCTTGCGTACACAAAATCAGTTGATAAGTACAAATAATTGAAATTATTGGTTCAATTACACTTGAATACTTAATTCGTGTGAAAAGTCATTCCAATTTAGAGAAATCTTCACTTTGCACACTGTCTTATTAACAATTTAAATCCGTAATTTGGTGGGAATTGCATGCATTTGTAACCTTACATTATCACTTACTAACTGAAATGTAATTATTTTTATTAAGAAACGTTTTACACCCATTTAGAGTTTAACTAATATGTTAACAAGCTCTATGTTAACGAGGCATCACAGCTAATAACATATTTTCAATAAAGATACTTAGCTGGTTTTCGGCAAAAATATCCTATTAAAGGCAAATTTTGGTGCATTTTCCATACAGTAATGTCTATCGTATGTTGTTGCTTCTATTAAAAAAATGCTTTCTTGTAATGCTTGTAAAAGTTTTTCTTTTTGTTAGCATCGGTTAATCTACGTATTAATCATTAATGATAGGCTGGTCATTCCGTTGTTTGCAGTAGCAGATAAGGTCTGAAATTATATATTCTTTCCACGATATCCTGACATTTTGAATACATAAATACATGTTGTCTATAAATTTTTAACACATTTAATAACTCATAAAATAGTGACTATGTGAGCAAACCAATAAATTTTATGTATAACTTGTATTCGATGCATAAAAGTCTTCGATTATGTGTTATTCGATACATGATACAAATATCAAAAAAAAATTTAAGTATGGTATTTTTCTCTTATTCTGTTTAATTATAGTTATTTTTTATAAATATCGTCCGTGCATATCAATAAGCAATCCTTTTCCATTTTTATTATATACACTATACCGTTTGTGTTAACCATTTCATAAAAAGATGGATTGGATTAAATTTTTGGACATGCCGTTCACCTCATATAATGTTGATTGTTTTTTCCCTTTGGGGATTTGAAATCAAAATCGCTTCCAAAGGAAAGAGACAAACAATGGTCAACTAAATACCATAATTATATCTATCGGCTTTTAACTTAAGTTGCCCGTCTAAAAAGTTCTTAATAAAGCTAGAAAAAAATGCAATCAGTATTTTTAGAACTAGTAATAATCGTACAAGTTTATGATTTTCTGCCAATGTTTTGGTAGTTCTTCAAATCCTTTTGCCCGGAAACTTAGTGGCCGCAAACTTAATAACTGATCATCCTCATTGCGCACGTCCTGTGTCACCAGGAAGTTGCAACTCCTGGTGTGAAAATAAATGGAAATCCAAAGGAGCTATGTCAGAGCTGTACAACAGATGCAAAATATTTTATAGTCCGTACAGAACCCAGTCAGTGAATGCAGGTACATGGGGTCTTGGATTATCTTGATGGTACAGTATTTTATTGCACCGGAAATCAATTCGACGTTTGGATTTGATAACAATATCAACATGGACTATGTAATTGAGCATCTCGTTGTACAAATGACTATCGATGGTTTTACTTCTTTCCAGCTACACTTTGTGGAAAATATCGTGGTAATCCCATCAAATATAAAACAAGATCTTTTAGTTTCCCAAACTGCGTTTCACGAGGCAACCGACAGCAGGTGTCGGCGCATCGGCCGCAGGGGTGTACCTGCTGCGTTTTTGTTTGTTCATTTTTCATTATTCGGACCAACCCTTTTCCCGGTTTCTGTTGCTGACGCAAACCCGCTTTTCTCCATAAATGGCGAACTGGTACAGAATTTTGTGGTTGCTTTGATATTCGAGAAATTAGTTGAGACTTTAACGCGTCTGTCATTATTTGCTTGAGTCAGCTCATGCAGCATCCAGTGACAGAATTTGCATGTCAATATTTTGTGAAGCACAGAGCGCGCGCGCTACTCTAACAGACATATTAGTATAGTCTAATTCCTTAACTAACTTTTGATTGGTTGAATACTATTTTTTTTTCCACAAGCTGTCGATGATAGGCCTGATCAATATTAGTAGGCTGTTTCTTGAATGTCCTTATTTTTTAACTTTTGGTACTGAACCTTGACAGTGTACTATGATAACAGCAACAGTATTGCCTAAACCTGTACATATCATTTGGTGACATTCTATAACTGACTTTCTGCAACAGAACTATAAGTAAATGAAGGCTCTAATCTGGTCCCGTCATAATACCATTTCATACACTTTTTCATACTCATTCACTGTAATCTTAAGCAAGTCTCCTTTAAAATATGAAAAGTCATCTGACAAAATATAATCGAACACGCCAATATAATCTGTGACAAGAGAATATTAGCGGTGGTGGAAAACTTTCGTTTCAATCAGATATAATAGGATATTTATGTAAATATGCGTGCCCATATATGGAATGAAATTGACCCCCATCTCTTTAGTTTTCTTTCGTGTTACAAAAAGCGCACTTGAGGAAATTCACTAACAAGTAAGGCAAGACTTTTTGAATTCATTTAACTATTAATGTCATCAATTTAAAGTTATCTCTACCATTTTATGAATGATAATGCAAGAAAATGTGTTTGATTTTAATAGACACTTTGTACTGAATTTTTTTTAACGATTTTTAAGATGCAATTGTGAACTCGTATTCGTTTATACGAGTTCACAATAATTCTCGTCTCATAGGAGTCTTCATATAAAATCATCTACAGATCCCGAAAGCATGATCTCATGTTTCGATTTGACCAAATTTCTTATATTTATTTATCTGTATAATTTTCTGAATTGGGGAAAATTTAATTCCAAAAACCCGGTGTCATTTCTTTCTCTAAATAGTGCTTAGAACCGTAACTCATAGCACAATCGATTCATATTTGCAATGCTTTGTGTATATACGTATGTTGGATAAGGTTTCGTGTGCAAAAAGCGGTTGTAAAAGATAAATGAACTTATCAAAACCAATTGTGCATGACTTAATAAAGTAATGTGGGTGAAGCAGGTGTAATTTATCGCGGTTGGAATAAATTAGTTCTCCGCTTCATGAATCCAATAAGCATAATGGAAGAATTATTTGATAATTTCCAAAAAAGCTTAATTTATCACAAGCCTTAAATACTGTTATAAAAATATTATCTTTAATAAGGAATCATTTCTCTTTGAGAGTTCGTTTATAGAAAAAAATATTTAAATGTTTAAATATTTGTGCTCGAACATTTTTAAGTACTTATATTTTAGGATAAGTTAAATATTCATAGTAAATTAACCCGATATTTTTTCTTCATAATGTATGTTTGACGCAATTATGATTTATTTAATAGTGTTAGAGATTCTTTTAAATTAATATTAATAATATGTTCGTGTATTTCTCATTCACCAATTCTATCATTTTAATTGATATTTATTTTGATATCATCAATATTCCTTTCAAACAATTATACTTTCAGGGATAGTTGTTATCATTGTAAGCAAACTAATTGATTAAAAATTTACTAAAATAGCATTTAGTTTGTAAATCTACTTATACTGTATACAATAGAAAAATTAAACAATATTTGTTTCACATTCAAAGAATATAAAACATATTTTAGAGCTCTAATGCAAATACAATCACAAAAAAAAATTTCATTGATGTTTTTAAAATAAATGTATTATTTATTCACATGTTTAAAGATTATACTAGTTTTTTTGATTTTTCAAAATACTTATTTTCTAGTGAATATATAAGTTGCCACTTATGAGTCGCAGTTTTTCTGCCATTTCAATTCTGTCATTTTTATTGGCTTGGTTTATTCCTCTGATTTACAAAATATCTTCCTATTAAAAAATTTTTTTTAAATTTTGGACTCATAATATAATCAATAAGCGCAGTTATATTTTGTAAGACCAAATATTATCTACAAAAGCCAATACTGCATTTGTCAAAACCTTATATGCAGTAATAATAGTATAAATTAATGCATTTTTCTTATATAAAAATACATATAAATATAGTTTTATGAGTTATTATTTAAACCATCTATAATTTTTTGTAATATGGGGTCTAAAATTACCATAAAGCAAATATTTTAATTTAAATACCAATATATTTTTTAAGATTTTGGATGTACCTCTGTGTATAAGAGTTCATCGGAAGAATTAAAAAACAATTTTCAAAATTTTATAAATACTTCTTATATTTAATGTGTACAAAACTGGTAAGAAAAACCGACAAGTGTACTTAGACATTGACGGACTAAGGAAATGATTTAGATAATTAGGATTTAAAATCTTTGAGGAGAAAAATTTAATATAGTTTATAAAATTACTTAAAATATTTTCATAGTCAAATAAATAATAATATATTTTTAATCTAAAAAATTTATTTAGATTTGTAAAAATGCAAAAATTTTAAATCAAAATCTGGATATGTGAAATTTGCTTGATGGAAAATTATTGTTTCACCGGGTTGCTTTAAGTTTAAATTAAGATTGGTATTAAATCGCGCGCTTTCTTTATATTATAATAAAATACACTTATTTCTAAAAGTTTAAGACGCAAAGTAAAATATTATTTTTCACAAATTAATCTAAATTAGCTTGATTGCAACTTTCCCACCTCAATATTTTTTTAATATTAATGTCCTTTCGGCTATATCAATGACGTCAATGGCATTATACCCGGATGGAAATACGCAAGAACGTATCTAATAGCCAATCACGTTTTTGTATGTAGAAAAATAAAAAAACAACCAGCGTTTAAGAAGCAAATATGGTGTCAGGTTACATGAAGTATATGTAAATGCGGATAAAAAGGTGTTAGAAATTTAATATAATTTGTTTTAAAGGAAAGAAGCTGGGTGACTTAGTGGCAGTTTTGCACACTCCCAAGGCACATGTCCAAGGTTTGATCCTTGGGCTGGGCAAGGTCAACTCAGCCTTTCATCCCTTCAGTGGGTCGATAAACTAAGAACAAAGCACGTTTCAGAACTAAACACTGGAAGTCTCTAACTTTAGCTAAATTAAGCACAATTTTAATTTTAGCTTAAGTAATACAGTATTAAGTTTTCATAGTGTTCATTTTTATTTCTATTATTTCTTATCTCTCGGTAAATTCCTTACTATTTTTACTTAATCGTATTTGTTCCTTTTTATCATAATTTTTTTCTTCTATATATATAAAGGTTGTCATTGAAAATTTCTGAATTGTCATCGAAAAAAATTTATAGAATCTTCCAAAATAACCACCAATTAAAGTTATGGAAATTAGCTACAATATATTTTCAAAATTTATTTTATTCAAATTTTATTGCTCATCACTAAATTAACACATGTGTCAAAAGTAAAAAAAAAAAAAAAAAAAAAAAAAAATCTATAATTTACGAATTTATATTAATTAATAACAGAAGCTCTCTTTTATTTATGTCCGCATGAATACTATGTAGAAAATCCTTTCATTTGTTTTGCATGTCAAATCCTATTCAGCATTTTATTATGACATTTCGTGGGCGGGCTGGGATTCAGAAAAACATAGCCAAAGTATTTAAAGATACACCATAATATACTTTTCTCCATCGTATTCCAAAATTACTTTCACTTGGTGTGCCAAGTTCTAATTTTTAAATTATATATCAATTCTATGTGCAATTATTATGTGACATTAATATGTAAGTTTAATGGATATGTACTAGCACGCTACAATCACTTTTTACAAAGTTAACACCTTTTAACTACTTATTAACAGGATAGCCATTTTAATACCATCACTAAACATTCCAAAAAATATAAGTTACCAATGGACGAAGAAAGTTATTTCTGGAATGAATAAATATTACTAGTCAAAACACTGGATCGCATTCCATTAGAACGGTAGAAGCATGCTCCAAATCCAATTCTGGAACAATACTGTTGGACGCGAGACAAAAAATTTTTCTGTTCTTTCCAAAAAATAAACAGTTTCTTTTGGCTACTTCCCCATTTTCGCTGGACTGAAAAAAAAAGCAGATGAAACTGACCTTGCGTTCGAATCGCTCTCCACCCACTGAGCTGTCCATTTGCCACCCGCAATCCATCTTGAAAAAATAAATACCACCGACCCTGACATTACCGACACACATGCGCAGTTGACCTCTTTGGGCTTTAACAAGGAAATGCTTGTTTTAATTCTCTTGTCAGCGCGGGCAGGGGCACTACCCTGCTAAATGGCCCACCCTCTGTCTTCTACAAGCCCTTTTCTCAGCAGCCTCCAAGTGCAGAATCAGTTTTCTTTGCAGGGCATTTCGACGTCCTTTGCGCAATCTTTTCCTCCGTGGGGGCCCCGGAAATGACGAGAATCTCTAATCATCTCTTTGTTTCTTGGAGTTTTAACTTAATGACCTCGTTAGAAACACTTGAAATAAAAACGAGAATGTTCAATATTTAAAGATACATGCGGTAAAATAAATGGTGCACGATTTTGCAATGAAATGTGTTTTTCCTCTTGTTTGGGTAGTTATCCGTTGTAATGCCCAGTATAAAATAAGATTTAAATAATAAAAAAAAAGCGTAGTATCGAAAGCTTTTTTTTTTTTTTTTCAGAAAATAAAATTAAATAAGCATTTATGAAACTTGATTTTTTACCTTTTCCCATTTCAAATGTGTTTTCCGCATTTGAAATATGGAAAAGGGAATTTTTTCCCTTTTCTCTTTTGAAGCTTTTCTCCATTTTAAATGTGTTTCTGTTGTTGCACGCTGGGATTAACTCTGTTGAAGTAATTGGCAAAGATTTCTGTTTGTAATTGAAAGATTGCAGATGATATCTTTTGTTGAATCAAAAATAGCCGTGTATATAAGATCTCGGTACTTATTAACTAGTTATCGTACAACTTATCATTACTTTGAGGAGATAGAAGTTTTTAAACGTGTTGATTCTGGACTCAACAAGCCATAATTCATTACTTGGATAATTTTTGAAGCTCATCAGTCTGCTTCTACTGTTGTAATGTTTATGTAATTTTTGCATCAAAATATTTCCCTGTATTTAACCCTGAGTTCGGCTCAACCCTTTAGATAAAAGCAAATGGGTGGGAATCTTTCATAATTTAGAAGCAAAGACCATGCTGAAGACCCCCCCCCCCCCAATAAGCCTGCCAACACTATAGGTAACATTTCATATAAAGGACATTACAACCACAAATTATTAAATGTACTCCAGTCACTATTAGAGAAAAAATGACGGATTTTTAGTTGTGAAGGGATTCGAACTCCCTACCTTTAGGAATAGGAACAAATGCCCTAACCAGGCAGGCCACCTCGCTCCAAAGCTTATGAATGTATAGGTTTTTATCCCCTTTCTGATATTAAAACGTTTAGCTTCTAATTTTTTTCATAAACACTTCATTTTCTTTTAAATCGGCGACTACTACTTTAATATACAAATTATAATTATTTTTAAAAAATTCTAGTTTTGATCTCCTATACTGTGAGTGTGCTTGGATTTGCATCTCGCGAAAATGCAGGGATACTACTGAACAGTGAAATCTTTTAGGTTATATATATATATATATATATATATATATATATATATATATATATATATACATATATATATATATATATATATATATATATATACATATATATATATATATACATATATATATATATATATATATATATATATATACATATATATATATATATATATATATATATATATATATATACATATATATATATATACATATATATATATATATATATATATATATATATATATATATACATATATATATATATATATATATATATATATATATATATATATATATATATATATATATATATATATATATATATATATATATATATATATATATATATATATATATATATATATACATATATACATATATATTTATATATATATATATATATACATATATATATATATACATATATACATATATATACATCGATACATATATACATATATACCTATATATATATATATATATACATATATATATATATATACATATATATATATATATATATATATATATATATATACATATACATATATATATATATATATATATATATATATATATATATATATATATATATATATATATACATAGACACTACTCAAAATAACTAAAGGATATTTTAGGACTCGTATAAAATGAGGGTATAAGAAATTTTTTTTTCATAAAATGGAAGAAAGCTCACACATATAAGTTTTGCAAATTTTGAGTTCAAATGTGGCACTTTATCGGCAGCAAATGAGACTTAGCTTTCGATTTTATGTAAACAAAGGCGCAAAAGAATAATCGACATTCACTGAGCGCGTTGTTTTGGTGAGTGCGACATCTAAACGAAATCATTTAACTCAATCAGAAATTTGGAGAGTTGTTGGACCGATCGAGGTTGTGCTAAACACAATTCGAAGCAGCAGAAGCCATTAGAGCAGAAGTTCCCAACTAGGGTGCATAGAGAAATTTCAAGGGGGGGTGAAAAGTGTTTGTAATTTTTTTTAACCACTAAAGTGGCAAACAGGCAAGAACAAAAAAAAAAAAAAAAAAAAAAAAAAAAAAGGAACATTAGAAAATAATATTAATAAATAGTATTTCAATGTAATGCTTAATTTTCACGCATAAAACTAATGAAACCAACTATTATACCTATTCACTTATTTTGTCAACCACTGTTTCAAAACCCGACGTCGTCAATCGCAGTTTATACAAGTTTCGATAAGCCACAACAGGAATCAGTTCGCATCCCCGCCGCAGTACCAGTTCCACTTACAAGGAAATACAAGGATTCTTTTCTATTTTGGGACAATGGATAATATAATTTCCCAAAGTCTCAATAACAACTGAATTAAATCTCTCTATACCGCTTCTTGATAACTCATGTAAAAATTGATTTTTCTGATGCGATTAGCACATTTAAATTCTTACAAATTTTCATTAATAATATTTCAGTTATATGAAATTTTCTTGTTTCCGAATAATTTTTATTGCGTTATTATAGTCAAAATAAAATAAAATTTTCACATTTTTCATCATAGAAGGGAATTTAAATATTAATGAAATACTGCTTGTTAAATAAAAAGATTTAATCCCTTATGAGAAATTAAAAAGAGCACGTCAAATAATATTTCATAACTCTGAAATTTCGACAAAAAAAATTTCAATTTTTGAATAATTATAACATTTAGAAAGGGTCAGAAGAAATAATATTCCTTGAAGGCTTTTTTTTTTAATTTTGAATAAAGCAAACTTATTTGTTTTGTTAATATTATTATAAATATTTTTTAGTATAATATAACTTGACTTAGATAACCTGTATAACAATTAGGATTCATAAAGGGCACTGAGAATCTTGGCGTATTCTCAAAATTTAATAGTTGTCTTTCATGAGCTTACACTTCTTTAATCTCAGAAACGTTAATAGATCCAAAAATTTCCATATAACATTAATACAAATAATTTGGCAAATACCTTTATACTAAAATAAAAACTTGTCATATGCATTAAAATGAAACTGACCAAGCTATTATTCTAGAAATTTCACATGAAATATTTAAGATAATTTCATTATTTACACATTTACAAGATTTGTAGTACAAAACAATAGTATCACAAACTTTGAGCAAAGTATCAAACTTAAAAAGGAAAAGATTAAAAGAATAAAAACCGATAATCTAATTTATTAAGAAATAAAAATCGAAAGCATTGTTAATTAAACATAATTTTTAAAAGGAACTAAGTTACGCAAAATTATGGAAATATAAGAGTAAAAGTTTCTTTTATGGCAAGCTCCTGCAGCTCCTCCTCATATATATATATATATATATCAAAAACTTCTTATTTCTAAATCTGATTCTTTCCTGGAGCTTTTTTTTTCCGTACACATGACACAATAATTATAAAATACAAAGTTTATTTCACCGAATAAAATAAATATTATATTAAAATTTAGCCCCCCTTGTCCCCCGTCACTACGCCTCTGTCTATACAATGTCCTCATAAAGAAAGTACTGGTTCTCTTGATAGACAGAGTGGGCGTGGTATCGTCTGCTAACTACTTCATCGGTGCTCATGATATTTCGTGGTTAGAACTATTTCTCTTATATTCCTTCCTCCCATGAACATAAAGGTAGACAAAAGAGTTACAGTTGCAGTTAATTACCTACTTTTAATATATGTTCAGATAACATCCATTGTGAATGTTTTAATTACATCCACTATGGGAGTCAAAATTACATCTATCATTGACGTATAATTACGTCAATTTCAGATCTAAATGCTTATACTCCAAAACTCACCCATCGTGGATGTCAATCCGACGTTCATATGTAGCATGTAGGAGGCCACCCAGTTCACATCTTCTCACTGATGTCGTTATGATGTCCAAAAGGAAACCATGACGTCTTATACCTGTCTTGAACATGCCAAAATTCTGCAAAAACGCAAAATAACAAGTTAAATCCAATATGCCCATACAACCACACACATATATTAAATGTTTTTTCGAGATCCATAGAGTCCAAAAGACATGATGGATACCTTTTGGACGTCTTAAAGTCGACCAGGGTAAGATGTGAACTGAATCGTCTTCTATAGACTACATATAAACGTCGATTAGATATCCACGATGGAAGAGTTTTGGTGTATTAACATTTGGATCCGAAATAGAGGTAATTTATACGTCAATGATAGATGTAATTTGGATGTCCATAGTGGATGTAATTAAGACGTACACAATGGATGTTATCTGAACATATATTAAAAGTAGGTTAACTGCAATTGTAATTAATTCTGTTAATTGCTTCTATGATTTTAAATTTTCGTTGCTGAAATTGCATTGTTCGTTAAAAATTGCTGAAAGAAAATGGATTATACTGCAAAAAGATTTTCTTAAATAAAAACCATTTCTATGTCCTGTAATTGAAAATATTTTTCTCTCCAAAGTTATACTTTTATTTATTATTAGTTTGTCAAGCAAAAACCTACATATTTCTTTCTTGATTTCAACAAAGTAAAGAATTAATTATTATCAGGATTTGATTCAAATTTAAAAAAATTTATTTTTAAGGTAGTCTTAATTCTAAGATTTAATATTTGATTTTAATTCAACAATTGATAATGTTTAATTTTAAACTGTTATATATTTTTTAGATCATTAAATTTTCCAGTTATTTTTGGGATGAAAAAAGCAAATTGAAAATATGTTTGTCTCCAAAGTTACTCAAACAAAGACTTACGTATTTATCTCTTATTTCAACAAGCTAAAGAATTAATTATTATTAGGAATTAATACAAATTTTTAAAATTTATTTTTAGGGTAGTCTTAGTTCTTATATTTAATGTTTAATTTTAATTCAACCACTGATAATTCTTACAATTGATAATTTTTAATTTAAACTATAATAATTTTTGTAGAACATTTAATTTTCCAGTTATTTTATGCTGAAAAAGCAAACATTGGGAATAGGATAAAAATTGCTGAAAGAAAATGTATTATACTACAAAAAGATTTTCTTAAATAAAAACCATTTCTGTGTCCTGTAATTGAAAATATTTTCCCCTCCAAAGTTACTTTTATTTATTATTATTTTGTCAAGCAAGGACTTACATATTTCTCTCTTGAGTTCAACAAGTTAAAAAATCAATTATTATCAGGATTTGATTCAAATTTATAAAATTTATTTTAGTCTTAATTCTAACATTTAATGTTTAATTCAACAATTGATAATGTTTAATGACTTTATTTTTGAAAACAAAGCAATATTGTTAAATACTGAATTTTTCATAAGTGAATTTTTATACACTTCTCTTCCAGGGCTTCAGTGTGATGTTGTGGTAAATTAGTCATTATCATTGCATCTTTTGTTTCTGGAATATCTTCAAATTCAGATTTTACATAACCAATAAATACATTTCTAATTGTTTATAGCACTAAAAATAATTTATACTTCATATTACCCTGTTGACAAAATTGGAAAATAAAAGATGCTTTTGAAATTGCAATTCAGTATCCTCAGCCTTTAAGCTATATTTCATAAACAAGTTATTTTATATTAAGTAAAAAAATTTTTTAGCATAAATCGCAATATTTATAGAGATATATTTTTGGTGAAAACAGTTAACAGAATAATACAGTAATAATTTTTATATGAGTAATACACTATTGTTTTTGACATTTAAGAATTTATTTCTCATAAAATATTACTAAAAACATTAAAAAATGTTACATAAATAAAAATTTCTTAATTAGGAATAATTCTTGTGAAATCAAGAGATAAATATATGTCTTTGTTTGACAAAATAATATTAAATAAAAGTAGCTTTAGGGCTAGCTATATATTTTCAATCAAATGACACCGAAACGGTTTTTATTTAAGAAATTTATTTTGCAGTATAATATATACTTTTTACTGGTGAATTAAAAATCTATTTTTTTATTGAATATCTCAAATTTAAATCCATAATTCAAGATTTTGCTTCTTAGAAGGAAAAAAAGTTACATCACCCAATTATTTCAATGTATGCTGGACTAATATTTCAAATGAAGAGCTATTAAAATGTGTACCTGTGAAAATTGGTTTTTATGTTTTGAAGTTCAGTGGAGGATGTGTTTATTTCTTATGCCAGATTTAAAATTCTTACTTTCCTGGCTCAAATTTTCAATTAATTGTCCACTAAAATCTCTAGAAGTTGAAGTATTGATTCTTGATAAGCAAATGAATGTTAGCAAATGCTATCGTTCAATTTCACCTGCCATTATGCTTAATAATAGCCCAACCTTTAAAGTTGAACACACACACACACACACATATATATATATATATATACATATATATATATATATATATATATATATATATATATATATATATATATATATATATATATATTGTGACTTTAACATATATATGAACGTTACCCATAAAATTATTTATAGTAAAATATTTATTATAAGAAATGGGGAAAAATGAGAAGAAAATTATTACATAAAACTTTCTTTACTGCAACACATAATCGTACCATAATTTTAAACTTTTATCGTATAACATCAAAAGTTTTATACTTCTCTGGTTGTACTTTTTTGCTGCAAGCTATTTGAGCCAAGAGGTCACTGCATTCTTCGATTCTTTATCATTTTTAAAACGCTTACTATATTTAGAAATTTTTTTCAGTTTACGCTAAAATTATATAAAACGTTAGAAGCAATTAAAATTCTTTGCAAGAAAAGTTTACTTCTTTTAAAAAGAATTCCAAACTATGAAGCATTTTTCTTATGAATAAATCCAGTAGTTATTTAGTTGTAGCAGTTATATGATGGTGGTTGAAAATCAAGAAGTATAATTCTTTCTAGAAATATTTCTTATTACATGTTTCGAATGTGATAATCATAGTTTTCTTAATGATTCCCAGTGAATAGTTACTCCGGTCCTTAAGTGTCTTTTTACATGATATGTTGCGACTGTTTGTTTTGATGAGTTAGCAACAATAGAATATAATGAGGGAACTATGAAGCTTTTGACCAGATACGATTAAGATTCAATGAAAGTGATGATCAATTAGAGATATGTGAAAGAAGCTTTAAGTATTTCATGGAATAATATTTCCTCAGAATATGCGTTTTTCATCTTTTTTTATTAATTAAACTGTCATTACCTTCAGAATTACACTCTATGCATCACAATTACAAGTAACTTAATATTGCTTACCTAATATATTTGGAAAGAGTAAGAACAACAACTGAAGTTCAAATGTTGACTTGTCTCGATTATATCTGTGAAAGAGTTATTTAAGGTATGCTTTTAGTGTTGTTCCAAGCCAGATTAACACCAACTGTTCATTTTGCAGTTTTAAAATTTTTAAATAAATACAATAAAAACTTATATAAAATCAATCAAATTTCAATTACAATATGCTATTATAATCCTATAATTTTAACCTTCATTGAATTAATTAAGCTATATTTAATTTATTGCATTAAATTTACTGTAACTACAATATAACTTCTTGAAATGGCTTAATGAACAACGTGACAGCTTAAGCCTATATTCTTAAAGCTCATTATATGGTTACAAATTTTAATAAATAGTGACTCGAATTCACATTTTTCAAGGAAAGCCAGTAAGCACTCGCTTTTATCAGATTTCATTTTTAAAACTCGTGTTTAATATTTGCTACAATCAAATGTGAGATATTTCACTCCTTTCAGCAGGGTAATTAAGCCCCCAATACATATTTTTCATTCTTGAATAAATTCAAGGTTATTCATTCATTGATTACTGTTGTCTATCCTTATGAATCATATTATATATATATATATATATATATATATATATATATATATATATATATATATATATATATATATATATATATATATAATATGATTAAGTTAATTTTTCAGTTGCACTGACAGTTTTATTTATTATTGAGTTACACTGAAAATGATTCACTCAATTACTCATTCAGTGAGTAACGTCTCTTTTTCAATTTATTTTTTCATATATTTATTTTTATATACATTCTAGAGTTAATGAAATTATTACATTGCCACCACTAGGTGGCGTTAATTTTTTTTAGTCATGAATTTACAGGTTTCGTAAACAATAGACAAACCACATCCTATAAATAAATAAATAAAATTAGTGTGGTCATCCTCAATTCCTAATCACTTTGGTATTTCCGCGTCTGTCTAAGCACTGTCTAAGTACCTAAAAACCCTAAAATTCCTTTGATCTGTCGAATGATAGACCGAAACACAAAACTTAACTCAAAAATGTTTTTTAATGTTTACCAAGAATTTTTGTGTAGAGTTAAAAGAAAACTACGAGATAATTAATAGTTTGGAGTTGTTTTCCTGTCTGCTGCTTAGATATGTCGTTTCCTGCCGACAAATCCATTTCTTTATCTTACCGAGTTTTTCGTAATATGGAAATGTTTACAGAAAATAAGTGGATAAATAAATACACAACAGTCTAAAAATAAGCATTTTTTCAACTGACAATTTATAGTGATTAAAAATTTTCCATTTCAATGAAATTTCAAATTTAAATATTTGCACATTTTATGAAGGAATTAAGCATAGGTTATGTTACTTTTAAAATATTTAATCTGCATAAAAATACTCTATTTTTATGCAGATTAAATAAAATTATTACATAACAAAATATTGTAATAAAAAACTTTAAAAAAAAATAAATAAATAAAAAATAAAAATAAAAAACAAATTGTATATTTTCCAAGAATTAATCTGTAAAAATTAATATATTTTATCCATTATGGGTTTGATTTGAGAAATTCGTCCTTTAAATGATGCACTTTTATTTTCAGGATTCTAAATATACATAAATTTAATCATGGTGATATGATTTCGCAAAATTTTATATTAACAATAAGAAAAAACTCAAAAAAAGGCTATTAAATTTTTTTCATACATATGTAATTTCTTAATTCAACTGTTTTATTTAATTAGTAGCATCAATGTGGTTTTATTCAAAGAAATAAAAAAAAATTTTGATTATAAAATAATTAAAATTCAAATAAAATAGCAAAATGTTACAGAAAAAAACTAATTTCTCAATAAGAATAGCATACGAATAGTAAAACATTACATTCATGTTGAAAGAGAAACATAAATAGAAATATCGATAATCCCCCCTAAATAGAAATATCGATTTAAAGATTAAGAATTATAAATTATCAATTGTATTTTTTATCAAATTATATTCTATTTATATTTCTTTTTAATAATATATTGAATTTATTTCCAGAAATTAAATTTTGTATCAGTTGCGTTATTATAATGCAGATTTTGTTTTATTACTGTTATGAAAATAGATAAAATCTGAATACTTTAATATCTTCGTTGTTTTTTGTGAAAACTAATGTAATTTTTTTTTTAGTTGCAGGAAACAGTAAATAATATTTAGTTGTAATTTTAAAATAAAAAATGTGTGTTAATTAATTTAATAAAAATATTAAAATATTTTACGCTATTTTTATTAAATTTTATTCATTAAAAACGTTGCTATTGAACTTATGTAATTTGAACAATGTTGTCGCTCACACTAAATTGCAAAATTCTCTATTAATCTAAGTCTATAAGGTAAAAAAAATGTGGGACATTTCGAAATAACTTTTATATAAGAGGGAGAAAATACAACATGAATTTAATTTAACCCTTTTTCAGAAGAGTTGAAATCAAATCTATCATTAACCCTATGTACGGCAAAATAAAGAAATTATATGAGATGCACTTTAAAGCTTAAACTTATATTTACGAGGGTTGCTATTTATATTTCTGGCCTTGGCAACAGTAAGTGTTCCTAGGCGACCGAAGACGATTTTAATCGAAAGTTTGATATTTTTAAACATAAATTCAGCAGACGATTTACCATTATAGCTTTATTTGTGTTGTTGACAGTAAATTGAAAAGTTCTTCTCTGTCAAAAAATGGAATTGAATCGTGAACATTTTCGTGCCATTATTTTTCATAACTTTCGACGTGGATTGTCAAGACAAGAGTGCTTTGATGAACTTAATTCTTTATACAGCGATAAAGCGCCATCCTACAGCACTGTAAAAAAATTGGTATAACGAATTTAATCGTGGTCGATGTTCGATCCAGGACGAATCCTGTGCAGGTCGTCCAAAATCCGTTGTTGTGCCAGGAAAGATCAATGCTGTGCGTGAACTGATAAAGCAAGATCGTCATGTGACATACCGTGAGATAGAGGCGTCTTTGGACATTAGTATGACTAGCATCAATAAAATATTGCATGAACATTTGAGCGTAAAAAAATTTGTTCGCGTTGATCCCGCATAATCTGACAAACGCTCAAAAAAGGCTCGTGTCGATTGGTGCAAGGAAATGTTGGAAAAATACATTCAAGGTACATCAAAGGCTGTGTATAACATCTACACAGGTGACGAATCATGGATCTATGCATATGAGCCGGAAACAAAACAGCAATCAACTGTATGGGTCTTCCAAGACAAGGCAAAACCAACAAAAGTTGTTCGAGGAAGAAGCACATCGAAACAAATGATTGCCTGTTTCTTCGGCATTAACGGTCATGTGGCAACAGTGGCGTTAGAGCAACGCAGGACGGTCAATTCTGAATGGTACACGACCATTTGTTTGCCAGAAGTCATCGGAGAAATTCTAAAAAAGAAGAACAGGCGAATCATTCTTCATCATGACAATGCGAGCTCTCACACATCGACTCAAACAAAGGCATTTCTGACGGAGCGAAAGATCGAACTGATGGGTCATCCGCCGTACAGTCCTGATTTGGCACCCAATGACTTCTTCTTATTCCCACACATCAAAAATAAATTACGTGGACAACGATTTTCGACCCCCGAAGAAGCGGTTGATGCATTCAAATCGCATGTTTTGGAGTTACCTCAATCGGACTGGAAAAAGTGCTTTGAAAATTGGTTCAAACGCATGCAAAAGTGTATTGATCATCATGGAGAATATTTTGAAAAACAATAAAACCAATTTCGATCCTACATATTTGTTTTTTCATTAGTAGGCCAGAAATATAAATAGCAACCCTCGTAAGTTTTTCCCTTTTTTTACAAACAGATAGTAAAATAGGAATAATTATTATTATCTTATGATAATAAAATTGATCACAATGTGGTACAAATTATTTCATATTTTCATTAGAAATGAGTAAAAATAATTCAAAAATTATATTTTACTTTTCATATTTTATAAGAAACGTTGCAGAAATTTAAAAAGAACAATTTGAATATAAAAGGAGTTATAAATGATAAATTTGCCCAAGTATTTATGACAATTTAGTAAAAGAAAAATACAATTTGCGTTTGGGATTCATTTCAACTGAAATGCCACAGTTTCTATATAGTGATTTACTTTAAAATTTCATCGCCAAAATGAAATGGTATTTTTATTAACATGGTGTAGAAAAATTTATGTAGTAATATGTTAAAAACATTTAACATTGATCAGACATTTTTACTTGAAAAATACCTAAGTAAAACGTACTAGCCGACACGTTCTCTCATAACCTATGAAAAACTCTGGTAGTAAATAATTTTAGGAAAAGTTTTTAAGAAATATTGAAAAGTAATTTTTTCAATTTCTAAATTTAAAAAATAGCATCTTAAAAGTGTTAATTTAGAAGTAAAAATGTGAAATTAATATTTATTTATTTAATTAATTTTTAATAACTTATGTAATAAATATTACTCATAATTTTAATAATAAGAATCTTAAAATTTTAAGCCATGTTTTTATAATGTTTTTAATACTTAAAATAAATAATAAAGACAATAACTGCTGATTAATTATAAATTTTTTACGGAAATTGCAGTAAGTACCTAAAAGATAGAACAACGGACTATTTGATAGAGAATATTTTTATTTCAGAATTAATGTATCTTCATTGATATGATATACTTCAAATTAGAGTAGTTAAAATCAGGCCGTTTACTTACATCAGACTAAAGTTACAAAACTTTACATTTGTGTATACTTTAATTTGCATTCTTAGATCGATGCAAGAATTCATTGCCTATCTCAAGTGGGAAAAGAAGTTACCCTTTAATTATGAAAGAGAAATAATGTAATTATTCTTCTATTGGACTTCACAATCGGAATTTTTTCATGGTGTAAATTATAATAAACTGCCCAAAATCAGAAAGATAAGTTATTCTCTGCCATAAAAAGTTATAAAAATAGTTTCTCAAATTTTTTATAATGAGAATTAGCCTTGGGTTTTTTTTTTCCCCTGAGCAAAGACGTTAATTCCTTTTAGAGATGATTAAGCTCCAATTAGAAATTAGCAATTTCATTTTAAAAGAAGGTCACCTTGGCGTTATGGGAGGCTTCCGGGGAAAGGGTAATCCGATCCGGCAACCGGACATCTGCTGTAAGGGTGGAGAAAAAGGGGATCAAAAAAAGTTTTTATCCTCCCGCTGACTATCTCGCCATCTCATTAAGGTGATGCCAGCGGAAGTCGGGGGGAAACATGCGAGTTTTTGCAATCTTCTTCAATTTCCTAAAGTTTCTTCATGAAGCGAGGACCATCTCATTGAGTTAAATATGCCAGAAAGTCCAGTGGGAGAAGGGGGAGGTAATTATGTATGCATGTTTTTGACGTCATTGGCTATTATTAATTGACATCGTTGGAACACGTGCGGACAAAGTTGGATAAGTTTCATTCTTATTCGTGTCTGACGCATGGTTGCTTTGCTGTAAGAAAATGAACCTTAACATCCTATAAGGCTTTATTATGAGCTGCTTCAAACGTAAAGCTAAATTCATGTACTTTAAACAATTCGTAAATTAATGAGTCTTATTTTCTGTGTTATAAATAGTATAAAAAAAATGTAATATATTTTGTAAAGTTCAGTTTAAGAAAGAAAAGAAAAGAAGCAAAATATAAATATAGAGCCATATTAAAAAATGAATTCGATTTAATATGAAATATAGGAGTTGAGTGCTTGCCTAGAATAATGTTACGAATATTCGAGAAACTGCAAACGATTTCCAATAATCAATTTTTCCTTTCAAATGCATACAGAATTAGATATATTGCATTAATTCATGTACTTTAAACAATTTGTAAATTAATGAGTCATACTTTCCCTGTTAAAAATAGTATAACATAGTGTAATATATTTTGTACACTACAGTTTAAGAAAGAAAAGAAAAAAGTAAATTACAAATATGCAGCCAATATTAAAAAAAATATTTCTATTTAATAAGAAATATAGGAGTGGAGTGCTTGCCTAAAATAATGCCATGGATATTCGAGAAACCGCAAACAATTTCCGATTATCAATTTTAACTTTAAAGTGTATACAGAAATAGATATATTGCATTCTTTAACATAAAGATTACATTACTCATGTTAGTTTATAAAAAGGATGGCAAACTCCTTTTCTGGAAGCTTGCCACACACACAAAAATTCGTGAATTTAAGTTTATCGATGATAAATGGACACTGAATCTTAAAATTTATCATATTCCGTTGAAATCGGGAAACTAATCTATGAAATTACTTAAATGTAGTTGCGTTAGAAAAAAGTTCTAATTAACTGTACTTTATGACTGTTTTTATAAGTTCAGGATCAATTTTTTTTACAAGAGAACGCTAATTAGACCACAATTTGTAAGTTCAAGGAATTCAATAACTATGCTAACACCAATGCTTGAATTGAGAATTGAAACTGTTTTGAACAGCCAGCTCGTTATGATTTTTCTACAATATTCGGTCACTATATTAATATAATTTCTCTCTCTTGCGCAAGCGCGATCTAAAATCTTACAATAATGAATTCTTTTGGAATAATAATTATTGAGCACTCACAAATTCAATTTCAGTAAAAAGTTCGAAATATTGTCATACTTACATACAACCTATATATGCAATTTTATAAAAAAAGATTTCAAAATGCAATTTGTATATATTTTAATAAGTTAAAAGTTATTCTTCATAAACTTTGTAATTCGAACCATTTTGATGGCATATGACATCAGATATCAGATGTCATGAAATTAAAGTAAATTATAAATCCCTAGTCTAAAACATCAGTATGGGGGAAAAAAAAAAAACCAAACTAGAATATGTATTGCGACGAGTAAATCTAGGGCATATCCACTGATATCAAAAATAGATCTTTAACTTTGCATTTCTAAAAAAAAAAAAAAAAAAAAAAAACACTATCAATATGCATATCGTTTTCTGCTATTCAACAAAACTTGTATAGAAGACACTAACTGTATCTGAACGCAATCTATGATGACAGTTTTTTCCTTGAATGAATCAATTGACAAATCTGAAATAGCATATTTTATACATTTCCTCAAATTTTACCATTTTGACTCTGGTTGAAAGGTTAAATTTGTCTTAAATAAACTAATTTTACTTATTGTATTTTTTTCAGTTATAAAGGAGTTGGATAATCAAGATATTAATATTTTTGAAACACAAAATGAAACGCTTTTTGATTTTTTAATTAGAATTCCTAGAAAATCAAAAAAATTAGAACGGTGTCAAAGTTGTGACAAGAGTGCATAAAATTTTACTCCACTTTTAAAGAATCAAAACCATGTGGTAATGATTCATTGAAGTTATTGGGATATCTGTGGTTCTTATGTGACGTTGCTTGTTATTTTTGATGCATTATGTTAATATTTCACAGAACCAGTCATATTCAACCTATTCTCTATTAGTAAACAGTTCGGACACCATATGATCGGTAATACCACAGTACCTTACAACATACAAGTTCTTTTTTTGAAGTGGATCCTAATTGAACTATATATGACAATAAAACATTAAGTACTGATACGTCGAAGGCACTTTCTACATTTGAAAGCATTCCTCATTTAGTAATTCATTCATTATCATGAGTAAAAAAAAATATTTTTTATAAAGTTTACCATAAATCTTAAAACCACAAGTGAGCTATCGCATAGCAAGAAGCGTGTAAATGAACTGAAAACGAAAAGGAAAAACATTTCTTTTAAGTCACTCTATATATTAATGAATAGCGCGTGTCAGGGGCTCTTGAAGCAATTTACGTTGACAAATGAGTCGAGATTTGATTGCACTCAGATAATAAAACCACAGAGGAGTTTAAAAAAGGGTGAACACGCTCATATAACATTTGATTCCTAACCACGAAGGAGAAACACAACTCCTGGCTCTAGCTGTTATTAAATTTAACTACACTATAAATGTTATGTTAGGACGTTTTGAATTTTGTGTATAATAATAAATGCCCTTCTGTTGAACTGTTTGCCGAGCTTTAATTAACGAACTCATGGTATTTATTTTCTTTTCATACTTTACTAGGAAACAGTCCTATTAAGTTTTCTCGTAGTTTTAGTAAGATAAAATCATTAATTCAGAGAAGTAATTCTTAAAAAAAGATTTTTTCCATTTTTAAAATAATGTCATAGTTTCCTGCTATCCAACAAAACTTGGTTGGATAATGCTACCTATATCTGATCTCAATCTCTGATGACAGCTTTTTAAAAATAATAAATGTAATTTATATTTTAATTTTTTAAGTTCTCGAAAATGTAACCACACAAGAGTAGGATAATCCGGTACATATTCTTATGTTTCTTCTTAGATTTGTCCTACGACGACCTACTAGATTTACTTATCCTAGTCTATGGCTTTTTGAGGGTGAATTGACTTGTTGTTCTTGTCTTGCAGACACTAGGGACGCGGAGATTAGCAATAACAATATTCTTTAAGCCCACTAGTTCTACGCAAAGTCACTATGAAGTCGAGAGTAGTCACTGCCACATGGTGCCTATTCGGTTAGTGTGACAGACACTCAAATGAATCTGTAAATGACTTTTATTGTGATGGTATATTGCCGTCACACTATGGTCACAAACATCTATTGTCGCAAAAAGTTTATTTTCTGGAGTAACACACATGTCACTAACGAAAATTTGTAACAACATGATAAATCTCGAAGTGAATTTACAGTGACATTTCTTTAGTTTGAATACTTTGGCATTACTGTGAATATCGAACAAATCATTACAACTTGCTAGTGCATGCTACAGACTTAATAATATGTAATATAGGTTACATCACAAAGCCAAATTTCTGCATTTTAAATTAATGAAAATGCTTTAAAATATTTGTTTTGCGTAATAAAAGTAGTACAATGTAATGTAGTATTTCAAATAACATTTAGTATTTTGAATAGAAGTTAGATGTTTCATGGAAATTACATTCCTTTTAACAGGAGCTAGAATATTTCGCTAAAGACTTAAAAAAGGGGTAATGATAAACTGTTCCATGTATTTTAGCTTTATAAGCTGTTGGATATAATCTCTGCTCAAATTTTAAGTAACCCCATGAAGATAATTTTCAATTTCAATGGGAAGAAATATAATAACGATCAACATACACACCATATCTCTGGATTCAAATCTATAGTCACAATACAGGAAAGCAATGATTGACTACGATAAGATATGGGTATAAAAGACCAATGGTTTTAGATTTTCGAGTGTAATATTCTTTTAGATAAGAGAAAGTTGATTATCCTAATTACGCTAGAATATAAAAAGGATGAAAACAATTTTTAGAATGTTATCAGAACAACTCAAGAGTTATTTGATTGAAAAAAAAAAGTACATGTTCCTCAAAAATAATACCTAATAAACTAAACACTGAATTTTTTTTAAAAAGAAATTATGCTTATGGAAACTTTTGAATCAATTTTATAAAGTCTCATTAACTTAAACCAAATACAGTTGCAAAACCTTAATTTTGAAAAATCGATTGTTTTGATGATAAATCCATTTCAATGTTATTACACTCGTCTTTGTTTTTTAGTCTTTTTTCTAGTACCAAGTTTTTTACGCTTGCCATTTGTCAATTTATTTTATATTTTAGTGGCTATACCGCTGAATGTGACCGTAACATATGGCTTATACACTATCCCTCAAAATACAATTCTGAATATTTTCTAGCGCTACACGAGTATAATTTAGGGTGAATAGATTCTAATGACATATAATAAACGCATACTGTTGACTATAATGATACAAGAAGTGCAAAACCGCATCCTGCCCGTGCAGTGTGCAGTTGCAGTTATTCAATTTGACAATGCTTATTTACAGAGCCATGCTATTTCTTTGACTCAATTATCACATTCATCATTATTGTCACGGCAATAAAAAGAAGAAACTTTTATTCCAGTTTACAGCACAACAGGCAACTTTACTTTCTTCGATTTCCGTCCGATAGCAATCAGTGTTCCAAGCACACCTGTGGGAAAATCAAAGAGAATTTATTTTTTCTTGGAACTGAAAGTCATTCTTAACCACAAACGATAATCCTTTTGCTACGGAAGAATCATTTGAGCTTATGAAATTTAAAAGAACTTGCGGTTTTCTTTTTCAGATTTAGACAAGAGAACTGGCGTTGGATTCTCGCTTGCTCGATTATGAAATTGACTGTGACCGCCACTGCTGCCGACCTTGTAACAGACGACAGACGGAAGCGACGAGTCCAGTGTGAATATTAATGACTTCCACGGACGAAGGTCGTAGCTCTGGAAGAAAAATCAAACAGAAAAGGGCCATTCATTAGTTTTCAAGATAGGGGTAGTTGGAAAAATAGAATGTTAGCGTCTAGGTAGGGTAAATAATCGTCTGTGGTACTGGCGACGTGTCACGCATTTTTGTGGTGTAATCTCTTCCGCGTTAACTAATCTACAGTCATAAATGATTGTGGGATATTTGTAGAATTTCATAAGAACGTAGTTACACGCTGTAAAATTAAAGTTGAAATTTATTGACTTCTAAATAAATCGCGGAATTTTTCATATTCCAATGAAAAAAAAAATTCTGAAACTTCGAATTTGCCAATATACTCGCAATAATTCACAAAAACTATGAGATTTTAAGTTTGGTTTTTCTAATAGATAAAATCAATGTATTGAATAGATTAAATGAATAGTCACTGTTTCGCATTGATTAAGTGAATAGTTACTTTCTATTATCAAAAATAAATAAATGACTTCATAAAATTTGTGCCATATTTTTATTGTTCGCAGACATTACGTTGATTCAGAAATATTATCTATAGTTTATTTTTATTTTTTATACACTTAAAATATTCACATTTATGCTTAAAATATTAACAGCAACAAAATAGCACATCTTATAAGCACAGGCTTTAATTAAGTTATTCCCATTAATTAATTCCCATGAAGCAAAATCTTCCTTATGTGCAGGAAATGCAACATCATGCATTTTAGCCCTTGATCATCTACTTTCCTGCTTAAGAGTAGGAAAAGAGAACTGGTTTCGAAGTCCACTTTTTGTTTTGGACTTTTTATCGGTCTCATGGATCTGGTTTAGTCCATTGGCTAACCAGCTAGGATAAGAAGCAATAGTAACAGATTGTGAATTAATTGAACAAAATATTAAATTCAAATAGATTAATTTTAGTACGCGAAATTTTTTGATATTTTGGATTGAATATCTATATCTAACTATCTATATATACATATATTCAATCCAAAATCTTTTCCACCCATTTACTTATTCCATACATACTTAAGGACTATGAATAAGCCTGGAACTTGCATTCTACGATATAGCCAGCAATTTTGTCTTATGATGAAATCCACATCTCGGCTCTCATACTCGTTCACGAGCTGTGCAATAGAACTTTGATGGCATATTAATTAATTAAACCCTCTATGTCCAAGGCAAATTATTATGATAGAATTTGGTTAGTTTTTAGGCTCTTAAACTCGATCAAAGTGGCTGCTCTCTAGGGACCTACGCTGTTACGCTACAAATTGCCTTACAGGCTTGATTTTGAGTATTTTAATCAATTGTTAGAGGTTCTGATCGTCTCTCTCATGAATTTAAAAGCTCATTAAAAATGTGGTTAACTTTAATGAGTTGTGATTTTTTTTAATGAAATGATTTAAAAAGCAAAATGTAAGTTTTTTTATGAATACTAGGATCTGTTTCTAATTCTTAAGTTTGATAGAATGCGTTTTAAGCAGATCTCAGATGTTCTTTTTTTTATTTACATAAACCTGATTAGTTTAAAGATTCTACAACTGGTTCACAAACTTTAATTAGATTATTGAAAATAAATCTAGTGATTTGTACACTAAAATTTTAGTTAATATTTGATAAATTAAGAAAGTAAGTCTGTGCATTTCTTCTTCTTAAAGCAAGTATGGTAAGAATGGAAATTAGTAAAAAAGTGTTTTAAATTTTCATATCAAAAATTACAGGCAATTACATATATTAATCAACTTTCTCCCTAATTTGAAAATAAAAAAGAATAATTTCATAACCAAAACTTTAAACCCTACATTATTTTAATTCATAATAAATCCAAAAAAAGAAAATTATAATAAAATTTAATTGGCGAAATTATTAAAAAATTTAATCATATACATTTTAAAGAAAAGTGGCAGTTGTTTTTATTTATGACATTGGCGAGTTTTACAAGTTATTTATAATTTACATAAAGTGCAATGAACTAATAAAATAAGCAAGACTTATATATAATAAAATGTGTGTGTTTCCTGATTACTAAATCAAATTGATACAATATATTTCCTTCAACTAAGTTGTCATCTTCCATTGTAAGTTTTAAAGTAATTAATCCTATATTTAGTTCGCTGTAACCTTGGTGTCATTGTCATGTAATAACTCGAATGACATTTCAAGGCAAATTTTCAAGCATTTGCTTTTAAGTTAAGACATAATATGTGTCAATTCATTTTAATTGAAGAATATTTCTCAATATTTAACATCTAAAATTTTCCCTACCACGCTTGTAACTGAATATAAACTCATTTAATTTTTTTCTCAATAATATTTGTTTTATCTTCTCCTTTCTTGAGTTAAATTAAAATATTTTTAATTTCTGAAGTCAAATTCTTTTTTTTTAAAACAATTTTACTATAGACTGCAATAATTACAAACCCTTTAAACGGATAAGTGAATTATAAAAAGGAAATTATTCAAATTTAAAAAAAAATTTAAGTTTATAATCTTAATCCATTAAAATTTTATAGAAATTAAAATGGCTTCTATATTCTTTTTGACTATCAGCTTTTATTTACTTTTGTCGAAGAAAGAAAACTTGGTGACAAAGATTTAATCTCGTTGATTATGAAATTTTATGTTGCTTTATGTGACGAAATATTTGGAGTATTATCGCACAAAATAGTTTCGAGGACATATTATAAAAACTGTGCCTTTAAAAGTTTTACTAATGTTTTTTTTACATATGACGAACGCACGAAATGAATATTAATGCCAAAAAAATGTAACATCTTTTGAATAAAATAATTGGGGATTATTTATTTTGTGTATAAGAATGCTCTTAACAGAAGACAAAGAAAAATATTTCAGAATTAAATAATGTTTCCATTTTTCCAGGAATCTTTCTTCCACAACGAGATTATATATTTAACAAAGCCGTTTTTCAAACATTATTCAAACAAGTCATTCCCAAATGCTTTGCTTCAGAGAATTCCTGAACGCCTTGAAAATATTTCGTTCTTCTTTCTTTTCATTGTTTCATTGATGAACTTCTGAATAAATTTTTGCATACAAAATTCATTTTAACCTTTCATAAATTCGTTTAATAATTAATTTTAATTCATACCCTAAAATAAGAGTACTTTAGGAAAGCGACTATCATGGTTAAGGTTGGTTGATTGGTTCATTGCTGTAGAGTCACTTTTTGCACAGGAGGGACCTATGACTTAAAAAGTACTGTGTACCACTACAAAATTTCTCATACAAGGTGAGAATTAAATCCTTGAACTATGGAGTTAAAAATTAATTAGAGTTTAACTACAAGAAATTGTTTTTAACAATTGCTTCTTATGAATATGCATCTGTTGTAATGAATTAGGAGCTAATGTTGTTAAAAGTCAGCTTATGTGAAACTAGTAGTTAATAGTCAGAAGTAAAACAACGAGAAGTAACAAAAAAGTTGGTGAAATTACAGTGTATTTAACTCCTGTTTGATAGCTAAGAATTTTGGCTCTGATTCAATAGGATACAGAACAAGAACATTCGAGTTATTCTAACTTGCATACAATATCAATAATAGTTATGAATTAAACACAGATTAGAGTACAACACACTTCCTCCGATGAAAATTACAAAATAACTCACATTAAAAGTCAACAATCTTTTATCTTAAAGTTCATTTATTAGCTAGAATTAAATAATAAACAGCTACATAGAAAAAAAGTATTTTTTAAAAATTCTTTTGATATCTAATGCGAAGCTAATTAATCCTTAAAAGCATTAATCAAAATTATATTAACGTTAAATAGAATTTTAATTAACACTATCAATATATTAAGCATCGACAAATTATAATTTCATGTAATAATTCTAAAAAATCAATATGAATAGTTTGTGTGTCAAAGAAGAAAAAAATATAAATGTTTTGTATAACAAGAACTACAGTGAGTAACTAATAAATGCTCCATATCCTTATAGTTAACATATATGTAATTATTTACAAATAAAATAAGGATTAATTTGTATAAAGAATCGTAGTCTTAAATTACAAATAAATTCAAATTATATTTTTTAAGTTTTAAGATAATTTTTTGAAAAAAAAAATTGCTAGTGAGTTTATATTATAAATAATAATATATATTTATTAGAACAAGAAAATGTTCTTCTTAGATATAATAATGTCAATTAAATTTATATCTTATGAAGTACATTTTGGTTAATATTCAGATAGAATTTGCACTTCAGTCGGTAATTTAGGGTTTTTATAGCTCAATGATTAGTTCAGTGTAAATTTGCGATTGACAAATATATACTGTAATCTGCATCAAACAGCTTTCGGGATTTTTACCGTTGTGTTCTTGGTTATATTCTTTATCATATTAGCAGCAGATGCTGCAGAGGTGCTTGATCAGATCCATGCATACAATAAACCTAATCATCGTGTACAATGACCCAACGAGATGAATGCAGTCACTTCTATTTGACAAGTATTCTCTTGTACATCAATAAAATCGATATTTTTATGGTTTTTATTGCTTATTACCACTAATAATGATGGACTCTTATCAATTTATATAATAATTTTATTACATGTCTGTCTCGGTATATGATTGGAGGCCTATGATCTTCAATGACAACTCCACAATCAATGACAAATCCATCAATACTAATGTGTATGTGAAGGCTGCAAATTTAGTAATCTAATCCTTCAATTGTTATTCAGTGACATACTTCTATCCAACTTCTTGTGACAGTTTGGGAAGGGACTGCTTGGGAAAACCATTCACTTTTTATCATTTTGCCAAATCCAATGACTTCAAGTATATTGGTGATATTTTGCGGGTAATAGTATAGCTTATGATAACATATCAACCAAGTGACATCGATTAATAAGATAATGTTCTTCAGAAGAAATTTTCTCACAAAAGCTCAACTAATCGATTCAGTCGTTTTTTTTAAAGGTATAATGTGTGTGCTCCCACGTTTTCCCAAGTCATCTAATTTTATTCCAATAAATTATGTTAAGGATATGTGGAAAGAAAACACACACACACACATCGGCGTTATCTGATTACTACTAAACTAGTTAATCAGTTGTTATATATTCTGAACTATTCTAAAACTATTTCTGAAAATCATTGGAAAATTAAGTCTATAAGTCTCACTAATTAGCAGCCCGGTTGCTTAGATGCAGCGTTTCACACTCCCAGGGCAGAGGTCCGAGGATCGATCCTCAGGCTGGGTAAAGTCGACTCAGTCTTTCATCTCTTCAGTGGGTCGATAAACTAAGTACCAAGCATGCTTGGGTTTAAACACTGTGGGTTTTACGTTAAGCTGACCACCTAAGTGGGACATTTGCTTCGCATCTGAGGGCTCTCGGTTATGAGCCTTAGCCTATATGGGGTGTCGTGCCACAAATTTTTTTATTTTTTTATTTTACTAATTCTATTTAACTATTGTGAATCTTTTTACATTAATTTAGTTTCTTGTCTGTTGCTGTTGGTGGAAAGTTATTTTAAAATTATAAGTATGTAAATACAATGCGCATGCTGAATATCACGATTATATATATAACTATATTTTTATATAATCTCGCTCTCACACACACACATATTTTATTTTACATTTATTTTTTATATAGCTGTTTCTATTTTAAGTAATAGTTTTTAATATAACTAAGAACTATCGCTGTTGCTTTTCTAACAACCAAGAAAAGGCAATAAATTCTTTGATTGTTTCCCATTGCCTTTTTATTATAATTTTAATTTTTAATAATACGTGCATATGCACTCAAATTTCACAAAATGAACTATCGCTTTTTAATGGAAATTGCTCAACAACTTTGGAAAAGAAAATAAGATTTTATTTTAAAATGTTCTAGTGTCAGGTTTAATTCTCGTTTCGTTTCACCTGGGATGATGACCTTGGAAAGGGAGAAATGAACTCATGTCTGGATACCGGCGCAAATTTTTTAAAATCGTCTGGAAATATAGACACCACAAACTCGTGACAGATTTAAAACATGCAGTAAACTTTGATCTCGTCTGCGACGTTCTTACGGATTAAAAATTTCGCGAGCGTCGGCTGCTTCCATTTCCGTGTTACTAGTGTTCGAGTTCCTTAACTATTATCTAGTGGGGGTTAGTCAGGATAACTCAAACGGCCTTGAGCCGATCATCGATCGTAGGAACTACCCCCTTTTCCTCAGTACCTCTATCCCTAAATCCAGGGAAAGTAGGTCAGAGAAGAATATCGTCTGCAGACATAGGTTAAGGGACGCTCCGGAGCATCTCGACATAGTTTGCAGCAGACAATTTTCTTTTCTCTCTCTCCCCCTCTCTCTCTCTCTTTTAGCGAGGGAAATTCTATTTTCGATACTCTCACCTGGTGAAGGCGGCAATTTATTTTTGGAAAGATGCTTAAAATGTACAAGTTTTATCGACTAACTGGAAGACAGACACATGGCAATTATCGTTCGCATACTTTTCTTTATTGTTCCGTAATAATTCCGTTTTATTTAGTAAGACAAGTATAGTTTTTTCCATTTGTGCATTTATTTTTCTTTTTTATCTTTGATGTGAAAGAAAAGTCAAAGTAACGACAATTTCACATTTGACATGCTGGTTATGAACTGCAAAACTACTTTCAATTGCTATTTCTAAATAGATTTTTTCTTATTTTTTCATTTATTTTGTGTTAATAGTGTTAGTTTATTCATAAAGCATATTATAAAATTATTTTGATAATTGGAATTATATAAAGACCTTCAATTTGCTCACAGAGTTAATTTTTGTTAGCTCAATGATTTTCAATTTATGAATCATGGTATAAAATTGTTTTTTATTTTTTATTTTTTTGTTAAATCATTAAAAATTAATGAAAAATTATGTTAACTTATTTGTTGAGAAAACTCTTATGCGCAAGCCTTCGTCGGGTTGTATTTCATTCGTTTGCATGGAGGCTTAGAAAACAAGATTTTAACATTATTATTTGACTGCGATTCAAATTTATAAGACATTCGGATGTCTTTAGTAACTTTGGAAAAAAGAGTTTGGAAAAATATTACAATACAGTGCATTCATAATATTTTAATCAAATTTATTTTATTCAAGCGGTGTTTAGTAACTTAGATTTGGGTAATTTTGTAACCAAGATCATATTTCAGAAATCTATTTTTTTACAGTTCAATGTTTAAGTATTCATCACATACAGTTTTAGAACGGTGCATGAGAGGTAGAAGCCAGAAAAATACATTTTGTCTCTTGACACATGAAAAGGCTAATTATTTATGAAAAGTTTTCCCGAAGGGAATACATGACAAATTTTTAAATGCTTAATAATACCTACTAAGTTATTTGTAATTACTGGCAAGTATTGCTTTATGCGCCTAATCATCTCTAATGATAGCTCCTTTATTTTTGAAGTAACAATTACAAGTTTTGATTCCATTCATTGCTAAAAAACAGGTAATGGATATCGTCCTCTTTCTTTGGGTTTGCACATCTGTCTTGATATGTACATCAGCATTGCATTATCTGGATTTTCTTCCTTAAGGTACGTGAATAAGAACCTATCATTTAAAAAATCTGTCCTAAAATAATGGAATATTTAAACGACAATCTTATATTGTAAGGTAATCTGATGTGCAGTACCAGAATATATATATATATATATATATATATATATATATATATATATATATATATATGTTTTCTTTTTGAAGAAGAAAAAACCATGAATTAAAATAAACTAAATTTAAGGTAAAAGAGTTTTTTCATTTCCATCCCTGGAATCACACTTTGTAAAAAAAATTGGTTCAGAAAACTTTCTTTACTGGATAAAGGTGAAATCTATGATAAAATTAATAAAAACTGAAAATTTTCGCAGTTGAATTAATGTAATAATTATCGATATGCAATATTGAAAGAAAAATAATGGAAATAACGATTTAAGGAAGTACGGCTAATCCTGATTTTACTTTAGGATTATTATTTTTTTCAGTGTTTTATTAAAATTCCATTGTACATATGCTTCTGTAGCCCAACGGAGCATTTACTTTTATTTGTCACAAATGAATAGTGCTATGCTCATATGACTAAATCCTATCACTGATAAACACTAAAACTTGCTCAGACCCAAGGGAAATCGAAGCAAATCTTTGCTTCTATTAGCAGGAAATCAGCTTCACTGCTCGAAAGTTGTTTTGAAAGCATCAACTAATACCACAGTGGATAATAAATACATTACTCATTATATTGTTATTGTAAATAAAGTAAAAGATATTTCCATTCTTTTCAATTTTATTCCTAAATTCAGAAAATAATTTGCACATATCTGTAATTTGATAATATATGTATTAATAAAATGGATATAGTATATGCTGTTAGATAAAAAAAAAAGGATAATTAAAAACTAAAGGAAGCATCAATACTAAATTAAAAATTCCGCTCTAACAGTCATTTTCATAGGCAAACACACTAGTGAATAACAGTTAACTATGTTAGTTAATAAAAATAGAAAACTGAAAAAGGTAATTTTATTTTAAGATATTTCAATATGATTGCATTCTTGAGAAAAGAGATGTAGTGGACAAATGTGAAAAAATTTACAAGGTCAAACCAAACATTTGTGGCTGTGGGATTAAATAGCAGATTGCTTTTCTCAGACTTTGACTATAATTTTCTACCAACTATTTGCATTGTAGAAATTTAACCAAGGACGCGTTAATACCATTTCTGTTTCAAAGGAATTCTATCATATTCATAATTTATATTAGCAGTTTCTTTGAACTACTTAGAATCTGATACACAAAATCTGTTGTCTGTTATGTATAAAATGATGGGCAGAATACAAAAAACATTTGTATCCTATAGTCCTGGCACCACAGCGAGAGATATTCATATGGTCATTTGTCTACTAGAATTTGGGTTGGGAAAAAGTGTTTTCTTCATGAAACAGTTAAGATTTAGGTCACAAACCAATGATAAAATTGGTTTGATTAACAGATTTTCAATTTTTTAAGTTACGTAATTCTATTGGACAAATGACCATCGTATCGGAAAAATGTATAGTGAAATTTAACGAAATTAGAGTTATCAGCCTATATATATTGAACCACGAAGTTTTTTCATAGATGTACCTGATATTTATTTGGACTCTGAACAATCTCGTTATATGCCAATTTCAATCTTACAAGATATTATTCTCTCCACCATACAAGTTGGAACTAAAAACATTAAATTCAGTTCGATTGTCGAAGATTATCTTCAGCAGACAGTTACATATCAAGTGAAGTGGTGCAAATCGTAAAACAATAAACACAACATCAAAGTTTAAATCCCACAAATCATATTTTTGGTCTGAGCTAACAAATGAGTACCTATCTTAATATTTTTTTTATCGATTTCTGAATGTTCTTAGAAGAAACTTCCAGTGACAATGACTTTACTAACTTTCCTCTTCTGAAAAAGAAAAGCTTATTCAATTGCGTCACTTATTGCTGTTTTTTTTACTCAACCTGATTGAACTATATATATTTCAGATACATTTTCACACTTAATCGGTCTGTATAAAGTATATCTACATACGTTATCTGATAATAATATGTATGCGATTCATTTCCAAGAAAGGAAATTTATTTAAGGAATAATACTGTTGTATAATCATCTCTGTATTACCAGTCTCTAACATAAGAGATTTCCACAGTTACAGAAGCCCTCACATTAGCCTCGAAATAATGATTACAGTCCTTCCCAACTTTTCATTCTGGTAACTCTATTTTTATGTATATTAGGGATTATTTGAAGATACATATAATTATATTTCTGACAACAAATAAAATGTGCATCAAAAATGACCAACAATGGCTGACACTGTTCTATTAACCTCTTACCTTGAAATTTTAACCACTAGGTCACACTAATTGCAGATTTTATGACACATTTCAATAATAAATTCAAAACCAGCGAAAATAATTGCAGTATTTTAAAGCAAACAAAGAAAATACTTTCCCTTTTCAAGTGTTTGAAAAGAGCATATATGGAGAAAAAAATCCTACTTTATTATAAAAGAACATATTATTTTATTTCATACATAGATTGGATCGATTTATCTTTTTCCTGAGATTTTCTTGTTTAGTCGATCTCTTTTGGTGAGGAAAACTTACTGATAGAATCCCCCTACCTCCCTCCGTTTTCTCTTATCTCGTTAAAGGCAACTGTGGTGTTCACTTTTATGGTTTCTTTTTGGCAGCGAGGTTTCTAATATCGGAAAAAAAAAATGACTCTAAAGATATCTAAAGGCAACCCACTCTTTTCGATGTTTAAGTCTCCTTTATATATACTCAATCAATTGGATTCTTTGGTAGGTCTTAAAATCTTAGCAATAGAGGAAACCTTAGTAAAATAGTTTCATTCTCTTTCATTGAAAAAGAAATTACGATTTTGAAATAATTAATTTCAAAAGTAATGTTTTTTAAAAATATATAAAAAAGCCTAAAATGCAGGTTTTAAAAGCATTCCTAAAATATAATAATGAATATTCAATATTTAATAAATTATTAGTGAAATGTTCATGTATGAGAAAAAATTAATGGATTAATTTTGGAATTATTTGTTTTCCTCAAGTATACTAGATTAATTATATATTCAATTTAATTTTGTTGTTACGTATAATGATTAAAAAGTTATTTAATATATTTACTAATTTTAAGGAGATTTTTTTATTCGTTGTTTAAAATATCCTTTTGAACATATATTTAATATTATTTTATCTTGATTACCTATTTTTCTGAATTATCGTTTGAAACTGATGTATAATGCTTGGTTGCCATTTTAAACGCGCATTTCAATCCTGTTAAACGTATATGTAATATTCTTTGATCTTGAGAATCTTATTTTTCTGAATTATCGTTTGAAACTGATGTATAATGCTTGGTTGCCATTTCAATACGGGCATTTCAATCCTGCTAAACGTATATGTAATATTTTTTGATCTCGAGAATCACATTTTTCTGAATTATCATTTGAAACTGATGTATAATGCTTGGTTGTCATTTTAACACGCATTTCAATCCTGTTAAACGTATAAGCAATTTTCTTTGATCTGGAGAATCATATTTTTCTGAATTATCATTTGAAACTGGTGTATAATGCTTGGTTGCCATTTTAACACGCGCATTTCAATCCTGTTAAACGTATATGTAATAATCTTTGATCTCGAGAATCTTATTTTTCTGAATTATCGTTTGAAACTGATGTATAATGCTTGGTTGCCATTTCAATACGGGCATTTCAATCCTGCTAAACGTATATGTAATATTCTTTGATCTCGAGAATCATATTTTTCTGAATTATCATTTGAAACTGATGTATAATGCTTGGTTGTCATTTTAACACGCGCATTTCAATCCTGTTAAACGTATAAGCAATTTTCTTTGATCTCGAGAATCTTATTTTTCTGAATTATCGTTTGAAACTGATGTATAATGCTTGGTTGCCATTTCAATACGGGCATTTCAATCCTGCTAAACGTATATGTAATATTTTTTGATCTCGAGAATCACATTTTTCTGAATTATCATTTGAAACTGATGTATAATGCTTGGTTGTCATTTTAACACGCGCATTTCAATCCTGTTAAACGTATAAGCAATTTTCTTTGATCTCGAGAATCATATTTTTCTGAATTATCATTTGAAACTGGTGTATAATGCTTGGTTGCCATTTTAACACGCGCATTTCAATCCTGTTAAACGTATATGTAATAATCTTTGATCTCGAGAATCTTATTTTTCTGAATTATCGTTTGAAACTGATGTATAATGCTTGGTTGCCATTTCAATAAGGGCATTTCAATCCTGCTAAACGTATATGTAATATTCTTTGATCTCGAGAATCATATTTTTCTGAATTATCATTTGAAACTGATGTATAATGTTTGGTTGTCATTTTAACACGCGCATTTCAATCCTGTTAAACGTATAAGCAATATTCTTTGATCTCGAGAATCTTATTTTTTCTGAATTATCGTTTGAAACTGATGTATAATGCTTGGTTGCCATTTCAATACGGGCATTTCAATCCTGCTAAACGTATATGTAATATTTTTTGATCTCGAGAATCATATTTTTCTGAATTATCATTTGAAACTGGTGTATAATGCTTGGTTGCCATTTTAACACGCGCATTTCAATCCTGTTAAACGTATATGTAATAATCTTTGATCTCGAGAATCTTATTTTTCTGAATTATCGTTTGAAACTGATGTATAATGCTTGGTTGCCATTTCAATACGGGCATTTCAATCCTGCTAAACGTATATGTAATATTCTTTGATCTCGAGAATCATATTTTTCTGAATTATCATTTGAAACTGATGTATAATGCTTGGTTGTCATTTTAACACGCGCATTTCAATCCTGTTAAACGTATAAGCAATTTTCTTTGATCTCGAGAATCTTATTTTTCTGAATTATCGTTTGAAACTGATGTATAATGCTTGGTTGCCATTTCAATACGGGCATTTCAATCCTGCTAAACGTATATGTAATATTTTTTGATCTCGAGAATCACATTTTTCTGAATTATCATTTGAAACTGATGTATAATGCTTGGTTGTCATTTTAACACGCGCATTTCAATCCTGTTAAACGTATAAGCAATTTTCTTTGATCTCGAGAATCATATTTTTCTGAATTATCATTTGAAACTGGTGTATAATGCTTGGTTGCCATTTTAACACGCGCATTTCAATCCTGTTAAACGTATATGTAATAATCTTTGATCTCGAGAATCTTATTTTTCTGAATAATCGTTTGAAACTGATGTATAATGCTTGGTTGCCATTTCAATAAGGGCATTTCAATCCTGCTAAACGTATATGTAATATTCTTTGATCTCGAGAATCATATTTTTCTGAATTATCATTTGAAACTGATGTATAATGCTTGGTTGTCATTTTAACACGCGCATTTCAATCCTGTTAAACGTATAAGCAATTTTCTTTGATCTCGAGAATCATATTTTTCTGAATTATCATTTGAAACTGGTGTATAATGCTTGGTTGCCATTTTAACACGCGCATTTCAATCCTGTTAAACGTATATGTAATAATCTTTGATCTCGAGAATCTTATTTTCTGAATTATCGTTTGAAACTGATGTATAATGCTTGGTTGCCATTTCAATAAGGGCATTTCAATCCTGCTAAACGTATATGTAATATTCTTTGATCTCGAGAATCATATTTTTCTGAATTATCATTTGAAACTGATGTATAATGCTTGGTTGTCATTTTAACACGCGCATTTCAATCCTGTTAAACGTATAAGCAATTTTCTTTGATCTCGAGAATCTTATTTTTCTGAATTATCGTTTGAAACTGATGTATAATGCTTGGTTGCCATTTCAATACGGGCATTTCAATCCTGCTAAACGTATATGTAATATTCTTTGATCTCGAGAATCATATTTTTCTGAATTATCATTTGAAACTGATGTATAATGCTTGGTTGTCATTTTAACACGCGCATTTCAATCCTGTTAAACGTATAAGCAATATTCTTTGATCTCGAGAATCTTATTTTTCTGAATTATCGTTTGAAACTGATGTATAATGCTTGGTTGCCATTTCAATACGGGCATTTCAATCCTGCTAAACGTATATGTAATATTTTTTGATCTCGAGAATCACATTTTTCTGAATTATCATTTGAAACTGATGTATAATGCTTGGTTGTCATTTTAACAAGCGCATTTCAATCCTGTTAAACGTATAAGCAATTTTCTTTGATCTCGAGAATCATATTTTTCTGAATTATCATTTGAAACTGGTGTATAATGCTTGGTTGCCATTTTAACACGCGCATTTCAATCCTGTTAAACGTATATGTAATAATCTTTGATCTCGAGAATCTTATTTTTCTGAATTATCGTTTGAAACTGATGTATAATGCTTGGTTGCCATTTCAATACGGGCATTTCAATCCTGCTAAACGTATATGTAATATTCTTTGATCTCGAGAATCATATTTTTCTGAATTATCATTTGAAACTGATGTATAATGCTTGATTGTCATTTTAACACGCGCATTTCAATCCTGTTAAACGTATAAGCAATATTCTTTGATCTCGAGAATCTTATTTTTCTGAATTATCGTTTGAAACTGATGTATAATGCTTGGTTCTCATTTCAACACGCGCATTTCAATCCTGTTAAACGTATATACAATATTCTTTGATCTCGAGAATCATATTTTTCTGAATTATCGTTTGAAACTGATGTATAATGCTTGATTGTCATTTTAACACGCGCATTTCAATCCTGTTAAACGTATATGTAATATTCTTTGATCTCGAGAATCATATTTTTCTGAATTATCGTTTGAAACTGATGTATAATGCTTGGTTGCCTTTTCAATACGGGCATTTCAATCCTGTTAAACGTATATGCACTATTCTTTGATCTCGAGAATCATATTTTTCTGAATTATCGTTTGAAACTGATGTATAATGCTTGGTTTTCATTTCAATACGCGCATTTCAATCCTGTTAAGCGTATATGTAATTGTCTTTGATCTCTAGAATCTTATTTTTCTGATTCGTCGTTTGAAATTGAAGTATAATGATTGGTTACCGTTTCAATACGCAATATTCAAATCTAGAAAATATTTAATAATGAATAATCTGAATAATTTTTTTTTTGCTGCATTTATAATATTTAAATCCCCATTTAATCGATCTTTAAACATTTAAAATCGTTATTTCGTGTTGAAACACTTCTAATCAATTGAAGAAATAATTATTTTAATCAATATTATTTATATTTATATCAATTTTCATCACTATTATTTCAATGTTCATCTGAATAAAATTATTAATAAAATCATTATTCAAATTTTCGATCTCTCTAGTATTCGAATACGAACAAATATTTATTGCATGTAAACTCAAAATATACTTTAAATCAATTTTAGTATTGCAAACGGCTAAAAATTTATTTACGCATTAAAAATGTTTACTTACTATTTTCAGTAAATTCATTAAATTTTGATGAATAAAGAGCTAACATGTCTTTTATACTTTACGCACGATAAGCAATTAATTGTGTAACAATAAGATTTTCTAAAATAGTAATAATTTTATATTGCCCAAAAAGGAAATTTATTAAGTAGACGCTATTATTTTTTATTTACATAGTAAATTATTCACATAAAAATTTCTTTTGGTCCCTTATGTTTTGAAAAGAGCAAACTGAGACAAATCTCAAGAGACTGAAACTTAATTAAATTGTTGAATAGTACGTTAAGGGAGTTAAATATTTACATTAAGAAAATAACTTTCAGTGTAAAAATTAACATTTTTCGAAAATGTGGGATGAATCACTGCAAATAATCCAATTTAAATTGAGAAATTTTTATAAATTTAGTATATTATTTTTCAAACATAATGATATCGATTTAAAATATATATTTGAAATCAATTTTCATCACTAATGTTTCTCATTTCAAAAATGTTAAAAATTGATTATTAGGTAAATAACTACAAAAATGACTGAGTCTAAAATCATCTCAAGTAAATCATAGTAGTATTTGTTTATTAAATGTAACCTATATTTAAGTGTTATAGACATTATAAATGTATTATTTTTAAAAAATATTATATGACCTACTATGAAATTTTTGAATTTAAATTCCATATATATGCAAATGAACATTTTAAACTACTTCTCTTGGTCTGTCTTTAAAGTTTTACATATTTTTCTGATAAAAACTAATTTTGATCCTAAGAAGAATTATTTTTTTTTTATCAAATTAAAAGCTATGGGTATTACTTCAAATGGAAATTATTATTTCAGTTTTGTATTCATAAAATGAATGTGATAACTATATTCACATTCTATTTCATATAAAAATTCTTTATTTTGTGGAAAAAATTTATTTTCTTATATTCAAATCTTCTTAGATTTATAATTTGTGGAAAAACTTTACCTTCTTATATTCTATTAAAAAGGTCTTAAAATTATTAACAAAGCTATTTAGCATGAATATTGTTTTCTTAACTTAACATCTTAACTTAACATTAACATATATTATTATGAAAAAAAAACTTTTTTTAATTTATAAGAATGGAATAGCTTATGTTTTAACTAGAAACTTTTCTAAATAAAAAATTTACTTGACACTCATAATAAATATCTTTGATAATGACAGATCATCGCCAACTTGAATGAGTCAAAATCATGGTGATATATTCAAAGAGTTAAACTGTTATTATTGTTAATTTTTTAATTAATTATCGTTAAAATATTAGTTATCAAGTAAAATAATCATTAGTTAAGCTTCTGTGATTATATTTCTTGGTACGTAACATAGTGATTGTGATATAGTGGGTATATAATACGCTAGTTTTAATGAGTAGATTTTCCCGCCTGATTTTTATCAAAACCACAGCCAATAAAGATTGACAGAGATTAAGAGTACACATTCCACTTTAATTCTTTTAATTAACTCTGTTAAAATGCATTTTTTTATCCACAATTCTTATATTCAATCCCCTTTGAAGAAAGAAAGTTAGTTTCCCACCTACGAAAATTTTATTCACTTAACTTCATATTGCTAAGTAAATAAGTTCACATTGCAGTTAATCTAATTAAAGCAAAGCTTCAATGTAAGAAATGAATTTAAAGCATTTCCTTGTAGATTAATCAAGTTTGATAATCATCAAGAAGTAATTTTATTAAGTGATAATTTTTTTATGATTTATTTATGTAAATTAAAGTATAATGACTTTAATAATTACGGGGAAAATAAAATTATTATATATATTTGTGTACCCACAAATAAGCGACGGTCTTAAAAATTTCTATTATTATAACATATTATTTTTTGATAAAATAATTTTTAAATAAAATTAAAATCATTCTTATTCAATGATTAAATAATAGCCTCTAATCTCGTGCCTTTAACTTTAACAACCAAAACCAATTTTTTTGGGAATGCTTTTCCAGCGGCAATCTCTATGAGAATGAAACTTATATTTTTAGCAATAAATTTTTAAATTTAATTAAGGGCATTTGTTTTAGGTTTTTCAATTTCCGTATATGTAATAGTGCAGTGGGTTGACATCAGTATGAATGCAGGTCACTCTTTTGGGGAAATAAAGATGGACAATTTTGCTTGCACCACTGTAGAATTATCTTTGCTTTGTGAGTGGGTGTCGAATATTCTTGAAATGTAAATTTCAAACTCCATTTTCCAAATTTTTCTTTTTTAAATAATTCATTGGCTTTTTTAATTATATGTGATTTTTCAATATTTTTTTCTAAATAATAGTTTTGTCAATTTTAACACTTTTTTCAACATAAAAGGAAAGGAATTTTAATCTTTTGGTTATAGAACTCCAAATTATTACTGAAAATGATTTCTGAAACCTCTGAATAATTACTTTTGTGGAATGAATATTCTGCATTCATTTTGCATAAATCTTGTTATTTTGCTTATTACGAGATATTTGTTACAAAAAATAATTTCTAATCCATGGATATAATCTCATTAACATATCTTTTCAATACCTGTTTGCACATTTTTAGTTTTTAAGATTATTTTCTTTGTTTAAGATATAGAATATAATTTTCTTTTAAATTTTAATTTTAAATCTTTTTTAATGATGATTTCAGTCCCATTGTATTGACAAGTTTAAGCCTCATGAAGTTTCTCTTGCGAATTATGGATTTCTTCGCACTTTTTCGTGGACGCATTGTTATTATTATTTTTTTTTGTTTGTACATAGCATTCTCTTCCTCCATTATGCCTACCTGTTTTTTAAATCACTTTACAGCTCTTTCAATTAATCTTTTTAAAACATTTAAATATTTCAAGTTTTTCTAAATTTTACAATTTTGCTTATCTTTTAAATGCAATTCGAGAATTTAACATTGTTTTGCATCATTCTGATAATTCACAGAATAAATGGGATTTTAACTTAAAAAAATCGTCGGTATTAATATATATACTCACAGAATTAAAATAAAATTATTAAGTATTGCCATCACAAAAATTTTTTCCCTCACTTATTTGAGGGAAACCTGTAAATGTACGTTCATATTTATTGTGTTTAAACAGTGAGAAATGAAAATGAATAATTATTTACATAACGTCACACATGTATTTTTGTAACATACACCTACATATATATATATATATATGAATCTCTTTTAAAAATGGTTATATTTAAGCATTTGATACCACAGTTAATTTAACAATGTAGAAACCAATGTTATTAATAAATTATAAAATGTTATATTTTGACACGGATATTGCAAAATAAACTATAATATGTCTTCATTGCTTTGAATATTTTTCAACTAATTACTTGAGTAAATTTACTCCATTACTATGACAAGTGAAGAATAATTAGAATTGCGGCTTCACCAATGCAAAATTAAATCCAATTCGAAAATTCAAGACACATAAGACGTGGTCTCCGAAATTGTCTGTAAAAAATTTTATCAAAATGAGGATGTCATTTCACCCAAATATACGAGAAATTCACATCTTAAAAAACACAATTTTAAACAATTTTATGCAGAGAATACTGAAAACATGTTTAAAAACTACAGATTATAATACAATGCAAAATAAGCATAAAAATCCCCATCATCCAAACATTTTTTCCAATTCTTATTTCCCAAAAAATACATTTTCTCAAACAAACATAACACTTAGTATTTATTACTATTATTTATTACTCTTGAGAACAATAATGGTCAGCCATTGTATGATGATAATACCCGTACTACGTCAATCATGGGCGGTTTGCCGCAGACAGAAAATGCAGTGACTTAATATCCAAAATGCCAATTTCTGTTGTTATAGTTTAGATGGAAAGGGAAAAGTACGGATTTTTCGTTACTTTACAAATTTTCCGTAATGCCTTCCGTTAGCAAATTGTATCTAGTTGAAAAGGTACAAACCAAATGGAACGTTTGTAATAAATATTAAAAGAAGACACTTTTCTTTTGCAAAGAGAAATCTAAATAGTGATTATGACATTTCATATTTTCGAAGTTTATTAATATGCAATTTTGTAATATTTCTATAAATGTTTCAAAATTATTTTATTTTTTCAAAGAATTTAAAATTGTTTACAGATAAAAATAGATTGCTTAGTAAATACATTGATTTAAAGTAGAAAACTTTGGTGAAGATAACGAAAAGTGTATTAATTAATAAAGTTTATTATGATTGTCATTTGAATAAATTTAATCTTTGTTATTCTAATGATGTATGTTCTTTATTCTTGTTGTTTTTATTTTACAAAAGATTTATATAAATTCCACTTTTGTACTTTTCATTATATAGAAGTGCGTGATTTAAAGGAATTACTGAAACAGCACGAAAAATGAAAGTAGTATTAAAAATATTTAATACAAATCTATTGTTTAAAAATGAGAAAATATTAAAGATAATAGTTATAAGTTTCTAAGAATTATGAAAATTTATATGAAAATGGAAATAATGAAAAATAAATGAAACGTATGTTAATGTATTTGAAATCAAATTATTAACATAAGGAATTCTAATCATTCATAAAGATGATAATAAAAATTAATCTTTCAAAGGACAATAGAATTTTTAATGTGAAAAATACGAAGAAATATATGAATTCCTTTTTCACTGAAATCAAATTTAGTATTGCAAAATGACAATCAACAATTAAATATCACACAATTAATTTTACATTTTAGATTGGAATCAGCAGTTAGTTTTGAGCATCCTGCAATTATTCTTAAATATTTACACTTGTAAATAATTCTTTACTCTGATGTTCCATAGATTTATAAATTCATATTATATTTTATTATAAATTATTACTCTACACTGCTACATATATATATATAAATATATATATATTTTATTTATATATATATATATATATATATATATATATATAATATATATATATATATATATAATATATATATATATATATATATATATATATATATATATATATATATATATATATATATATATATATAATATATATATATATATATATATATATATATATATATATATATATATATATATATATATATATATATATATATATATATATATATATATATATATATATAAATATATATATATATATATATATATATATATATATATATCAATATATATATATATAATATATATATATATATATAATATATATATATATATATATATAAATATATATATATATAATATATATATATATATAATATATATATATAAATATATATATATATATATATATATATAATATATATATATATATAATATATATATATATATATATATATATATATATATATATATATATAATATATATATATATATACATACATATATATATATATATAATATATATATATATATATATATATATATAATATATATATATATAATATATATATATATATAATATATATATATATATAATATATATATATATATATATATATAATATATATATATATATATATACTGATAATGCTATTTTAAATTGCATGTCGATATTGCTGTTTTAGGAGAATATATACTTTATGGTGCTCCTTGGCAAAAATACGCGATTTTTTGACACCAGACTTGTTTTCAGAAATAAGTTGTAAAAAAATACTGAGGTTGCCATAAATAAACCAACATCGTTAAAAATATGGTCCCAAATTGGCGAAAAACTAAAGGTAAGCCTGAGGTGAACTGTTTCAATGATAAGGTAGTATTATAATATGTTTCAATGATGATTGCTCATTACTGCCAGAGCAAATCACAGCAGTATTAACGTGGTTCACATGATGACCTTTCGCTTAATTTGCCAATCTATTTTCACAGATTTCCCCCATGCAACCACGTTCTAAATTGTCCAGTTGGCCAATAAGTCATCAAACAATGTGTAATGTTTATTATTATTTTTTTTTCCAATGGAAGATTGTAGACAGTTACAATTGCAACAGAGTCTATTAATCTATTATTCCCTGATACCCAAGAAACCGGCCAGAAACAGCGACCTCTTTGCCGCCGAGGCGTTGCCCCGGGTGCACCACAGGGGGTGGGCCATCATCGCACCCTCACACATGTCATAGGGACCCGTTTATAGGGTAGGCATCATTCATACTTTATTCACACACACAAGGAAAGGACAAAGACAGGATAGAGAGAGAGAAAGTACATCCATGCCTGAACCGGGATTCGAACCCAGGACCTTCCTATCCGTAGTCAGGCACGCTGACCACTAGACAAGTTGGCCGGCGTAATGTTTATTATTCATTGTATCATTTGTCAGCTTATTCTTTCCGTCTCTCGAGAATAAGTAAAAAAATTATATTTTTTATTTATCAATCAAAGTTTTTTATTATCATGCTATTAACGCAGCAGAATTGCATGCTATTACTACAATCAACATTAATTTGCATATGCGTAAATTTACAAAAAAATTATTTTTCGGGGTGCTTCACTATTTTTTTCTAAATAATATAGCTGTTGTACCCTTAATTTTTTCCTAAATATTTTAAAAAGCAAGTTAATCAGTGAAAATATTTATCGATAAATTGTTTCTAACTTTTTAAAAAAATTTTTTAAAAATATCTTTTTAGAAGTTATAAGATATTTCCTTTCCTTTCTTGACATATACAAATTTATATTTGTTGGAAAAGGAAAATTTATAAGTACGTTTTAAACATAAATTTCTTAAATTATTTCATCCTCATGAGGCTAAAGATGGAATATAAATTAAATAAAGATATCAAGAGACATAGGATTGAGTTATTTTTGAGAATAATTTATGTTAAAAAAATACTTTGACTTAAAATACTTTTATTTTAAATATTAAATTTTTAATATATATTCGTGCTTAAATATAAAAATCAGCTTTCTTCCCTTTTAATATAAAATATTAATATTTGAATAATTTAATAAAATGTATTGTATGTGCACGAGACATACAAAATGTTAGTTTCATTATAAAATAAATATAAATAAATGTCACTACATTAGAAAAAAGCTCGAAAATTTCATCATTTGCACCAAAAGAATGCTTTTATATTAAGTGTGTAAAATATTTCAACTATTAATATTCATATATTATTGATTAACACTACTTTTCATTTTTATTTTTACTGGGGAAATTGTTATTTATCACAAGATGAGTTTTATTATTTGAATAATTTATTGAATAAATATATAAACATTGAATAAATAAATTAGATAGATCTTTAATTTTATTATAAGGCGTACAATTTTGTGTACTAGATAAATATTTTGTAATGAAATTTATGATTTGCCGACTGACTCACATTAAGAGAACTAATTTGTTGATCGTGAAAACAAGGTGTATACGTTAAAAGAAAAACCGTTATTTTTTGTAAAATATGAATTGTTTTTTGTAGTAGTAAATTTTAATTTTTCCTGTAAGTATTTACAATAATTTTACTATTACATAGAAGTCCCATAAGCATGCGCATTTTGTTAGGGTGGGTGCTTGGGAGTTTTTAAGGTTTTTTTCCATTCAACACGTGAATACGGCTCACTATTTATAAAAAAATATAAATTATAATAATCACTGATTATAAATAAAAATGCTTTTATTTATGTTCTATATCCCATAATCAAGTTTCTACTGCCTACAACTCATTTTTAAAACTCAAAGAGGTTTATTTTAAATTTTTTATGACTTTTGGAATACGATTCTAAATTATGCATATCAGAAAAAAAATGTATTTTTTAATTTTTTTGCTTAGAGAAATATTAAATTTTACTTTTACATGTTATCATTTTATAAAATGCTCTGTCATAGATAAATAAATAAATTTATTTAAATAATTATTTCAGATAATATCATTAATAATGTTTTGAAAATGCCTGCCTAGTATACTATTTATTTGAAATCAAATTATTTTCTTTTTAATAATTATTCTTCAAAATTTACACCATCATTTACTTGTTTCTGAATAGTTTCACTTGAATAAATTTTCATATCAACATATAAAATCCTTAGTTTTTTTTATGTAGAAAATTCTTTTAGTGCTATTGTTTGAATATATTATTTTGGTATTTTATATCTGCGGGAACCTTTTTAGGGAGTTTTTATAAGAACTTAATTTTTATTATACTAAGAAAAAATAACAATTTAAATATTTCAGTAAAATTACTATTTTTGATCAATAATGATTTCAGTAATACCAAAACAATCAAATTCAAATACTTCTTTCCATAATACATGCTTGATTTCAAAGTAAATAATTTTATACACTTATTGCAAACTAATTAGAATGTACTTCAGTATTTATTACGAACTAGTATATTCTAGCAGATTACGAACTAGATATTGAATAAATCCAATAATTTGGATTGCTCTATAAATTGTGCCTATTAAGTGCTTCATATTAAAATATTTATTATTAAATAAATTCCAATTATTTTCCTTGCTGACAAATTATATATTTATAAAAAAAGCTTCACTCGGGAGACAAAATTTTAAGAAATATTTGAAATTTATTCACAATTAAACAAAAAACGTAATAATGAATGAATTCTAATTGTCTTATTTTATCTTAATATGGTGTCTATCACTTATTTATTCTTCATCACTTACTTAATATTAAACAAAGTTTAGGTTTTAAGTATAAATTTAAATAAATCTTAAAAAACGTGAAATAGTTTTTCAATATAAAATGTATTGTATAGTAAATGTTAAATTTCATTTGAATCGAAAAGATATTGAATGAAAGAAATCTTTCAGCCGGCATTTTCATTACAACATGTTTTAGGCGAAAACAATGAGATTAAAAATAAGAAAAATCGTTTTCTATTGAGTCGACAACGCAAACGGATGTATTTCCAAACTCTTCGTCATCGCTTGCGTGTATTGTGTGTATCGGATGATGTTTTAAAGCATACCTGTGCCTTTTTATCATTTTCTTTCACCCACCCTTCCTTTTTAAACAGTGGATTGTTTCACATCCTATCGTATTACTACCAACTTCAAATTCTTTTTTTTTAAATGACCTTGACATTCCAGAAAATAGAAGTTGGCGGTCACACCGAAAAGGATTGTAAAAAAAAAAAGGGGGTAGGAGCATTTAACCGTGCTATTAAAGTGAGAGTTGAGTGGGATAGTATTATGAAACAACCCTTTCTCTTTCCTTCTCTCTTTTTTTTTTCGGTAACAGGTATTGATTACGTTGCTGGAAAAATTACTATCATAAAGAAAAATAGCGAACTTAGAATTCGAGTTTTAAAAGAATTATTCCTTTCTTTGCTACACCTGCCATTGTTCCAGGAATCAAATAAGCAGATGATATTCTTAAACAAAGCTTTTCTTTTTATTATAATTCCAGTTATTTTTGCTATTTGGCAGTGATTTAATTTCAGCAATTGATAGTGATTTAATACTCTTTCCTCCATCAACAGATACAAAGTATTAGATAACTGTTATCTAAGAATAGTGAATAGAATTGTTCCTTAATTTAATTTTTGTATACAATATATATAAATGTGTACTATTGGAAACGATTTGTACTATTGAAAACGATTTGTACTATTGAAAACGATTTGTACTATTGAAAACGATTTACATACAAGGAACTTGAAGAATTTTTCCCAAAATTATCGACTTACCATATAAATATTGTATTTTCACTATATATATATATATATATATATATATATATATATATATATATATATATATATATATATATATATATATATATATATAATTTCCAAAGTGTCACACTTTTGGCCACTACTCTGTGTATATATATATATATATATATATATACACAGAGTAGTGGCCAAAAGTGTGGACACTTTTGGAAATTTTTATGTTTTTGAACTTTGAATAGAAAATGTTACGTTTCACAAAATGTAAAATTGTCTATATCATTTTAAAGAGAATTTATTACTGAATTCAATACAAAACACAAAATTCAATTATTTGCAATACAAAAAAAAATTTAAACGTAATAGTTATCGATATACATTAGATAGTGATGATTGCAGTGAGTTATCTGTACTTAGTAGAGTACCCTTTATTTTCGATTACAGCTTCACATCGACGTTTCATTGAGCTGACAAGAGTTTTAACTCTTCTTTCGTTATTACATGATGCAATGAAACAATTATAGCCTCAATTAGTTCCATTTTATTTGATGGGTGCCTCATTCGGACAAGAGTTTTCAAACGGTGCCTCAAATTTTCGATAGAATTGAGTTTAGAACTGTTTCCTGGCCATGACAACAATTTAATGCTTTTTGTACGAAATCCATCTTTCCATGTTTTTGCCGTGTGTCAAGGAGCAGAATCCTGCTGAAAAATAAACGAAGCATTGTTGGGAAAGAGATCTCTGATGGAAGGTAGAAGTTGTTTCTAGAATAGTGTCAAAGTATTTTCTGCCACTCAGTGTCCCATTGATGGCATGAAGGCGACCAATACCATCTGCTGACATGTATGACCAAATCATAACACTAACTGGGTTCTTCACAGTTGCTTGAATGCAGTCGGGATGTAGCTCTTCTCCTATTCTACGTCTTACATATTTTCGCCCATCACTACCGAATAAAGATAGCATAGTTTCATCACTCCATATAATTTGTGACCCCTGATCATCTGTCCAATTAATGTGTTCCTTTGCCCACTGTAGTCTTTTTTTTTTTTTTTTTCATAGCTGAAAATTAAGATAAAGCTTTTTTCGTGGAACTCTACCTCTCAATCCAACATCTGTTAATCTTCTCCTGATTGTTCTTGAACTAACAGAAACACCAGCATCATTCATCAGCACTTCTGATGACCGCTGATGACATTTTTCTATCTTGGAGACATAGTCTTTTTATTCTTCTGTCATCAATAGACATGGTGAACCTTTTTCGGCCTTTTACTTCTTTGTTTTTTATTGAATTTGTCTCCTGATATCGTAAACAAAACTTTCGAACTCCAAATGTAGTCACTGAACAACCCACCTGTCTTGCAATTTCAGCATAGGAAAGACCACTTTCTCGTAACACAATAATATTACATCTCTTTCTAGGTGTCCAATCTTTTATTAGATGTCATTGCTTCTTGACTAAATATTAAGAATTTCTACAAAAATTCCTACTTGTGCAGTGTATAAGAAACAGGTTTGAAAACTCTTGTCCGAATGAGGCGCCCATCAAATAAAAGGGAACTAATTGAGGCTATAATTGTTTCCTTGCATCATGTAATAACGAAAGAAGAGCTTAAAAATCTTGTCAGCTCAATGAAACGTCGATGTGAAGCTGTAATCAAAAATAATGGGTACTCTACTAAGTACTGATAACTCACTGCAATCATTACTATCTAATGTATATCGATAACTATTATCATTTAACTTTTTTTGTATTGCAAATAACTGAATAATTGTGTTTTGTATTGAACTCAGTAATAAATTCTCTTTAAAATGATATAGACAAGTTTGCATTTTGCGAAACGTAACATTTTCTATAAGCTTACAAGGTTCAAAAACATAAAAATTTCCAAAAGTGTCCACAATTTTGGCCACACTGTGGGTGTATATATATAGTGAGTTTTGAAATCTGTCACGAATTATTATAATATTCCTTAGTTTTCTATTAAAATTGAAATAAATGACAATAATAATAATAATAATTTTAGTCATGATAATGCTGAATTGCTAATATTTATACTGACTTCAAAATGTGACTAACAAAAAGATTTTTAATTACATATCTAGAATTATTCTCGTAAAATCATTCGTTCCATCTCCTTACTGAAGAGTAGCGACATTTTGCTCATATATATTTTTTATATCATTCCTTCTTTAAATATATTTTTGTAGAATTTAGATTCTCAGGCATTTTTATTTACAATAATTATCTTATTTGCTTGAAACAATATCTTTGCATTTTTATACATAAGAATTTATCGAGTAAATATTCTGAAGATATTTTCCATTTTATTTAAATTTGAAATATAGTATTTTTATTTTAATAATATGGTGGGGCTTAAAGTTTTTCGTTAAAATAAGATTCATATGTATTTTTAAAAAATATCGCTTTTACTTCTTGATGAATATTTCGATAAAATTTAGATTAAATTTTAACATGTTGTGTACCATTTTTTAATGAACGTAAAGTACAAATTTATTATTTCTCGTAGTAATATTAGTATATTATGTTACGTGCGACTAAAATATCGAATTACTTTTAATTGCTACATTATAACTTTTAACTTTGTGTCCGGTAACATGATTAATATTTCAAAAAATACTGAGCACAGTATCAATGGGAACATAAAAGAAATATCTATTCCCAAGACTTCTTTCATTGATTGGTCCCAACTATTCATAATTGGTGAATCGAACGATCAATCAAATTTCGATCATGTGATTTTTTCAATCGATTTTCATTGCATTCTATTTATATCAGCTTGTGAAGACTTGAGCAGCCTTCATAGCGGTTACTTCACTTCACTTCACCAGTATTCAAATTTCAACTAATCATCCATCAATGTCATTGCCATTCTTATTTGAATAGCTCGGGAAAAAAAGAATATTAAATTGCGCAATGGCAACATTCCAAGATGGATTTTTAAAACGTAAAGCAAATTAAATTCGAATTTTGAATAGTTTTTTTTTTTTTTTTTTTCCTTTTTTTTACTCGCATTTTTTTTCCGTCTTTTTTTATTATTTTTGATTCGTTTCTCTTTTATGTGATTCGGAAATTCGTTTCACTCTTGTAGGTACTTCTTGGGTGGAATTTAATTCTAGGCAACATCAAATAACGCTGGTCTCCTGCAGTTAGAATTCGAGAGCCATAAAAAAAAAAAAAAGCGGATGATATCGCATTTTACGACTGTTGTGGCCTTATTGTGATTTCACCCACCCATGCAGGAGTATTGTAAACAGAGACAGCAGTTAAAATATTCTATGGCGCCAGTATTGGAAACAAATATGAGAGTCAACAAGAAATATTGCTTTTACTGCAAGGTCATTAAAATTTCAACTGCTGATAGACAATAAATCAGTCATTTTTAAAGTCAGAAGCTGCATACTTTATATTGCAACAAGGAACGTATCGTAAAAAGGAATTTAATAAATTTGCATCAACAGATAAAGTTTCCCTTCTTTAATAAATTTTAGATTTAATTTTTCCTTGAGGTTTTATAGTCAGTTGTTAAACTACTTTTTTGATAACCAAGACACTAGATACCATTACAAATTAAAATGGACATGCTCGTTAAATCTGTGGAATCGAAAGTCTGGTCGGTCATTGAGCAGTTACCATGGATACAATATTCTGGAGAAAATTACATTCCCCTTCAGATCAATATCAAAATTGAGGAAGTAGATACTCTGATGGTGCCATCTATCGGAGGATTAAAGAGCAAAGACGTACTTTAACCTTCGTGGAGCTCTGATTAAAACGAAAGACGCTTCCTATTGACTTAAATTAGCAAGCCAAGGTAGAGCGAGTTTGGCTAGTCCAAGCAACAACATAACAATAACAAATTAAAATAATTTATATTTTTATGACATTCTTGTTTTTCATAGTAGGGTTACTAGTATGAAATATACATATGAAGGATATCTAAGAGTCAGTGTATCAGATGAAGTTTTTAACTTAACTCCAAGACGTGAAATATAGAACTTGAGTTGATTCTGATGTGACCTGGATATAAATTTTCTAATGAGACGAAATAATGTTTGACATTTAATCAGCTATTTATTATGTCACCTTCATACTTTTCTAAGTACAATCAGAGCTGTTATAATATGAGTAATGTAAATAGTGCTATTCATTATGTCACATTCATGTACGCCAAATCAACAAAATAATGGTCAACTATAAATTAAATTAAAATACAAAATTTGAGTAAGATGCCAAATGATGTCTTTCCAGAAAATGTAGTAGGAAAAGAGTGAAAGTCATTATCAACTGAATGCTAAGTTTGTTAAATTAGATAGCATATTTCCAACAAAGACAGCAAAGCTTTACATCAGCGCATAGTTCTTTCTACATTTTGAAAATGAATGTAAGGTATGAGAAATCGAAAAAAAATATCACCAGCAGAATGTTTTTGTACATATTTAAACCAGTAGAAGTCGTATTCACAGTTAATTATACAAAAAATAAAAGCACCGGATTCTTTTCCCCATTAGCAAAATTTTTCTCTAGATGGCACCACTTTATCTTGAAACATTTTTAAAAATGAAAATGTTGTGACTTATCCCGCTGGTTGACAGTAGCGCCAAACCAGGTCCATGAGCCCGAACAAAAACAAATGTCTCAATGCTTCATCTTTACAAGGCAGCCATTCTACTTTCAAGGAAAAGATACAGTAGTTCTCTTCTTGAAAACATCCTCTTAAAGAATATTTAAAAAAAAAAATTAAAGGAAAATTTTTAATGTTTGCGTAAGTAATATATTATTCTTAAGATTATAAGAGATTGCTTATAAACATAGCAATAATTAATTAAATATTCTATTAATAAATGAAATTTAAAAATTTAAATTATCCTTGATGATTTAAGCTAACCATAAAGTGGATATTTTGTCTTGTCTTTTTCATTTTGCTTTTTCTTTTGTTCTATTGTCAACGGGTTAATGACTTGAATCAATAAATAAAAAAAATAAAAAAAAAACGGTTTATCAAACCAATATTTTAGTTTTTATATAAGAAATCCTTTTATTGACAAAATTAATTTCCCCAAAATTTTCAGACATTCGATGATGAACTTCGCCTTGTTTGCTACCGCTCGAAGAAAGCGATTTGAAGTTAGGCAGTAAATGCGTCCACAAGTCGGATTTACGACGCTGTCTGAATAATATGTGACGTAGATGAAAGGCTATTTGACGTCAAGGTTATTTTAAACCAATGAGAAGTTTAATATAGTGATGCAATCGTGATTTCAACTTGAACGAAAGAAACAACCACTTTATGGTTAAAAACAAATATAAGTGGAATGGAAGCTTATAAGGAATATTATTTATATAGGAAAGACTATAAAAAAGTCCAAAACCTTATTAGCAATATTCGAAACAAAGTAATGTAACAATCCTGAGAAACATTTACAATTATTTTTTAAAAAAATAGCTGATTCAATGTTTTGATTAAAAATACTTACTTACTTATTTTGAATACATCGAAAATTTTAAATTTTAATAAAAATTAACCTTTAAAATTATTTTTATTTACGGTGGCAAATGATGCAATTTTCTTTTTATGTGAATATTATTCGTTTTGAAAAATTTAATTTAAAGATTTAAAAGGGTCTTATATGTATTTTTACTATTTTACTTAATGCGTGAGCATTCCGTATAAAAGTTAGAGTAAGACATTAATAAATTAAGCATTTTCTCTTAATTTTTCGTAAGATTAATAAATAACTAATTCTTATTTAACTAAAACAATTTCAGAAAACGTATAAAATTATTATTAATTTTACTTTGCATTCCTTTATTTGTTAAAATAATTACATAATAGATACTATAGAAAAAATCTAAGAGTAACAATAAAATTATTTTAATATCATTAAAGTATTACCTCAGAAAAATAAATGCAAAATTTGAGACAAGTACATATTGATTGTAGTTTAGAAGATTATACAAGAGCTTTTATGACCTTCATTATGAGTTATAATATCCTTTTTATGAATGTAATTAAATGAAATATTTTCACTTATAAAATATAAATGGATCTTTGTAAGAGGAATAAACATTTTTCCCGGGAAAATACAAATTAGTGTGTATGCGAAATAATAAACTGAGTAGTTAAAGAAATATATCCAAAACAATAAATCTAAAAAGCTTTGAATATAGTTTTATTTTTGACATTTAATTCGCTTAGATAATTGGTGATGTAATTGTTTAATTATATTGAATTGAACCTTGCTAAAAAGTTAAAGATAGATCGTGCATGGACTACATAATATACAAAAAGGTTAATACCTTGATTGAGAAGAAAAAAACACAAATAAAAATTTTATTCTACGACCGACAGTTTTTTAAACATGCTGCACAAAGATACATTAAAAAAAACTGCAGTGTTGAAAAGAGTCTAAAATTTAAGAATATTGTATAGCTAATATAACTAAGTGTTATAGGATACAGGGAAAAATACAAAATTTAAAAAAAAAAATCATTAGACATAAAACAGTTATTTTGTGTTATAAAAACATCTTACTTTAGTTTGATTAAATTAACTGTATGGATTTTGGGTTCTACTAGACTTAATTAAATTACTTTGTCTTAAATGGGTCAAAATATACATTTATTCTAATTTTTTTTAAATGTATAAGTACATACTCATAAATACAAATTAATAAGAGCTTTATAAATATAAATTAAAAATGTTGGCATTGAAATTTTATATCAGTAAAAAGTTTAATTTTACCCAACCAAGAACAATATTTCATATCAATAAAATAAATCTATATCTTTTATATATTTTTAAAGTAATTTCGAACACAAGAACTAATTCTGAAAATAATAAGCGCTCTTTTTCTCAGTAGAATTGAAATAATTTAATTTGACCTCATATCTTGGGATCAAAGTCAAGCCAGTCCATAAGAAAATATGCAATTCAATACAAAAGATATTTATGAAAGAATTCAATAATGATTGCGCAAAATTTTCAATCTGATTTAACTCCAGCATATATTTCCTAGTTAAGTTCTGTTATCTAACAATTTCAATCTAATTAGTTTATTCTTCTGAACGAAATCTATTGCTTAAAATGGAAAGAGAATATAACATTAAAAAAAATTAGGTTCATGGTATTTTCCTATTTTAAACACCAATTTCGTTAGGAAATGAATAGTCTAAGGAAAAAACACGATGATGAAATATCTTATATGAAGGACTGTTTTATTATAAAAGGAATAGGTGTTACCAAAAACATAGCTTTTAATTTCCTACAATATAATCAACATTTATTATGCTTAAATTTAAAAAACCTTAGAATAACTGGCTGAAAAAACTTCCCCACTTTCAAAGGCATTTAAAAGTGTGATATTAAATCTGAAAGCTTTTTAATTCAAAATTATTTGATAATAGTATGAAACAAAGTGAAATTTTTGAATGATTTTCCAAAAATTAAACGGGTTTTATTAAAATATGGCGAAGAAATTTAGTAAAGCATTGTTGAAATTTTTATACATTTCTCGAAATTAATTGTTCAACGATAGCCTAATAAATTATTTAAAATGTCCAATAAATAAAAATTTTTTAATCTAGAAGTTTTTAGAATTCAGCAAAACTTGTATACAATTGAGAAACTATTATATTATAGTAATCAAAATTTAAAAATTTTTTAGCAGTTTTAATAACGCTTTTTTTTCTGACTTACAGAAAATTCATTCTTTGGCTACATACAGATATAAGATACTTTCTCAAAAACATTCTGAAATATTTTTCAATATAATAAAAGCGAATAATAGTTTTCTAAGTCGACATGATATAAAGCAAATCGTCTGGGACTAGTTAATAACATTTGATGTTATTAAAGCAATAGAAACTTAATTAGCTTAAGTTATTTTTATAAAACTAATCATTATATATATATAGATATATATATATATATATATATATATATATATATATATATATATATATATATATATATATATATATATATGTATATATATATATATATATATATATATATATATATATATATATATATATATATATATATATATATATATATATATATATATATATATATATATATATGTATATATATATATATATATATATATATATATATATATATATATATATATATATATATATATATGTATATATATATGTATGTATGTATGTATGTATGTATGTATGTATGTATTTTATTTTGTTGTCCCTTAGTTAACAAAAAAGGATCATAATGAAAAGTCGATTTAATCTGATTTAAGACTTTCAGCATTTAACTGTGTATATCAATAGAAAATCAAATTAACTGTTTGACTGAAAGTTATTTGCATTTATTATTTCTTTCAAAGACAGATATCTTTTACGGTTATGAATAATTTTATTTGGAATATATTTTCCCAAAAGATTAAATCCAGACGATAAATTAATTTTCCAGTTGAACAATAGATAAGCCGCTTTTAACTATATTGTAGAGACTTTTATTGTAGAGAAATTCTTTTTAGTGAACAGATTTATACAAAATAAATTCCGTTTAAAGAACTGAATAAACTTACTAGTAATTTATTGTTTTTAACATCAAAAATTAAATACTTAGATTCGTATTTAAACCATGAAATTTTTTTTTTATTAAAATTCATGAATTTCTTTAGTTACTAATTATTACAAACTGCTATATTTGTATTCATTATTAATAATTACTAAAATTGTACAGCAATTAGTCAAAGAACAATTAAGCAATTGTATTTCTTAAAAATGAGATTAAAAAACAGTGGAGAAAATCTATATATTTGCTTATTAAATTCATACTTTAAAACACTTTGCAATTATTGGTATTTGATATGTTAAAGAAAGCCAAATTAGTATAATGTGGATATTAAGGTTTATTCATAAGTAGCTGGACAATTAATTTACCATTGTTTGTAATGTCAAACTTCCAAAAGATGCGTTTCACAATGTACGCCTTTTCAATCCCCTAAATTAAACAATAAAACTCATCATTGCTCCTTATGGCTCATACCATTAAAAACTGAGAATAAATTTTACATGTGATCCTTAATTGAGCTCTAATTTAAATTTAAAATGGAGATCTCCAAAAAAGAGATCTCAAAATTGTGAAGCATGTGACTGGAAAATAGAACGTCAACACAGTAAAAGGTAAGAATCTAAATAAGCTATCTCTGTGTTCAAAAATATATGTTGTTCTTAGAGTTGAATTGATCGTATATTTCGAAAATTCATGATTATGTAGACAAAGAAAACTAACTAAATGGAATAAGAAAGGAGACTAAACTTACTTGAATCTCTTATGGAAGCAACTATCAAATTAATACAAATAAAATGCAGAAGTGTTTTTTTTTTTCTTTCTTCAACCCTTTTCTAAATATCTATATTCACAGTTGCGTTTCCGATTTGCATTCAATCAAGTATGTCTCTATTGTGTTATTTCGTTCTGAAGTCTGTTAAATCATGACATCTAATTCGATTATGTGCGAAAAAGCTAAGATTTTCATGTACTGAACTATTTATTAAATCTACACTGAAAATGAGAATTGAATATCCAAGAGTATATCCTTCAGCAAAACAGTTTGATTTGGCTTATTTGATGCTCCAGGCTCATTTTTGGCATATTATTGACTTATTGTTTTCAAATGAGATTCCGAACTCCTACAAACATCTAAGCCTAAATTGGCACTTAGACTCAAGAAATGTTAAATGTCGAAACGAAATCAAGAGCACTCAATATTTGGCTGTTAGCTCTGCCAACAGTTTGAAATTACATTTGAAAAACAATGCTGGCATAAGTAAGAAACAATATTAAAATACAATAAATTCGCTATGGACATTAGTAATAGAAAAATTAATACTATGATTCATATAAGAGAACTTTTACATATAAGAGAACTTTTTAAAATATTGAACCATATTCACTTGTCTCAAAAGAGAAAGCCCGGATATTTCTTATGTACCAAACCCAACAGATATACATACATAAAGCCAAAAGCCAAAAATTCTCATCAGTTTTCAGCAGTAATGGGACTATAATTTTAACAAGGAAGACCACGGTTCTATTATTAGGTTATTTTAAGACAGCATTTACTGGGTTAAAACTTAAAAAAAATCTTAAGAAAACATTATGACTGAATGTTTTACTAACTCTTTATAAGTATTCCCTTCATGACTTTAAAATTTTATTTTCTGAATGAATTACATAACATGTTTTTAATTCAATTTTACGAAGAGATGATTCAAAATCATCTGCTTTATACAACATAAGACCAAACTCAAATCATTACCAAAAAATAAATGTCATTTCATGTTCATTAACTTCTGATGCGTAACATATTTAATTTTGTTGATTTTGTGCTTTTCAGTTAGCAAAGGCCATTACAAAACGAACAAAAAATTGAATTAGTGCTTTCATATCTCAGCGATGTAAAACGATCTTATATTAAAAAAAATCCGTCTTAATTAAGTCAATTATATTAAACATGAGGATTTTTAATTAGATTGAATGCTGCTTGTAAAATCGTTGGCATTAATTATAATTCGCATCAATAAAAAGGTATTCATATTTTTGTTTCTGCTACTCTTTCGAAGTTGAATTATCTTCTTGAATTTCATCTTCTTTTTCTACTGATTTAATTTTATCAACTCGACTTTTATTCAAGAACTATAAATAGTTATTGATCACTTTTGAGAGTATTCATATAACTAAAACTTACTTTTGATCTTGAGAAAATTATGAATAACGAAGTTCATTTTTTAGCATTTTATACAATGCCTTCCTTTCTCACATATAAGAACTCTATATTTTCGCACACGTAATAATTCCATTTTGTTTTATTTTATTTCATTATTTTAATTGACAGTTTAATGTGTCAAATAAACGCATATGCATGAACAATTCAGGTAAATTTAACATTAAACTAATTTCAAAACGCGAAAGGAATAATTAGAAAATGTAAAAAAGAAGTAACCATTAATTTAGGTAAAATATGCAAATTATCAGTGCTTGGGAAACAGCAAAAGGGATTTCGGAAATAAGAATTTGGAGTTTAAATGCAGACAGGGAATTAAAATTCATTTCCCTTTTTTCAAACGCTGCGCTACAATTCTTATACTAAAATACAATTTGTTAAGTGAAAAGTCTAAAGAGTACAGAAAAATATTTTTTTTATTCAAAACAATTTTTTTTTTTTTTTTTTTTTTTTTTTGTAATTAGGACCCTGCACATCCCCCGGGGTGTGAGAAAAGATTTACTCTGAATGCTAAGCACAAAAAGTGTTTCAAAATTTAATTAGTTTCTAATCAAAGATTCTATTTTAAGTAATGATGTATTTTTCTTAAAAAAAATATAGATTGTAAAAGTCTTAACGAGAATCTGTGAAGACCAGAGTGATGGAAATAAACAGAGTTATCTTGAAAAAACACGAGAAAATTTTCCATGCGAGTAAGTAATTATTTTTTTTTTTATTTCTTATTCTGAACAATTCTTGTTTATTATTTTTTGTGTGTGTGTTTTTGTCTTATTCTTTATTTAAACACAGTAATTAGATTTTGTGGGTTCAGTGCTTTGCTATTTTAAAAGGTAGTATCTTCACACTTTATCAATATTTGCGAAAGTATTTGGAATGGTTAAAAGGAAAGTACCCAACATTAAAGAGAAATTAAATTAATGAGAATAAAATAAGTAACAATATATATTTTTAAATCTATTGTTATTTACGCAACTTTTGCTACAAAAATACCCAAAACGTTTTCGTATTGTAAATTCTATGATAAATGTAAATTCTACTAAACATAAACAAAATTTATGCCTGATTTATTTTTTAAAAAAATATTTATTTTGTATTAAAAAAATAGAAAATATTTTCTTCTTAACCGCTTAAAAACATTTCTCTCATTCGAGAAACATGCATTAAAATATTTTGGTTATTCTTGTGTAGCCAAATTTGGTAATAGTGTGAGTCTTTAAGACAATTTAAATAATGTTTCAAGAGAGATTCATGATGTTGTGATCTGGATAAACTTCATGAATCCGGAAATATTATCTTCCATTTTTTAACATTATCCAGAATGTTTAAAACTTTTTATTTTAAACAGCATTGATGGCATAACTTTTATTTTACAATCCCACTTCATTTTCACCGCGACACACATTAGAAGATTTGGCTAAATGTTGGTGATATGTTGAACAAATCAAACTACAAAAAGCAGTTTCATTACAAATAATAATGACAAAGTTTACCATTTGATAGGTCTTCATTAAATATTTAAAAGTTTAATGTAAAAGCCTCACAAATTTTTTATTACATTATTTTTAAAATATCCATATTTTTTATTTTTTTTTATGATTTTAAAGCACTTAAACAAACAAGCCACCAGGAAAACCGTTCTATTCCAGTAGGATAATCGAATCCAACTAGCGATTCGAGAATTCACTCGATGAAAAGAAAAAAATGTTTTATGAAACTTTATGAATTAGTTAATTAAAATTTACATTAAGTAATTCATAAAGGTGCAAAAATCTCTTAAAATTTTTTTCTTACAAAAACATTTTTTTTAATCTATGCTTTGAATTATATGCAAATAAAAAGTGAAAATACTTTTAGTTTTCAATGTTAATTTTTCTTACTTGTTGATTTTTTAAAATTTGTTTTCCATTTCCAAAATTTAAAATTCAACCAAGTTCGCCTGCACTTGTACACCTTACTCTTCAACCATGTTGGTTGCATTAATCATAATAAGTACGAGAGCGAATTCTCTCACACTCCCTCTTAAATTGTGGGCACCACATGTCTACTGCCTTATATCCAGTACCTAGTTTGAGCTTGAATTTCTCGTTTGCGCGGTAGCAGTTAACTTAACAAGTCTCTTGTCATAATCTTTAAAGGAGTGTTCTCCAGTACACACGGTGAACGTCAGGCTTTTTTCTGGACACTTCGATTGAAGGTCCTCAAATCTACAGCACTTGAAGCACCTGGTGGCACTTGAAGCATTTTTCAACTTTATTTAGATTATACAGGATTTTAGACGGTCTGAATGCTTACGAAAAATGTGTTGATGTTTCGATTATCATGAAAAAGAAAATAAGCTAAAACGAGCTACAGCATAAAAAGAATATGAGCAATGGGAGATATTTTCCGTTTCTGTATGAGCATTAACAAATCTAATGCCATCAACGAACGTTTTAACAACCAACATGGTCTTAAGTAAATTTTATAATTTTTATAGGAATTGGATGTAGTTGTTTATAAAATTGAAATGGTTGCTCGCGTATATTTTTTTATATAAAATAATGAATTTCCCGTCAGCATTGAAATCTCATTAAGTCATATCGATTTATAATATTCATTTGTCAACATGTATGTTGATAATACTTAATTTGTAATTTGCATATCAATATAATGCTGAATCTTAATATTAGTGAGACATCGATGGGCAATTTACAGAAACGACCATAAGAATAACTATATAAATAAAGATTTATGATTTATCCACAAAGGCATATAAACTTATTTGCTAATAACTTGGGTTATTTATTCTTGTTGGAAAAAAGTCTTGTCAATGTATGTATGAATGAAAATGCATTTTGTCATGGGTTCTGAAATATAGTTAAATAAGTAAAGTAAGTTCTTGATTTTATGAAACTTAATTTTTAAGTAATCTTCAGATATTACTTATGGTTTCATTTTCTTCTTCTTTTTTTAAGAATTCAATGAAGAAATGAGGTAGAAAAATATGGATGAAGTGAAAGTAAGACTTCCTCAAACTTTTATATATAAATTCAGCAATAAAATTTTATAAAAGTAATATTTAGTAAATCAAAAGAGTTAGCCTCTTTTATGTTCTTATATGAGAAATATGATAGGTCACAAACTGAACCAATTTCAGTTTTTTTCTAAAATTCGAAAAAAGAAGAAAATTTAAATTTTTATATTTATTAAGTTGGTTTTTTGTAATAAATCACTAGGCGTAATTATTGAAATGATATGAATTATCTTAATCTAGGAAAGAATCTTTGATTTATCAGCATTATGTGTCTTACATATTCTTATAAAAGTTTTTTTTTAATACACAGATAAATAATCAGATACAGTATGTGCGAAATAAAATTAATTTCTAAACTATCCAATAGGGGAAGTTCAATATAATTAATTTTCAGAACTGTTCTTGTGTAAAGTGATAGCATGCCATTATTTAATTTCAAAAAGAAATCATGCCATTGCTTGATTTTGAAACTTACAATAAATGTAAAAAAATGTGTCCAGACAAAGTTGGGATTTATTAGATAAGTATTTGATTTAAAATACAAAGTTTGTAATTATTTCAGTTTCGTATTTTTCGTATATTTTTTATTACAAATGTAAGAAAACAATGCAACAAAATTGCAAATAAATGTCAAATTTTGAAATCCGAAATCTGCAATAATCCAAAATAGAAGATGTTAATGAAAACAACTTAGTGTTTTACCTTTTAAGAAATTAAGATTCTATTTTTAAGAAAATATATTTATATTTATAAGATTTTAATGAATAATTTTAAAACATCTAGAAATTCACAGAATATTTTAAATGGCATTTGCAAAGATATTCGAATAGTATTCCATTTGTACTGCAGACATTTCAAAGAAGAATATGAAGGATTAAATGATCTTGACATTGAATCCATTTTTTGTAGAATATTTACGAATATTGAATCCTTATCGTCAGAATAAAAAGTAAAGCGAGAAATGATAATTTCTGTTGGATTTGTTGAGAATTAAGTAATAAATAAAAAATTACATTATTCAAAATCTTTAATTATAATTATTATAAGTAGACAATAAAGAAATTTTAAATGTGAAATGTTAATAATAATAAATAAATATAATTTTTTCGTATCATAACTCTTTTGTATTAGATGATTAGGGCAATGAACTACGTTACTTACAGTTACTGATTTAAAGCAAGCTGAAAATCAGGACAAAATTCAAAGTGTAATCAAGTTCGAATTGGTCACAGTTAAATAAACATGCTTAAACTTTTATCAGATAAGAAATAAAATACATGGAATAGTTATTTGATGGTTTGATTAATGCAGCCTTCAGACACATTTTCCGGAGTATTGAAGTTCATAGTTTTTTTATGCATCATTTAGGAAATACACACACAATTTAATTAATCGCTTAAAAATAAAAGTTGAAGAATATTTTAGTATTAATAATGACATATTATAATTACTTCAGCGCTACGAATGAAAATGAACTGCTTAAGTAATTTAAAAGCATACTTGTGCTATTTTTTAACATTTAGTTGAAATTGTTGAATAGAAACAATCAAATGAAATAATTTTTCGAAAATAACAACTACGAAAAATCGTAACTTTTGCACATTTTATATTATAAAATTTTCTACAAGTATAACGAAGTAAACAAAAAAAAAGCATCATTCATAGGCAAATTTCAAATTCTTATCTTTGAGAACATAGTGGTGCTCCCAAGAAGAAAAGAATTTGATATTTTAACTTTGTTAGAAAGTTCACTCTTTGGTTTTGTTCCGTTTGCTTGTGTATTCAATGATCACTTTCTGTACAGGAACCTAATTCATTTTGGAGTTATGATTTTAAATGGGCTTCAAACAATTAATAAATATCGGTACAAGAAAGATATTAATCCATGAGTTGCTGCAGCCTTCTTCGAAGTAGAAGGTTCTGCATTCGATCAGAATCATTGTTGAATGAGGGAGGTTATTATCCCTTTTTCTCCTTTTCATGTCTAGCAATCAAAGTAGGTGCATAGACGTTTTTAAGATTATCTCCTTTACGACCCGGAAATACATCTTACTTGCTATCTGTGAGAAGAACTTCCGGAAAGTATTCCGAAGTATAAGATAAAATGTAACTACATAAAATAAAATGTTCAGACACATTGTTAGTAATCAGGCACAAGTTTATGTGGCCATTACTCGAAAAAGCACCACAAACTTATTTAAAAATTTAGAAATTCATATGAGACAATACAGGATATGGTCCTTACATATTGGTATAGTGTTCTTATAATCCCTAAAATTAATAACTATGAACATTTATATTTACTATATATTAGTTTCTTTCTTGAATATTTAGTTATGTTTTTATTTTATTTCAGTGTCCAAATATTTTGTAGTAGCGGAATTCAAAAAAATTTCTTAAATCCTTAAAATTCCACAGATTTAAATTTCGAGCTTGAACGACTCTAAATTTTGAATATTTCGCTGTATATCGATGAGGTATAGATTCTTTAAAATGAGTAATTTGAAGGAATCTAGATAACAATTTCTGTCTTAAGTAGAACCCGTTTCTGAACTGTTGGAAGGTGGCATTTCTACAAACTTTGATGAAAGTACGTCAAAGTATCGATGCTACAAAAAACATAATTTTTCCTTTTAAGTTAGATCTTCAAAATTTATGGATTAGTTTTCAAGAATAAGAAGAAATATCAATAAATGTTTCAAGCAGCCAACCACATTTTATTTAGGATTGTATCAATTGATGACAACCTGTGATGTCTGTTCATTCAAAAGCTGCTAGCGTGATGATTTGTTGGAACTTCAAAGAATAAACTCTTTTACACAGTAACTTCTCACATTTGTCAAACTCAGTGTTGCAGAGTCTTAATTCACTGACTGGGACAGTGAATTAATGCCTTATGTCTCAGCACTTCATGTTTTTTCATACTTATATTCATCATTTGTGAGATTCCGCAACGGAAATGGAACCCTATATACTTCCAGAGAATAAAATTAAAAAAGAAATTGACATGCAGTCTAGACGTTTCCGTAAAGTTATTCCTATTTATAGCTTCCCCTTTTCCTTTCTACCCTTTACTTACGTAATGAACCTAACGGGGTAGACGGCTTGGCTTCAAGCGCTTATAATTGGTGCTATAATTTCCTTTTATCACTTTCGGCAACAACCGACAAAACCGCAAAAAAAAAGCAAGTTAGAAATTGTCTGAATTCAGATTTTGCGTCGATGAACTTTTAAGACATTTATCTGAACAATTATAATAAAAAATGGTTTTCAAGCATTAATTAATATGTATACAGAATCGAGAATGCCATTTATAATAACGTCATGGACATATTTTTAAATATCCATGAATTATAAATTACTTGTGTCCAGTATTCTACATCTTAACATAGATAGATATATAACATAGATATTTTAGAATACTCAAGTAGAATTTTCTTTTTATTAACAAAAAAGAGAATTAAAAATTTTAAAAATTAAGAAGAATATATCGAAAAGAAAATCCAAAATTCAATGCTCAAAACAAGACTTGTGTACCACTTTGAATATATAAGGCAATGAATTAATCAGAGACAATAAGGCTAAGTTGCTTTGATTAATCAGAATTTTAATGTACATGATTTTTTAGACAAAATAAATCTGTTAATCAGTTTTAATATGCTTTCTATACCGCAAAAAATGTTTGTAAAATCATAAATTAATTCTAGTGGGTTGACTGTGTCTGTTCATTCGGTTTAACAAGTGAAACTAGAATTTATTTTTGCATACTCTTTTGAGTTTTAGTAATAATAAAGTGAGGTTCACATAATGAATATAGAACTTTAAACATTAAAAAGTACTCCAGTGGCCTCAGTTACTAATAAAGACACCATGAAACTGCACAAATGGATCATAAAGTTACTTAAATACTTAATAACCATTCTTAAGACAGTTACCTTTACGAGACCTCTCTTTTTGACCACTTAAAATTAAGTTTTATGTAAATTTTATTGCACACAACATTAATGGTGCTTATGTTAAACTCGTTAATAAAGGCCAAAAAACATCTTCAAAAGGAGAATAAAAAGAATTTTTTGTGAAGAACTTCAAATTTTTGTCAAAGTAAAACCGTGATTGATTTGTAATAACATTTAATTAAAAAATTATAAAGGAACGTGTTTATAGAAAAATTAATGTTTATAGAGGCTGTGTTTAAAAATTTTAATCTCCATTTGGCACACTTATTTATTTTAATTTCCGTTTTTTTAAAGCCAAAAAGTCTGTCGCCCATTACTTGTAAAGAAGCTCTGATCTTGATGTCCCCATGATTTACAAATAACCTTTTTTTCATGATCTGTAATTAACATAGTACTTAAAATAAAAAATATATATATAAAAAAAAATAATAAAAAAAAATTCTGAAATCATTTTCAAAAATATTGAATATTTTTAATTCCTTTCACTTAGTCGCAATGCCATTGTAATTTCTACTTTTTAACTCCATTTTATACTGAATTTCATTTATTCTAGTCTGAAAGCAAGGGTTCCCCATTTTGTATTTATTCGTGCACATAAATGTTTTATTCACGTAATTCTCAGTGTAGTAGATTTCTGGCAGCAGGCATATATGCGCACATCATTGAAACTTTACATGTCATTTTTTTTAATATTCATATTTACTGATTAGTGATAGTTTTGAAGCATTTATATAATTTATAACAACTTTATCTCAACAAACTAAATTTAAAAAAAAAACAAATAAATAATTCCTTAGAAAACAAAATAGAAATTTTAGATTGTTAATAAAATGGAGAAAGAGTTGCTTAACTCCACTCTATGAATGAGGCCAAATTCTCAAGTAGAAAAAAAAAATGAAGATAATTAATAAAATGGTAGTTCGTGGGTCATCAGTTAGTATGAGCACAGCTGCATTTGTAAGAGATTTTGCTATGAAAAATCCGGAAAAGACATCAATAATACGACTAGAAGATATCTCTCAAAAAGAAGATAACAGTTGTTACTAATAAAATTACAAATAAATATTTGAAGATTAATAAAAAGGTTATTGTATAGTTAGTTCTTCAACTTAAAAGAAGATGTCTTTTTCTGCAACTATGCCTGGCTTTTAAAAGACACATTTGACAACAAAGACAGTCATTACATGATTTAAGATTTGAAGTTGAACACAAAATTCTTTGAACATTGTAAAATGAACATCTTTCTGGATACAGTATCCAGCAAAATTTGCTGACTTTATTAATTGTTATTTCCTACACTGTTAACCAAGTCTTCAATACTAAAGAGTTTGGGTTATTTTAGACAGAAGTTCCAGAGCGAATTTATTTGTATAAAGCTCCTGGACCAGGTAGTAGAGATAATGCTGTGAAAAATCATTTAATATTTTTTCTGCAACGCTTCCTTCTATTATATACTAAAAAAGTGGTTATTAACAAATCAAAAACAACAGACTTTTTTATAAGGTCTTTCATCACATTTTTGTTCATGAAATCAAAAAGTATTAACAGAAAGTAGTTGGTTATTACAGATCTTCTCTGAATTGATAATATACCAGGCCATATTCAGAATTTGCAATATGAAAATATGCAAGCTGTGCTTTTGTCCAAAAATACGAGTTCTTTATTCTAGTCATTTTATCAAGTGAAAACTTCGATTTCTTAAGTGAATCTTCGAGTATATTTTTAGAACAAGTGGGATGTTTCTTAATTGTAGATTCTTGAAAAAATTTACCATTTTAGATTATGTTATGTTTTGGATAATTGTAAGAGATTAACTTAAGGTAAAATAACTATCATTAACTTAAGATAAAATAATTAACGTTTAATTATTACCGATATAATTATTATAAATTAGCAGGAAGATTGAGAAAATCAATTGTGGTTATTGATCATTTTGGTAATATATCTAACGATATAATTAGTGTATGATAACACACCCAACAGTTGTTAACTGTGGTAATGTTTAGCTAACCATAATCAATATTTGGTAATAAATCTAATTGTAAAAAAAATCGGAAAAAAAACCTTTTTAATGCATTTCAAAATTTTTACAAATTTAACAGACATTGATAATTGAGGAAATTTTGTATACTTTGACACGATTCCATGACAAAGACAATGCGGTAAGTAGTTGTCCATTTAGGATAACCATTAACTTAATTCAATGGAAATAGAGGGGAAAAAATGCCTTGCTTTGTCAATTTGAAATTTTTATGTCTTCTTCAGCTTCACTTGAGTATAAAAAAAAAAAATAAAAGAAAAACGTTTTGTAATCCGGCTATCATTTTAAGGAAAATTAGCTTAAATATAGTTTTCGCAAATGGAACATCACTTTATGTAGTTTATATTGACCCAGCAATATACGATGCTTTCATGCATAATATATTTTATAAAGAAACATGTTTTATTTTACTTAAATTTTTATTTCATAACTTTCTACTCATGATATAACTCAATGACTGATTTAGCAAAGCAAACAAGCAAGCAACATACAGTCTCTTTGACCTTTTCAATCAAACTAATGCTAGATAATCATAAAAGACTACGTAGTTTTATTTCTAGCAAAAAAATAAATAAATAAATAAATAAAAAATAAAAAAAATCTAGAATCAAATTCTTAAACCACTCGCGTTATTACTTTTAAGATTTCTTTTGGAGTATTTTTCTGACATTTTGACATGGGTTTGCAAGGATAGAATTAAAATAAAAAGTTAATAGTTTTTCATCCCTTAGGGGATTATAAATTAACGTCTCGACGCCTAGGATATTTGGCAATATTTTTTAGAGTACTTATTGTTGTACTTTATCATTTCTCGGTTTTCTTTCTTTTATTTATCGTTTTCCTACTAGTTGACACTAAGCTTACTTATATACCAAGAAATTTTTTTTTCTTTTAGACATATATGAAAAAATATATAAGCTACAATAAATTACTAATACTACTATTAACTTTAATTTTTAAACTAGTTTAAGGTTATAAGATTTTAAAGAATTCGTTTTTTTAAACATATTTATTGATTAAGTAATTATTTTTATTGAAAAAATTAATTTTAAAACCTTATTTATAACCAAGGAAGTTAAAATAACCAAAAAAGAGATTAAGTAGATAATAAATTAAATTGATAGATAAAGAGAAACTTATCTTTAATGAAATGTTAATGTAAATTATATATATTTCAGATATACAATTCATTTAGAGTAATAATTTATACTATTTAAAATGCTATTTTTGTTGACTTTTTTAAAAGATTGAAAATCATTAAAATAAATAAACCGTCTTTAATAACTACTGATTAATAAACAGAAATATAACTAAAAATTACTCCATCAAGTACAAGAATCTAGAATTGATTATGAAAAATTTCGAATTGAACTGTTAAGTATAGAAGTAGATATTCTATAACTCTAAAAATGTAAGAAAATTCTCAAGCAAAGAGTTCTTACAGGTGATATATTTAAAAACAATTATATATATATATATATATATATATATATATATATATATATATATATATATATATATATATATATATATATATATATATATATATATATATACTTCATTTGTAAATTATTATTTTATAGAAAAATATCAGATATAAATATTTTTATAAGCGAAAACCATTTATGTATTCGATATCAAGCAAATTCGTGAGCTTTGTTTTCGATGCTCTATTTCACGATCTCAAATTGAATTTGTAAAATGTAAGGGCACAGTTACCATCATTAGCTTTTAAATAGTTTTCTTAAGAAGTAAATGCTTAATTTCTGTTAGTTATTTATTTCTCATATGTTTAACTAAATTAATTTTAATGCAAAAATTTCGAATTAGCTAAATGTAATACATTTGCTTTTATACGCGCTTTAAACCTGAATTTAATCTATAGCAGCCAATACAATAGCATATGCGGGCTCTTATTCAACATATTTTCGAACATGATTTTCATGAATCGCTTATAGACATTGTAACGTAACAATATTACAAAATCACCGACAGAGACAGTTCAAGAACATGGTAAAGTGGGCAACTATCAAAAATGGCAAGTCGCGGGGGCACGCGTTCTGAGAAAATTGAGTTTAAAAAGTTGTAAATTAGACTAAAATGACAGTTAATTTTTGCTTTTGCCTTGTTAGAAAGATTGTTGGAACCGGATTTGATCTAAGAACAATAAGTGAAAAATATTATTTACATATTTTTATTCTACTCCCATGTGTCGTAACTCTTATTTGGAGGCTAAATTACCTTAGCAAAAAAATCACAAGCTAATAATAGCATTACTTAATTAAACACAGACTGCATTGTTTTTAGTAATATATTCTAAATAGACTGCTTTTAATAAGCGGAAATGAGTGAAACTCCACCCGTTCTAGTCCTAATTGAGAAAATAGATTTGGTTTGCAAATAAATGTTTTGATTAAGAGATCCAAAATGTCGAAGACAACCCTTTTTTCATGGTTAAAAGTATTTACATATTCTACTGTAAAAGTATAAAATTTTAAGAGGATAGATTCTCATTACAAATGATCAAAATAGCATAATTTGTTTTGCCTATATAATTTTTTAGACAAAAATGTTATAATAATACCCATATGGAAACATATACCATTCTTATTCTGCGAATTGCGATTTGAGAGTTATGTAATGAATAATTTTTCCTTTTAGTAAAAATTTCTCTTAATCTTTATTCGAACTCAAATCTTTGAGATATATATTAAATTTTAATCACTATAAATAATATTCAGGTTAGTTGATTCACATTTCAGCTGTCATTAATAACTTTTCATTGGATAGCATTTTTTTACCTTGTTGGTCTGCATTTGTACCACAAGTGTACGTTAATCATTTGTGTATTGAAATTAATTCCATCGTTGTGCTTGAACACAACTCAGAATTATCATAACATTTTTCAGTTTGCTATTGTAATAACATTTCATAATACTTTCATTAATAATAATTAAAAACCTTTCTCTATATCGAATTTTTTCACCTTGCTGGTCTGCATTTGTACCTCTAGCGAACATTGATAATTTATGTATAAAGGTTAATTCCGTCAGAATAATCACCACTAGCCCATTCTGCTTCTTTAATTACTAATTAAAATTGTTTAGTATTACAAATGCTGGAATTTTTAACAAAGCAGTAATATGTTAGACGTAGTTGTTTATTATTAATTTTTACTAAGCATACACCGATCGTAGAAACCTATCGTCTGTTTTAGCAAAATCGTATGCTATAAATACATTTTTACATATGAAATACAATAATAAATATCGACAAAATATTAATTATATCAGAGCTCTAAAAATGTGATTTTTAAGCATCTGGTGAAACCATACCATGATACAACATTAAATATTTTGTATCTAATTAATTTCAACACACACATATAAAACACACACACACACGCACGCACACACACACACGCACGCACATATATATATATACTAATAAATTCGTGAGTCTTTTAAAGTGTATTATTTTTCTATAAAAAGCCTTTAAGATTGTCGAAATAAGTTTCTACAGTAATTTTATACAACTTGCAACCTCCTATATTCTTAAAATATTGTTCTAACTAAACTTATATATGTTATTATTTATTCTTTTTGAAAAATTTTAAAGAAAATTTGTTATTAAAAGAAAAGAAAAAAATCTGTTGAAGATCTAAATGATATTATCGAAGCAAGACCATAACTAAATCTGAAAAACATTTTTATCTTAGATTTTAATGGTGACAAAAGATTGCTCTGTGAATGTGCTAAATTTTCAGCGAAAACAAAAGGCAATTGAATTATTTTTTTTTATCCATTTAAAAATATCTTAAAGAATAAATGCAAGCATTCATGAGAGACAATTAAAATATGTTTTATTGACTACTGCAAAAATTAGAAAGAATACTTTCATTAAATTAGCTGTTTATGTTTTTCAAAAAACAAAGAAAAAAAAATTCCGAATCAAAAATTTGTATGCAGCTGATCTCTCATGTTCAAACTGCATTCAAACTTTTTGCTGGAACAAAACTGCGAGTCTTCACGTGAAAATGTGAAATACTACCAGCAATTTCTGACTTTAATAAAGATAGAATTGTTGGTAGTACTATTCCTCCTTTGGTAGTACTACCGATTGTTGGCCGTGGTAGCCTAGTGGTTAGGGCATCTGCCTTCCATCCGGAAGGATGGGATTCAATTCCCAATGCCGCCAAAGACCTACCGAGTACATGCGATATACGTGTTCATAAAATTTGTTGAATCGAAAGTCCTGTGGTCACCCATTGAGCAGTTATCATGGGTGCAATGGTCTGGAGAAAATTTCCTCCCCCTTCAGATCAATGTCAAAATTAAAGGAGTGTATCCTCTGGTGATGCCATCTATAGAAGGATTTAAAGAACAAATACTTACTTCAACCTTCGTGGTGCTATCGTTAAAACGAAAGACGCTCCCTATTGACTTAAATTTGCATAGCCAAGGCATAGCGAGCATGGATACTCCAAGTGCCATAAGTATCAACAACTTCTGATCGCGTCTGACGAGATTCCATGATTATCTACAGAATATGGCATCAAAATGTTCAGCTCAGAGATGAAGAAAACGAGCTGGAAACCAATGAACAGTTATCATCAAGAAGACAGATATGTTAAAATCAAGAAGACAGATATGTCACAGTCTAAATAAGTCGTAGAGATATCGGTGAAATTTTACTTTTTTACTGCATTTCTTTGCATTTGAAATTTTTCGATGCCATTTATTGATATAATTGCTGGAGTTTTTGCAGCATAACATCTTTCCATATACATTAAAATACAAATTGGACATAAAATGCATTTTTTAATAATTTAACATATAGATGACTCGATATAATAATATGTTTCCGACGCCTTCACAGAAAATTTATTTTTTACGATTGAATATCATTTTATTTCTTATAGTCCTATTTTTGATCAAAAAAATTTAGAATATTTTAAGTAAGCAATTGGATGTTAACAATATTGCGTCGAACAATTAGTACTTCGTTAAAATTGCTATGCTATTAATAATGAAATATAAATCATAACATTTTGATATGAATTGATTTTTCCTTTTTTAAAGAAGTTTGTCATTTTATATTTGATGAAATTTATTTTAATTCTTTTTTGAAAATCTTGAAAGAATTTTCCCACTGGTTTTCTAGATATTGGGTTTTGTTTTTACTCATTTTAAATCATCTGTTATATTAATCTATCATACAAAATTCATCAATTTTGGTTAATCTTACGTGTTTTTTGATTCCCTAAAACAGAGAAAATATGATTTTAATCCAAATGTTCCTAACCCCTATAGTAAGTACTGATGGAATCATTCCTTGTGATTCCATCAGTACTTACTATAGGGGTCAGGAAGAGACCGTAAAGTAACAAACCTACCATTTAATTTCTGAATCATGGAATAATAAAAAAAATCTCTGATGTGACGAATGAAATATATATTGGTTTTACGAAAACAATTGTTGCTGGTTGTTACTTATGACACTTAGACTTGCCAAGCTCTCTATGCCTTGGCTATGCGAATTTAAGTCAACAGGGAGAATCTTTCGTTTTAATCAGAACACCATGAAGTTGAAAGAACGACTTTGCTCTTCAAATCTTCCGATACATGGCACCAGTGGACCCACTCCCACAATTTTGACATTGATCTGAAACGGGAGGAAATTTTCTCCATTTTACGAAAACTTATATTGACCATTAAAGGAACGTTTCTACGATTTAATACCCATAAGTTTTCAAGGTCACAAAACTTACTACCTGAATATTTTAGTTTCTCTCAAGTTTCTTTATTTTTCTTTACCTCTGCAATTACTTTACGTTTTGTGAGTTCTATTTTAAAACAATCTATTTAGAGAATCGCTTCGAAAAAGATTTTTTAGACGTGGATTGAAAATTTGATTTGGATTGAACCTCTCTTTCTCTAGTCTAAGTCTCTGAAGAAGCATAACCAAATCACAGTGGAAACATCTCCCTATTATAAAACAGAAGGAAGATTCAGAAATCATAAGACGAATAACTTGCGAACATTATACCAAGTTTTCATTAAATATATAACCAGTTAATAAATGGCATTAGTATCAAAAACTAAATTGCATTTATAAAAATAATGACATGAATGGCCTTCACATTTTAACAAAACATTCGAAAGTTCAAATTTTTATAAGTGACAGTATAATTTAAAGAGAATGTAGACAAAATTCTTAGTTAACTAAAAAAAGCCATCGAAACTCAACAAGAAATTAAATTATTATAGATTCCGCAATATGGCAAAGAAGCTAATCTAATATCTCTTTTGAATATAGAGTGCTTGCAAAACAGTTTGATAATCCAAACTTTGTAAAAGAAAACATTAAAAGTAAATTTATAAATTAAAGTTTAAGCGTTTTGATAGAATTAATTATTAAACACAAAATCACACACACAGTTTGAAAGTTTTGATCTTTTCTGTTGGTGATGAAACAAAGTGAAGAAAAAAAAAATTTTTTTTGGCTAAAATTCTTAGATTTCGTTGATTTTTTTGTAAGATTCCACTTATGGATACACTCCCTACTAACCTACTAAACAAAATCTGATTAAAAGACTTCGCAATTTCAGCATCTCGACAGAGTTGCATTTTAACATAATATATAAAAGTAGACAACTTTTATTTCAACTTCTCCCTATTGTTATTGTACTTGTCCCACGCTGAGTCCCTTTTATCTTGACAAATGTTCGACTGTTTTGAAAAGCAACGAGACACGAATCTGAATGAGAAACGAAGAACTATTAACCAACTCTCCATTCGTGTCAATAAGGTCATGGAGTCAGAATTCCCAAAGGCTTTTCTACAGTAAAAAAAAGCTTCGAAATTACATTCATCTTTGTCTTATTATCAATTTTTTTCCATTGATGTTGCCTTAAGTAATAGTTTCCAAAAAATGCAGAAAAAGTGGACGCGCAAGAAACAAGATAACGGACCTGCACCGGTAAACACCGGTTCGCTTTAACCGGACTCACAACTTTTCCTTGTATCTTTTTTTTCTTTTGTGTGTTGTTCTACGAACCGGTTTCTTAAAAGGGTTACAGAGAAGAACATTAATATTTTTTAATTTGGGCTCTTCTTTATTATTGACTCTTTTAATTATTATTATTTTTTCTTGTGTATGTATGCTTTGCGTGTTCGGGCTACTGAAAGTTTTTGCTGCTTATGAGTGATGCCATTTTTTTCTTCTTTTTCTTTTTAAACTTCACCTTGCAAGATCAGGTTTCTTGGTCAGCACTTAAATGAGCAATATAGCTTCGCATTTTATTAGTATTTATTGTTATGTTCCTACAAGGTTCGAATATTTCATTTATATTCGGCAAATGAGCTTGCTAAACTAGCTTTCAAAGTAACTTTAAGCGATAAAAACTGAGCAAACTTTTACGATCTTTTTATTTACGAGATACATGGGAATTTTTTTTTCCATTTAAATAAAATATATGATACCATTAATAATATAATAATGTTTGTTCCTTCATTTAGGCATGTTTTAATTATCTAAATTAATTGGATAAAAGAAATATATTTCTTTAAAGACATTTAGTATACACATTTGTCTATGATTTTTCAACATTTCGCAAAATATATTATTTCAAATTCCTTTTTTTTAATACCAAAGGAAAAAAAAGTACTGAAAATTTATTTAGAAGTATATTGCAGCGAAGCAAAAGTTCCAACTATATTAAAGGGAAAATGATTTGTATAAATTAGAAAAGATAATGACATTTGAAATAAACCTGATTTTTCTCACGATAAAAAGAGTAATAAAAAATAATATCTAAATAAGTGGTCTACTATTTTCAATAATTTGACTATTGTATTAATTGAAAAAAATCTTCATTGTTATATTTAAATAATTTACAAAAAATTATATTTCATATTTCTAATTTTATTCACATAATTATGACAGTTCACATTCTTTAATTCAGAAATTTCATGCAACTGTGATTTATTGAGACTATTTTATGAATAAAGTGCATATAATATCGTATTCATTATTAGTTTAAATGCATATAATGATATATTTAGATGCAATTTAACGCGTATCAATGATTTAATATTTAAGTTCATACATAGATAGAATAATTAAATTTTATTGTTTATCACAAATCTAGAAGTAATGGAAGAGAAGATATTATCTATGTCAGATTATACATTAAAGATTATTTTACGCGCATTTGTAAATTTATACATGTATAAAATATACAATTCAATTAACTATTACATACATCAGTAATGATATATAAAAACCGAAAGTAGGCTGAAATGCTGTTTATAAAGAGACATTTTTCTAGGTACTATGAAATGTTTTTAATGCATAAAAATGTAAAATGATAAAAAAGGAGAAAAATCATCATTTAACAAATGGAACTAAAGGAAATGCACAATAAATTATAAGCGTTTCTCCTATACTCTTTCTGAAGAACTGTTTCTCCTTTGTTTTCTTCTATTGTTTCTAAAAAATTATTACTATTGTTTGAAGAGGTAATTTTTTATTTTTGATTTCTGGAGTAATTTAAAATAAATTAAATTTGTTCCTTTTTTGTCACTTTCATAAGAATTCTAATTTTTAGCAATCGATTAAAAGATAATTGATGAAAATAAATAATATTGCACATAAACACATGTTTCAACAAAAAATGCCTTTATGGATAACGGTTTGCTCGGTAAATGAAACATTGGCATTAATTAGCAGTGAAAAAGTGTGAAGAAATTTTTTGTGCATCGTGATGTTGAAATACGTCATCTTGCTTCGTTGAACTCTTGAAGTTTTAGTTTGTTGAATCTTCAGTAAATTTTAGAACCATTGATAATAAGCTAGATTATTAGAATAATTGTCCATTAATGACCCTATGTTGGCAAAGATTTTTACCAGGTGAATTGTTTTAAAGCCAAAGATATTTTAATTTACAAGGGAAAAAAAAAAGCATTGAATATTCAAGTTATAACATATATTATATTTTATATATAAGCAAATTTATCAACGGTAGTAAAAAATAACCCCATTATCAACGATATTATTACATAATGTTGGTATCGAGAGACAGTAAAATTTGGTATATTTCTCAGTTTCATTGGCATTGGTATATAATAATAATAATGAATTTATAGTAGTAACACAGGAAAGTAGCAAAAATTGTTTTAACATTGTACAAATCAACACTGAATTTGTAAAATCAACATCCAATTTATAAGTTCAACATTCAATTTGTAAAATAATCCAGATCTGTATAAGATTTGGTCATAAATGCAAGCAAACAAAATTTAGATTTCTTGTATGTTTCCAGTTGGTTAAGTTATCTGTATATAAATATAAAATCAAATGAACAACTACATAACATTTTAACCAAATATCTAAACTAACAATGTGTAAACATATGCACGTATTATGATAAAAATACTAAAGTTATCTCTTTCTGAGTTAACTTAGAATTATTCTACTGTTACTTCATGTTTTTGAATTTGGTTTAACATTACTTTTGAAAATATGAAACACATAAAATCTTGATGACAAGGTATTTTAAAGTTAAAGTACCTCGTAACTAATTCAGTCTGACTTTAACCATGGTTAACTATTTTAAATCTACCACTGAGCAAACAGTTATTACCAGAAGACATTATGGTTACAAAGAATGCACCTGAAATTATTCTATTGCGATAGAGCTTGTTGATTCTGTTTACTTTGATAAAATAATAATCACCGGATGGATCTTACAAGTAATTTGGTTCAACCGCGGAAATTGCATTCATTTATTGGAAATTATTTTTTGCTCACCTGCCCTCACGGAAACTGTTGTCTGTAGAACTGTCACCTGAAGAGCTGGAACATCTTAATCCGAACAAATGTGAAAGCCATTTTATTCTCTGGGAGAATGGATTGTTTTGATTTTATTGATTTTGTGAAATACATTTTCCATTGACTATCCATCACTTTTATTTATAGTTTTCATTAGAGTTCTATTAAATTAATTTTCTTTCTCTTTCATGTGAATTATTAACTTAAAATATATTATTCAAATGCGTAGACAATTTGTCTTTTAAAAAATAAATTTTGTTTGAGGAAAATATTCACCATTTCTCATGTTTTTGTGTCCTAAAACGGTAAAAAGACACCAAATGCTTTAGAACATAGATTCCATTTATTTATCAAATTTTTTAAATTTATTAAATTTCCTTGAATAAATCAAGATTACATTTTACGCATAATTTTGCTTAAATAATCAGGATATACTGATATATTGGTATGAAACAACCGTATTGATAATTATTTTTAATTAAATAAAACGAAATATAAATTAAAAAAGGAGACAACATTTTCAAAGTCTGAAAGATGCAAATTTTGTATGGAGCATAGAAAATTATATATTTTAAATAAGGAGTGAAAAGCGACTTATTCCATTATTTATATTATTATTTATTATATTATACGACTTATTTTTTAAACTTATTCCATTAAATATTAATTTTAATGGAATAAGTTAAAAAAAAAAAAAAAAGCTCATCACACTGAAACTGTAGCATCAATAATATACCATATGTACACACATGGAATTTAATGCACATCATAGAAAGAAGATGTGGTGGCACAGATGCCGTATAATCCATGATTCCAAATTCTGAATTTCTTTGGCGATGAAGAAATATTGCCAAGATGAAGTATCGTGACGTGCGCGATGACGTAAATACTAGGGTTACCAAAATATAATTTTCTACATAATTCTTACAGGTCTTCATATGTATGACGTAATGAAAACATAGTTGCCAGATACATAAGAAAATCCGCCAAAAAATTTCCAATCTCAGAATTTGGCTTCATGGATTATACAGCACTTGTGCCGATATGGTATATAAACTAATTCAGTTTATATGTTAAATAATTGGAAGGGATAACGCCTAAAATATGTTTATATAAAGAAATTGTACTGCGAGTGTAAGAAATTCCACGTTATTGTCTCACGAAAAATAGTTGAATGTTTTGTGTAAAAAGAAGAAATGCTTAGCAGAATATTTCTCATTTTCATAAAGGTCCAATTATTGCTTATAAGGAATGTCCATTATCGAACCGCAATATTTTCGTCGCTTCGGTCTAACCCAACAGCCAGAATTGGCGAAAAGAATAGGTATTGTGTCCCATCAGGTCAACGCCAGGCAGGACACGTTTGTAATGACTTACCAGAAACTTTAAGAGCTTAGTTGGGAAGTTTAAATGCATCCACCATATTGTCCGAACCTGGCACCAAACGATTACAACCTTTTTCTCGCGATGCAAAACTTACTGAGTGATAAGAAACTGAGATCAAGAAAAGATTGTGAAAATCGATAAGTAGAGTTTTTCGCGAATAAGTGCCAAGACTTCTATGGGAGAGGTATTATGAGGTTACCTTTAAAATGGCAACAAATTATGCAACAAAACGGTACATATTTGACCCAAATCGGTAATCCGAAACATGTTAAATAAAGTATTCCTTTTCATAAAATAGTGTATTTCTTTTTCCCTAACCTGTTATTTTACTTTTCATTTCATGCATTATTAATAATAATATAACTTTTCTGTATTTATTTTCATTAGAAGTAATTAATGTATTCAGCTTCTCTTTGTATATGTAATTCAAATACAAAATATCATTATTCAATTCATCCTTTTCTAAACAAGCTTTATTTACAACCTTCTTTCATCAAACACGTTTCAATGGTAGCATCAAAACCAACCCTTTATTAAAGCGCTTATTGTCAAAACCAAAATGTTTTCTCAGAAATAAAAAAACGTAAATATAAATATTTGAATATAGTATGTAATAAATAAATTTTGACACAATAAGTTCTCATAAAACTTAACACTCATAATACTTACCTGAAATTGCTCCCAACTAAAAAGCCGATCTGGCAGGAGAATGGTTAACACTTTTTGGCTCGTTTTAACACTTTTTGGGCTCAAATCGCACCTTGGGTTCGGATATTATAATTGGTTTGGGATCTACTTACTACCGTAAGTTCCGATTTAATTAGCTTTTGTGAGCAAAAAAGCGGCAGTGTAGTGTCAAACAAGCCAATCTTTATCAAAGGAAAAAGATCACAGAGTCATTTCTGTGTTCTTTTAAATGTATTTATCGACTTGTACATAATATCTAATTTCAAATATTTAGAAGCCGGCGAATTTCAAATTTTTGTTGGTTTCTGAAGAAAGTTTTGTTACGATTTATGATTTTTTCATGCTGTTAATATATTTATTTATTATAAAACTTTTTTTCTTGTATAGAGGTAACTCATTTTTGTGGTAATGAACACATAAAATGGCGACATTTTAATGAATGGTGTCCATTTTATAATTAGATATTGATTGGTAGTTTGTGTAGGTGTCACTATAATTCGGATGACTGATTCTCAATTGCATTTTTTCTTAGAAATAATCCGCATCTTTGTGCAGTTCATTACTGAAAACCAATGGATTTCATAACGCCCACATGTTTTTTTTCAGACCTGAATTCATTTTACAAACCACTAGATTTTGTGATACTTTTTATGTCTAGAATTCATTATAAAAAAAACACACACACAGTTATTTTATATAATTAATAAATACGAATATAATTTGTTTAAATAATGAATTCGATAAAATTAAATGAAAATATTTTTCTAAAAATGTTTTCTTTTTATGTATAAAAAATTCAACATAATTGATAAAAGTTTGGGTCAGAATTAATGAAACAAATAATTTTTAATGTAATAAGAAAACTCAAGAATATATTATTTAATGGGCTTCACACTTTACTAGTTTTAAATAAAATCAAGTATTTTTTTTAAAAAAAGGTGTTATACTCTTTAAATTATTATTTTTATTTATTTATTTATTTTTGCACGTATAAATTTTCCATTTAGTCTTTAAAGGAAAATTTCTATAAGAGATAATAAAATATAAAATAAATTTTCTCCAAGATAAGTGTTAAAAAAGGAAACATTCTGAGGCAACAGATTAAAGATTACTCGTTTGAAGTCATTTAAAATTCGACAAAAAGCTGAAAATTGTCTTTGAGTATTCACCTCAAACTTTTAAAACAACTATTTAAGAATTAAATATTTACAAACTGGTACATATATACACACATTTGCTTATAACCTTTCATTCCAACTACAATCTATAATAGGCCACTTTAAAAATGCAACCCCCCCACACACATTGGTACAGCTATAATGAATTTAAATACACTATCATACAACAATTTACATTGTTCTTCTCCAGTTTGCTAAACGCAAAAATTCGGCAGCTGGAAAAACACAGATATTAATAAGGATAACTGATTCATAAAAAGAGTTAACCTCATAAAACTAATGTAATAATAAAAAAAACTATCCTTCTTATTTATTTTAATAAATATGCAAATAAATAAAATAAACTTAATCAGACCAAAAATGTTTTTTTATATTGTAATAATTTGCCAAATTTTCTATCAGATAAATTTTTCTTTACTGCCTGAAATTTTTAATTGAAAAGACTTTTCAATTAAAAACTTACCTTCAGTTCTTATCTTTAGAAAGACAACCTATCTGATAGAAAATTGTCTCAAGTATATGAGTGAACTATGGCGGTGTAATCGTATAAGACGTTATGTAAATGGTGGCATAAATGTTAATGAGGCAATTCTATAAAAGATATCTCTAACGTTATTAAGTTATTCATTTGAGAAAGCTATGATACAAACCACTGTTACATACACCAAAAATGTATGATATAGTACCATTACTTTAAGTGAGCTTGAATACTAGATTCATTGATGATGGCTGTTTTTTTACCTTCGAAGAACAACAGAACGCTTCTTTCATGCTAGAACATATCCCTTATCATGATACTTAAGACCCTTAGATAGTGCGAGCAAGATAAAATGGACAAATGGCTTCGAGGGACACCAAATTCAACGCCTCCCATTAGTTGAAAACAAGATGCAGCTAGAGTCATTACACCATATTACCTAGTTCCAATCCTCAGATATCCAGTATCTGCTTTACAACGCCACTACAAGAGAATTTTGGCATTTTGGACGGAAATGAATGGCTTTCTCTCAATCACCTTGGCTATGCATTTCTATTCTCTGCTCATGGTTCGAACTTAAATTTGTCGGAAAGGAATCTGGTTCACGATTTTAGCATTTGAATCATGGTAGAGTCTTCAATCTCGAATTGTTCAGCAGAACATGTGCTGTGCTGCTCTATTCTTCATCTGATACATGTTGAGAAGACACTTGGTTGATGATTTTTATCTCTAAAAGTATGGTAGAGCCTTCAGTCTCGAATTGTTCAGTAAAACATGTACTCTGCTGTTTTATCCGTCTGAAACGTGTTGAGAAGACCCTTGGTTGACCTCTGCTGTTCAATTCGTTGAAGAGGACACCGACCATTCTTTTGGAAAATTGTG